>JAOPHQ010004840.1:90000-468126 GCA_030340625.1 Merluccius polli
GGGGAGGGGATGGGGAAGGGAGGAGTCTGGCTTGCGCGGCTGAGGAAAGTGTCTCGGCTCTGGGGGAGGGAGAGGAGAGCTTAGCACAGGTCATGCTGGATCTGGAGCCCACAAAAGACGAAGACAGAGAGAAGAGGAGATGGGGGTGGAGCTGGAGGGAACGGAGACAGGTGTGTTTTACAGATAGAGTGGATCCTGTGGAGAGAGAGATGGAGGAGATGGAGAGATATGGAGAGACAGACACGGCACCGATGATCCCAGACTGATCCTCTCAACCGAAGAGAACAGAAATATGTGCAAATATTCCCACCATGGCTATGAAACCATGTATTGTTTGCCTTGTATTTTATCCTGGATTGGTAAAGCCAAATTAGCATATATAGCACTTCTGGCAATAACTTAGTCCGGATTTACATATCAACATATGAACCTATTTTTTAACAAATGCTATCTCAATAATATTGTTTTAATATTGTATCTAAAATGTGTTTGTTGAAAATAAGATGTGTTGTGTCCTGTGTTAAATAAATGTAGCTTTTAATAAAGGATTTTGGAAAAAGAAAAAACAGAAAAGCAGGGTGTGGCCCACATGTGGTGTGGATGCTTATTTTATTTTAAAAAATAGCTTTATATATGTTTTTTAATGGCCCCAACTGAATGCCAAACCCTGATACCATGGCCAATCCACTTAAAGCAGCATCCATAATTCATGAGGTAATAAATTAGGTAATACATTACATATTGGAGCATGAACCAAAATTCATACAAGCTGTGTATTGTATATTTTTGTCTGAGCATATACCAGAACTGTACAGAGCAGCCGCATGTGTCTCCCATGCGGCTGCACCCAGGAAGCTTCCAGTGTGTGTGTGTGTGTGTGTGTGTGTGTGTGTGTGTGTGTGTGTGTGTGTGTGCGTGTGTGTTGTGTTTGTCATGTGATGTGTGGTGGTGTCCATGACCAAGTCCATGACCAATTAATTGTTAAGAAGTGCATAATAAAAGATTTATTAACCTTAATAAGGCATTGTTCTCGCTTTAGATCCGGTAGCTGCTGATGCATTGTGAACTGTTAATAAGTGCATAGTTAATTGCTAATAAATGCATAATAAAGCATGCATTCATCTTAAAGCACCACACAAAGCTTAGTTGTTAATAAGTGCATAGTTAACTGCTAATTAATGCATAATACAGTATGTATTAATTTTAATAAAGCAAGAAATACACATAATAATGTTAATAAGCATATAAGCATATATAAGCATTTAAGGACTTAAAAGGGCTGTATTATCTATTTACTAATGCTTATTAAGGGCATTATTACCTATTAACTAACGGTTATTTCAAGGACCTTAATACCGTATAGCCGTATAGTAGTACAGTATAGTATGGTGTTGTGGTGATCCCTACATGTAGCCTGGGTATACCCATGCTGCCTTGCGTGCTCGAAATTTTGAACTGCCAAAGCCTGGTGGCTATGGTCGGTTCCTCTCGAAAGAATTTGCGAAATGTGGATAACCAATCACAGAACGAGGAGGGACGGAAAGACGATGACGCATACTATTCGACAGACGGAAGCTTGTAGTTCGTTCGTACGGATTGATACGGGGCTTCAGAGTAATGTGTCTGAGGAGAGCAGCCCTCTTCCGGACACACACGCTAGCTTTTACCGCTGTTTTTAATTTTATTTATTAATCCGCACTTCCAGACCGTCACCGGGGCTTCAGAGTAACGTGTCCGAGGAGAGTAGCCCTCTCCCGGACTCACTCGCTAGCTTTAACCGCTGTTATAATTGATACGATTGGCTAAGAGCTACGAACAGACGCTTATGATAGACATTCGTAGCGCCCAATAAACGGCTCTGGACGATCGGGAACCACGCCTCCTCTACAGGAAAATGAATAGGTGGTCGCCAGACTACAGCTCATTTGTGATTTAGTCTGGTGTTAGCCAGGCTACCCTACATGTGTAAGGTGACATAATTCCAAAAACCATTAGTGACTGGAGTTCATCGATCACAAGCCACTGGTCCTAGCCATGTTCAAAGTCTCCGAGCCGCGGTCTACCCGCCAGCAGTGGCAATTGGCCTTCATCTCTGAGTTTACTATGGACATCCAGCATGTAGCAGGGAGGAGCAACGTGGTGGCGGACTGTCTGTCCAGGGCCATCATAGACACTGTCCACATGGGCATTGATTACGCCCAGATGGCCGTCGACCAGGTTTCTGACCCAGGCATCCAGGCCTACAGGACCGCCATCATTAGCCTGCAACTGGCTGATATCAAGTTTGATGACACGTCGCTCCTGTGTGATGTCTCTGCCGGGCAGCGGCGCCCTATCGTACCTGAGGGCTGGTGACGGCGTGTGTTCAACGCCATCCATGGTCTTTCTCATCCTGGCATTAAACCCTCCCAGCGGCTGGTGTCGTGAAGTTTGTCTGGCACAGGCTCTGCAAGGACGTCGGTGACTGGGTGAACATGTGTTTGGAGTGCCAGCATGCGAATGTCAGAGCGCCATTGGAAGTCTTTGAGGTGCCGGAGCAATGTGGACCACAATGTCAATGTGGACCTTGTGGGCCTGTGGACAGGACCACCAGGAGGCCAGAGGCCATCCCGCTGGCCTCTGGAGCTCGGGCCCTCATCAGGGTTTGGGTCGCCCATCTGACATATCATCCGCCCGCAATTCACCTCCACACTCTGGGGTGAGAGAGCCCGGAGCCTCGGGATCAGGCTTCATCGCACCACAGCCTATCACCCTCAGGCCAATGGACTGTGCGAGCGTTTCCACTGCTCTATGAAGGTCGCCCTGAGAGCCAGCCTCAAGCACGAGAGCTGGTGCGACCGGCTCCCGTGTGTCATGTTGGGGCTCAGGACCGCGCCAAAGGAGGACCTTCAGTCTTCTGCTGCGGAGTTGGTGTAGGGGCAGCCGCTTCTAGTGCCCGGCGACTTCATCTCCGCTACCAATGCCCCCTGGTCTGGAGTTTCGCAATGCTCTGCCCACCTGGATGCTGCAAGGGCATTTGTGCCCATGCCCATGTTGCAACATGGCCTGCCCTGCTCCCAGGTCCTGGGCAACCTTTGCGCTGCTGAATATGTTTTTGTCAGACATGATGCACACAGGGGCCTCTTCAGCCACCCTACGATGGACCTTTCCAGGTGGTCAAGCCAGGGATAAAACTTTCATCGTTGACATCGGGGGTAGGCCGGACCACATCTCAGTGGACCGTCTGAAGCCTGCTTATCAGGACCTGGGGCGACCTATCATGCACAGCCTCCACGGCATGGCTGGCCCCCAGTTGTCTGGACTCCAGCCCTGACATTCCAAAAAACATTAGTGACAGTATTAATTGTGGCCCCTTTAAGAACGGCCTCAGTCGGATGAGATGAAGTGGCTGGGACTCCAGATGTTATCATTATGATTTTTCACGTGTGTGTTTGGGGAAACATGAATAAAGCATCTGCGGCATTCTGCAGCTAAACAAAGTCGTGTTTATTATCACAAAGGCAACAGTGTACACATTCAGGAACATATATGGATGGATATTTTTTCAATTTAAATAATAAACAGTAATTTATGTTTATGCTTCAGTGGTTTGCTTGATTTACACATTGCACACTTCCAATGATATCCATCCCTGTTGTTCAGAGGTTCCCTTATTCTGCTGGCTATGAAGTCATGCTGCGTTAATTACACATCATAAAACATACAGTCAAACACTCACAGACAGTATCTTCATTGTGCACCCGGGGGGAGCTGAGTAGTTGTGATATCGTCTCTCTCTCTCTCTCTCTCTCTCTCTCTCTCTCTCTCTCTCTCTCTCTCTCTCTCTCTCTCTCTCTCTCTTTCAAAGCATCAAAGGAAAACAGAATCAATAAGTGTGGAAAACCCTATTCATCAAACAGCATGATACTGGAGCGTTGGTGCCAAACAGAAGCCACACACACACACACACACACACACACACACACACACACACACACACACACACACACACACACACACACACACATACTCATTATATCTTACGACTTATCCAGAAAGCACACATATTTAAACCAAACCCAACATATATACCCATCAGTTATGAATAACATTATTATTGAGGGAATTGGTAGATATTCAATGTGTTTTTTGCCCAAAGCACACACACACATGTGAGTGCAGTCAGGAGGGAGACAGAGCACTGGTGCTTTATGAGGCAAACAGGGGCTCTCTTTGTTGATACAGTGCCCAGGAGCCTGTAGCTGCCCTGTAACCCTAGGCACCATTGTCCTCCTCTCTATGAGCACTGGCCAAAGAACCAGCCGCTTGACCCAGTAACACACTCTGTTTATGGAGTAGCTTATACACACAGAGGAGAGGAGAGGAGAGGAGAGGAGAGGAGAGGAGAGCAAAAGAGTGCATATGAAAAGGGAAGAGAGGGGAAAAGAGGACATTAGAGTAGAGGAAAAAGAGAGAAGAGAGAAGTGAAGAGGAAAAAATAGGAAAACAGGAAATAAGTAGAAAAGAGGAAAAGAGAGGAGAGGAAGGGAGAGGAGAGAATAGGAGAGGAGAGGAGGAAGAGGAAGTCGTCCTGCAGCTGGACCTTCCTGTGTTTATGTTACATCATATAGGCTACTACTGGGTGGAAGAGAATAGGTGACTACTTCCTAAAGTAATTGCAAGATTTAAGTAAAAACAGGATGAGAGAGAGATAAATCCTAATATAAGTCAAAGGAGCTTCCTCTTTTCCAGACTTTCTGCATCAAGCTGGGGGGAAAAAAAGTGTACCCTGCTTGCTTTTGAGAAATATAATGGCACATAGTCACTTGCAATTAGTCTTGCATGTAGAATTGTGACCAAGAGAAATATGTCATGGTTTGGGAATAGTACTGTTTTCAATTTGTTTTATTACTCAATAACATTTTGGATTATTCAAATGGTAGTCAAATTGGTTTTGTCGTGGGGACCACAAAGATGTGGGCTACGTAAAAAAAAATCTTTACCACACAGTAATGAACATGAGGTATGTAACCCTGCTGGCTGGCTACATATATCCCGCCCACACCGCACGGATTGGCTGTGTCTTATCAGTGTAGATTTGGGTTGGCCTATTCTGGTGTCATTCAATCTCACCCTGCGATAAGGCATCGAGGTGGACTGGTCCATAGCGGAGCTGTGCGGGTGCGTGGCTATGGTAAGCTTTATTACTGCATGAACCTATTTTAAATGTCGGTCCACATATGTTACATAGACTTCCATTAGGAGTTATTTAATGTCGGCTTAATGTGGCGGTTTAGAAATGGTAAAATCATACCTCTTTCTGATTGAATGTCAAAACAATTCGTGTAGATACTTTAAAACGGCAGGATGGCCCTTGAGCCTCTCGTAGGTCTGATGAGCTGCAGCTCAAACTTGTTTTTCATACTCCCTCGTGTCGCTACATAGTCGAGATAATTGCACTTTCGGATCCTAAATAACGACGTTTATCATTAAAAAAACATAACGGTGCTACTTTTTGTGTGCGGATATGTCAGATTCGTAAGTGTAACGGCAGCAGACAGAGTGCTGGTTTGCGGCTGTTTCTAGCGAGCAGCGCTAATTGGCTGCTAGGAGTCAATTAGCGTCTCTTCAGAGACTCAACTCCTTTGTCCATTTAGGGAGCCTCGCCTGGCCCCCAAAAAGCCTAAAAAAGCCTCTTCCTCCTCCGTAGCCACTTAACGTTAAACTGTTGAATAAGCCGCAGCCTAATGCTATTGACATTTCTGTTAACATATGGGGTATTTATACATATTAATTCATATATATGTACTAATGTATATGAATAATGTGTTAGGCCTACTCTGTTACCTGAAGGAAGGAGGATGCCACTATACACATAATAATTAGCTCAACTCACAAAAAATTGCTACAGATAGCAGACGTTTTCACAGATCAGTAGGTATTATCGAAGCAAAGAAGTGCTGGGAAGCAATCTTTTTGGAAATGGATTGAAGGTATTTATCGGTTTATTCACTAGATGGCAGTAGAGTTGCACTTACAACCACGCGTTAGGCGGTTCTATTATAAGGCCACTTTGGGTTTGGTTGCAATTGTTTATCGGGGTAGGGGCGTCAGATACATTATATTATTGCTCAAATTGTAACCAAATGATTCATGTTATTCATGTTATTACATGAAAAACAGTTCCTCAATGCAAAATATGTTTGTTGTTGAAATTTAAATATTTAAATAAAAATAATAATAAATAATAATTTAAATTTAGTGAAATTTAAAAAAGCAATGTAATAAATGTTTTATTGAAATTCAAAAGCATGCATTTTGCTTAGATGGTGTTTGACCTGAACAATGAGTTTATTGTACATTGTTGGGCAGTTTGCTTTCACATTCTGTTTGACGTTGCACAACCCTGTGCCCTCATTATGGGATTGGTAACAAATTCAAAGGAAATCAAAAGACAGAATCCCACACAATGACCTACTGTCAAAGTGATATTCCTCACTGTTTGCTATTCAATTTGGTTGCAGATTGGATGAATATGGGAATATGTGTGTAGTAGTAGCAGTAGCTGTGTGTGTGTGTGTGTGTGTGTGTGTGTGTGTGTGTGTGTGTGTGTGTGTGTGTGTGTGTGTGTGTGTGTGTGTGTGTGTGTGTATATGGAAAATTCCATTACAGCACACACACACACACACACACACACCTACCATACCTCATAGGGGCCTACAATGTGTGAGAGAGCCCTGCTCAGCAACACACACACACACACACACACGTTACTGCCCCTTCCATGTATTGCATAGAGATATTTCATTACTTATACTAAATAAGTACTCAAGGTGTTACCTTTTGGTCAAACAATGATAGCAGTATGCAAACATTATGTCTGCAGCCTCAAAGCAAAAGTACTACTGATTATAATTATCAAATGTTCTGTCCATGATTCACCACATGCAAGGTTTTCACCACATGCAAGAAATTATTTTTCAAATGATTTCTTTCCAATATATGTGATACATCATAGCAAGTGTTTATTCTATATGTATACATATAAAAAAGACATAGAATACACAGAATAGCCTATATACATATACTTTTATTAAAAAAAACGAAAGAAACGATAAAGATGATGAAAAAAAAACAATCACAGACAATTGTGATTTAGCCTTAGCCTGTGATTTAGAGAGAGAGAGAGACATCGGTTGTTGTATGTGTGACATGTTTGATGTTTGGCTGCTGATGCTGTTGCTGTAGACCAGCAGCAATACAATAGCAGTTTTTCAGTCAGGCTCTCTTAAGAGGGTTTGTAGCGGGGAGTTGTCCACTCTGCCAGGAATGAGTCTGCTCTGGGAACACTGGTCTCTGTGTGTCTCACTACGCACTATGCTGGCTCTGTATCTCCTCTTTAAGATCAGGCTGGTGATGACCTCATCCCGTTTTTACCCCTCTTCCTCTGTTTGTTCCGAAGACGGTTCCTCCTATTCTTCTTCAGGCAGTTTTTCACATTGCGATTCATCCTGGAGAAGATGACACAAATAGATGCTAATGAACAGATGATGATGATGATGATGATGATGATGATGATGATGATGATGATGATGATGATGATAAGCCCACCCCACCCCTATCACTTTTGTTGTATTTATTTGAAGTGTCCAGAGTGGTACACTTATCTCAAATGAGTCACATGTTGTATGTGCAATGTCTATAGTTCAAAGTTTGCAAAGTTTACAAGGCAAATTTGAAACAATATAAAATGTGTCAGTTCCAGTGATAATAACTAACTAGATGGTGTAACCATCTGGGGCCGTATTCACAAAGCATTTTATCTTACCGCTAGGAGTGCTCCTAACTCGCGCTAAAACATTTTACGTAGGAGTTTTTTCTTAAAAGTTATTCACAAAGCCGCTGAGACCTACTCATACTAAGGATAAATCACTAAGAGTGACGCGCCGTTGCTATGGATTACGTCGATTCTCGTGCACGAGTTTGGAAGCGGTCAGTACGGTGATTGGTTGTTCAGAGCAGGCGGTCTCTGTGGAAACGAGCCCACTGAATCACCGAAGAACAAGGAAATAGCCTCGGCTAGAAATTCCTATCAAATAGTTATGGACAGTGCAGTTAGCAGAATACACGCACGATGACAAGTTTGTGCAGACCACGATAATGACGTTGTAGCCTATATGCACGTTAAAGAGAGAGAGAAAAAGCAAACAATAAAAATACGTAAATTGCATTAATTCAAGGAGGCAATTAAAAGCACACTGCAAACTATTATCCAATGAGCATATCTCC
Organism: Merluccius polli; assembly: GCA_030340625.1. Lineage (NCBI taxonomy): Eukaryota > Metazoa > Chordata > Actinopteri > Gadiformes > Merlucciidae > Merluccius > Merluccius polli. Next base: position 98,269 of record JAOPHQ010004840.1, read on the forward strand.
ACTATTCAACACTTTAAATAACAGCCCATACCGGAGGTGGAGAGTGGCGCATACAGTGATCACTAGGCCTATACTTTCCCTCTCTGGGCTGAGGCGTATTTCGCCGTGCAGGACATGAAATCGATTTCGTGTATTTTTGTGTGCCCTAACATATATGGAGGAAAACAGTAGGTCCTAAACAATAGGCTAATAATAATAAATATGGATTCAACAAATAAAAGGCGACAAAGAGCTAATACGATGTTTTTTACGCATAGGACTAAGCGTAATCTTACATGTTATACTTTAACTGCTCCCGGTTGTGGATTGAGATAGGGTGTCAAGACGTCTTGCAGGGACAGCCGCTGTCACCCAGCAAGACACTCAACTGGTACATGGCGCCTCACGCCTCAGACCGCTCCCCATTAAAATATGCGGATCACGGGTAGACCCTGGCCACTTTGCAACCACATCAAGAATGTTAAAAGTTGCATCAACAACAATCTGCGTGTTGATGTATGTACTTTCTTTCTATTGACGAACACGTCCTCATCTTTTGATGGCGCAATTATTTGTATGTGCGTCCCGTCAACAGCGCCGATCACACCGGCATACCTGCATGCCATGAAGTTGGCTTTGATCCTCCTGTGTAGTTGTTGATTGTCCAAAGGAAACCGGATAAACTGTTGGATGATATTAATGGTATTATTTCAGCCTTAACCAACTTTGAACTGAGCTCTGTCAGCTCTTCTAGCCTGTATGTAAATATATGATCATTGTGGAATCGTGTGTGTGTGTGTGTGTGTGTGTATATATTTACATATATGTATGTAGGCTACATATATATATATATATATATATATATATATATATGTGTGTGTGTATGTATTTTTTATTCTATTTTTATTATTATTATTGTGTTGTGTTGGTGTTATGGACCTTTCATGAGATGTGTCCTTAATAAAGTTTGAATTTAATTGAATTGATATGTGGTCTACAGAGCGCGTTGATGGTTTGGTTTATGGCTGACTGATGGTTGCGATATTCCTAAATCGTCGGCATTGCAAAGTTGCATTTTCCCTGTTGCTAAATATCGTGTTGCCAAACATTTTATTTCCTAATCGGGTTATTCCTGTTAGTCGGGGGTGTTATTGCATCCCGCACTAATTGCACAACAAGTTTTATACCCTCACGGTTTAGCCGATATCTCTTGATCAATTCAGTCTTCCATTGTCTCCAAAACATTTCGTCTCGCAGTCATTTTCCGATTCTTTGTGAATAGGTCTTAGTGAGTTAGGAGTCCTCTCGAGGACTTTTAGGCTCTCCTAGACTTAGGTGTTACTTTTAGGCCTAAAATACTTTGTGAATTGCTCTTAGTGAAAAAAATTAGGAGTCCTAAATGTAAGACTGACACGCCCATTATTTTTAGGAGTTTCTCCTAAATTCGCCAGTTAGGAGCTACTTTTAGCGCTAAGATCCTTTGTGAATACGGCCCCTGGTCTCTCTCACCTGTTCCAGCATTGAACCAGTTGCCTCCCCTGGCGTTTGTTAGGATCCAGACACACCTGCTTACTGTTGTTCAGGACAACTCTGCACACACATCAATAGAAATCAATAGTTATGCGCGCAACAGTGAACAGCTTGGAAATGTATCAAATGCCAGTCCTGATTGGAACTGGAAGTGTGTGTGTGTGTTTGTTTTCTTTCGAGATCCATAACTTACATGAGTGTAACTTTGTCACATTTGGGGTTCTTGGCTACGACGGTGAAGTTTTTCAGCATCCCCCTGACTCTACTGTTGGTCTCGGGACACACGCACCTTCCCGGGACAAATGAGCTGTCTGACTCTCGTACTGCATACACACACACACACACATAGGACAGAGTAAATCAATACAGTTAATCTAATCTAAATTGATTATTGCATTTTCCAGACACCACTTTCATTAGATAATAGGACGGGTAATCAGTGCCTGGCTAGACATGCTGACTTTAAACTCACTTTGTTGAGATTTTTTTTTTGTTAAACCAGTGTATGATTAAACATTGTAACTCATCATCTCTCCTGGCTGCGCTAAAACATTACCAATAGGTTACCAATATAATTGGTCAAAAATACTTCCTTGTACCGATTCTGCCACAGAGCATTCAGAACGAATGTAAACAATAGCAATATAGCACTTTCCTTTGTTGGAATACATGTGCACTGGTCAGCCAGGCAAAAGAAAGAAAGAAAGAAAGAAAGAAAGAAAGAAAGAAAGAAAGAAAGAAAGAAAGAAAAAGAAAGGTTATAAATCCACCTTACCGGTGATGAGTGCACAGCAGAAGCTGAGCACGGCAAGCTGACAGACCAACTGGTGATGGCACTTCATGCTGGAGCAGATGTCAATGCTTTCTCTTTTACTGGGACACATGGTGTTATATAAGGTCCCTCCCACACACAAAACTCGCAGACTGCGTAGGAAATTCCCCAGGCCACTGCTTTCGTTTTCCTTTGGGAACTTTAGGAGCCTACTAATTTACTTATTTTGATCAGGGTTGACTCTCTGGACACCTTCTGTTTTTCCTTTCCTTTCTGCTGTCATCACATTTAAAAAAAACAAGACACAACACAGGTCATATCATTAGACTACATGGAAAATCTTATTTATATTCTTAATAGTAATAATTGAGTATTAAAAGGGCCGCTGCACTCTGCTCAGCGACTGCATGTGTATTTATCAATTTTTTTTAACATTTGCATATGAGGTTGTGTGCGAAGGGTCTTGATGACAATTTAGTGGTCCACCTAAAGTCAAAGCTTGGGAACCAAATAGTTTCACCCACAGTATCATTTGAAGTGGTGTGGGGAGCTCTGCCCCAACAAAGCCTCTCTGTCAGCCTCTTGGCTCTCGACAGGAGCACGTGATTTACCTAAATCCTCTGTTGTTATTGTAGTCCCTGATCTAATTTCAGAATTAAAGTTCACAGGTTTTTACTTCAGATGGGTCAATATGAAGTCAACCCACCTCAAAAGATACAGAAAAAATGACAATATATGAATCTGAACTAAACAACAAAGAATAAAGTATATTCAGTCAATTTCGGTTCAGTGTTATAATCTTATATTTGGATGTATAGTGCCATGCCTACCATATAGACGTGCACCTGCCTACTTAGGTTTATTAGTCTTATATGATTTCAAATATTTTTTTCTTTGATCCCCTCCTCCCAAAAGGGGAAATCATGTGTATACTACAAACTTACCCAAACTCAACCTTAAAACAACTTTCAAACCACAGATCCGGTCACAATTGCGCCACAATCATTAAACAATCATTGAAGGTTATTTAACATACTTGGTCAACATGCTACGGCATGCTTGTTAGGAGTACTGTTGTTTTTGGCGGCCTGTTTTCATTTTAGTTTTAGTCTAGTCTTTGTGTCAAACTGTCATTTTACTCTTTATTAGTATTAGTCACGTTTATACTCTTTTTAGTCTAGTCAAGTTTCAGTCGACTAAAAGTCTGAGCATTTTAGTCTTTTTTAGTCAGAATTATCCATGACTATTTTCGTCTAGTTTTAGTCGACGAAAACTGATGACATTTTAGTCTAGTTTTAGCCAATGAAAATTGTATTTTAGTCACTTTTTAGTAATGCAATTCTATTTAACCCAGTTAATATAGTACAAGTGCCTAGTATAGTATAGACAAAACCAACATTTTCTTTAAGTCACCCATTTCACAAGTCAAACAAGGTTATCTTATTATTATATTATTGTTACCTTATAGATTCAATAAAACATTCAATTCCAGACACGCAAGACGCTCTGATTTGAATTTACAACATATTTATTTTACCCACCAAACATGTAAGAAGCGCCAGCTCATCCTTCAGGAGAAATGATGGATTCAACATCCTCCAGTGATGATGATCTGGTCCTAGCCCTCCTCACTCCACACAAGAAGAGGACATTTTGGGTACATCCCATTTTTAAAACGTAGAGAAAGAGAAGGAGACATGTTTTAGGATGTCTGGGGACAGTTTGAGGTCCTTCTGGGGACGCTAGCGCCTTTATCAGATAATACAGGTGATGAGAAACACAAACAACAGGTCCGCCATTGTCGTGACGTTGTAACGTGATTGGTTGATTTTTTTTATTCGCTGTGTGAAAGCTCAGAAAAATCGACCTCCTTCCAAAAAAAATGACGTCGCTTTTTCGCCGCGTAATATTCGTGTTCTGTGTGAAAGTACTCATAACAAAAACAACAGTAAGAAAACATATTTACGTGCGAATTAATCGCATGAAAAAAAACGCCCCGGTGTGTAAAGGCCTTTAACTTGCCGCGAGTGGGGATTGAGGAAGTGACATCGCTTGCGTCTTCGCAGTGCGCTGATGCAGCCCCGAGACTCAGGAAACAGAAATATTTCAAAATAATAATAATAGCGGGACGAAATAATGTTATAACATTTCGTCTCGTCTCGTTTTGGTCAACGAAAATGAAGAGATATTTTTGCAGAGTTTTTATTTTGCAAACCACATTTAGTCCTGTTTTTATTCGTCAACAATATTGCATTATAAATTTGATTATAGTTTTCGTCACATGACCACCATTTTCGTTGCGTCTCGTCTCGTTTTCGTCACGTGATAAAGGTTTGTTGACGACGATATGTAGTCATAATTTTCGTTGACGAAAGCAACACTAGTTAGGAGTTCATATTTCTTTATGCATTCTGACTATGTATTCATGTATGAGATGAATGTATCTGAATCACTAGATCACTTGCTTTGGTGTCTGCTACATGACTATATGCTTTATTAATCTTGTGTGTTCTGCAGCTCTGCACACATCAGAATGGGCGAAGGACAGACCTACGTGAAGCTCAGCGAGGAGAAGCACATCCCCAGGTAGGTTTTGTATCACTAGTCTGCCCCACCTGTTTGCACAAAAGCTGCTCTTGTTCCTGTCCTGTCGCACAGTATGTGTCACGCCCTCCACTGTTCCCTCCACATTTCCCTCCTCTCCACCCACTCACCTGTCATCATCAGCCCTGTCCTGCCCCTTGTGTTCCCCAGTCTAGCTGCTCCCTCTGTATCTCACTTGTCCCCCATTCCCTCCTTAGTTCTGATTGTATTTAGTCCTGGTTTTCTGTTCAGTCTTTGTCCCTGTTGGATTTAGATCTTTAGAGATGTAGAGCACTTTGGAGTCATGTTGATATAAATGGTGTCATTACAGTTTGACACAATTGTAAAATATTTGAAGTGTTATTTAACAACTGATGTCCGACACCCGTGTTGCCATGGGATTGGGTGCATCCCTCGTTAGAACCTATGTCTCCATGGTAACAGGTCCCTCCTATCCCTTCCAGGTCTGACGTCTTCTCACTGCTCAGAACCTACAACTGTTACCACGAGGGCAAGAACTTCCAGCTGAGAGCCCATGAGGTAAGGAAAAGCTTCAGTCTATGATCCATTGGCATCCAAAGAATAATAGTAATTTGGTCAACAGAGGTGTTGTCATAGACTTTAGGCAACTGTCGATTGGACTGGCTGGCTTACCCACACCCGCGGGCATGGGTGTACAGAATTACACACATCAGTACAAGTCACGTGGAAAAAGCTGTGAAAAAAGCAGTTTTGCTTGTTGCCTCAGTCTACGGCTCGAGGGGGAAAGCTTGTGAGGGGGAAACCCTCCTGATCTAGCAAGTGTGATGTGGGGCAACTGAAAACCAGTACACACACACACACACACACACACACACACGTGTTGACACACTTGTGGGTACTCTCTGAGCACAGACCTGACGATTCTGGCTGGAGTTCTTCTCAAGATACAATGTGGTTCCTAAGCCACAGAATCCCCAGTGTTACAACAGCAGGAATAGAGGGAGAGGGACATGGCCTGGGTCATATGCTTAGCAAAGCAGTTCTACAGTAAATGTTTTGCTGTTGTGGTATTAACAGCAGTGGTGTGGTCGTGATGCTTGTTTGATAGGTATTCTGTGGCTGGGAGTTTCCCTATAGGACTCTGTGGTGGTCGCTCCTTGTGTGTGTGTGTGTGTGTGTGTGTGTGTGTGTGTGTGTGTGTGTGTGTGTGTGTGTGTGTGTGTGTGTGTGTGTGTGTGTGTGTGTGTGTGTGTGTGTGTGTGTGTGTGTGTGTGTGTGTGTGTGTGTGTGTGTGTGCATTCCTCTGCCATGTACTGCAATATTAGGGTATGTAAGTATGTTGGGGATTTTCCGGAGAGATGAGAGAGACAAGCATGAATGGTCAGAGGGGCAGGAAAGCTTTTGCCCAAATATCCTGTCACACACACACACACACACACAGATTGCACAGTGATTTGTATGCAGCATGTCTGCCAATTTGAAATCTTTCACATCGTAAGATTTTGAATGAATTAGCATTTTCTACTTTACATATCTGCCAACACTCCTGATTTTAGCGGGAGTCTCCCTATTTTTAACACTTTCTCCCGCTGTGCTCCCGATTGGTCATTTCTCCTGTTAATCTCCCGATTCCATAGTTATACAAATCAAATACAGTTTCTGTGTGGGATATGTGTCGTGGTACCTGGCAACCCAACCCAGAGACAGAGGTGAGCATGCGCAAATGACCCTGCCTGACGTGCGTCACTCGTCACTGCGCTCGCTCTCTCCGCTCCGCTCATTTTGCCGCTGAAAATGGACAACACTACAGGTCCGCCACTCTGCAGACTGTAGTCCTGTAGTCCATCATTTTATACTTCCTCTTCTTCTTTTTGAAGGTCTTCCTGGCAAAGATGGCTTCACAACACACGTGCACACCCTCACTCACACTCTCACTCACTCTACCACTGCTTATTAAACCAGTGTTCATATGAGATAGCTGTCACTCTGTTTGTCAATGTTAAGACACTCCAGTCTGCAGTGTAGTTCATACACTTCACTGATAAACCTACAGTTACATCAGACTTCATGATCAAAATGCAGTTTTTGTTTCATGTCTCCACTTCTGTCCATGTACATTATCTCTCTCTTTCTCCCTCTCTCTCTGAGTGAATGTGGGAGTGGTTGAGCGTGTGACAGCGATTGATTGCTGTCTCTATAGTGAGTGAGTTTTCAAACTTTATACATTTTCATCTCTCCCTCTCTCTCTCTCGGTACGCCCCTCTCCACACAAACCGAGAACTCTCTCTGGGTAAACATACAACCTATACGCCCGATAGGACAATACATCCTGTCCAACAAAAGTTTACTAGACAAGTCTTCAGAATAAAAGCTTGTATGAATACTTGTATGCCTTACAGAAAGTTTTACAAAGGTTCGGCCTCATCCCTAGACTCGTTGCCAAGATTTAGGTTCTGTACGAGGGCATTGAAAGTGTAAAACCTTTTAAAGTAACTTGGGGTATAAGACAGGGCTGTTCAATGTCCGGTATGCTCTGTGTAATTTGTATTGAGCCAATGTTGCAAAATGTTCGTTCGTTTATTGATGGTCTGGTTTTACCTGATTTTAACACACGTTTTATCTTATCTGCAAATGCGGATGATATTATTGTTATTATAAGATATCAGGAAGAGGTGACGAATTTCAAAAAAATGTTAAACCGTTGGTAAAATCTCAGCTGCTAAAGTGAACTGGGCAAAAAGCGAGGCTTTAGCAGTTGGTCTGCTCATCTCCCTATTGCCAGGAGGGTTAAGCTGGAGGAGGGGCGGCTTAAAGTACCTGGGGATAAATCTAGAAGATGATCAGATGGTAGAGAAGAACTGGGAGGGAGTGGTGGAAAAGGTTGAGGGGAGGTTGGCCAAGTGTAGGTGGTTGTTGCCTCAAATGTCCTACCAAGGAAGAAGTCCTGATCATAAATCATTTGATTGCATCAACTCTCTTTCTCTCTCTGGCACAGGTAAAACATTTTTGAAGCCCCCTGCTGGTCTACTACAAAAAGTGCAGTCGATTATGGTTAATTTCTTTTAGGACAACTTGCACTGGGTTCCACAGAGTGTACTTTACCTGCCGAAGGAAGAGGGGGGGCAGGGGTTGGTGCAACTGGAGAGCAGAACAACAGCTTTAAGGTTACAGGTTGTCCAGCATTATCTCACAGGAAGCGATGACGTGGTCTGGAAACAAGTAATGAGCACCATTTTAAGGGGAGTAGCAGGTTTGGGTTTAGATGCATCTTTGCTTGTAATTTACTGTAATTGTATACGTGTGATAATAAAATGGAGATTGGCTCAGAATAAAAGCCAGTCAGAGGGGAGTTTAGATTGTACTCATTAATAATGTTGAAGTGTTTCTATCTCAGTGGTGTTTCACTGAAGCTGTTTGTTCTGCTGTTGAGGGGCAGTTGAATTTTAAATCTATATTTCTAAGGCTCTTAAATCATTTTAATTTCTGTTTACTCTGGTATTAATGTCTTGTTGAGATTGTCCTTATTATTGGAAAATAAAGGTTTTTTTCCAAAATCTCAAAAAATCTCTCTCTCTCTCTCTCTGATATTTTTTCTGATGTAAATTGCAGATGTTGACTTTTGATTACTTTTTTTTTACATTGTATACATATTTTTGTAAGTTTACTGTGAGCTATACATTTTTAAGACTAATTCAAATAAATTTTAATTTCACATCCTTGTATTTATTCTATTATAATCTGTGGTTTAGGGTTATAAGGATGGCGGGGGCATTGAGGGTAGGCCATTTGGCGATACCCCAGAAAATCTCTTTCTTTTTCACAGCCTAATGTTGGCAGGTAAACCACCATTGTTTGTGCTGTGAACTTTGTTGCCGACTCGCTTGGGGACCTGAAGGTCAGTGGTGTAATCAGTAAGTCTTTAGCATTGTATAATGGAAATGATTTTCCAGAACTAGGAGGAAATTATTTTGTATATATTCTACATATATATATGCCCCCACCCCCTCGCACAGATGGGCGTTGCTTATACTTTATACTCCTCCCCCTTCAGCCATCTGCCACCATTGCGTTTTTTCCCCCTATGCCAGAATGATAGTGAGTAGAGCCAGACCTTTCTCCAGTGCTAAAACAAAGTGTGGAGATAGGTCTGACTATGTGAGACTAGGTATAACCTGAAGTCATCCGTGGAAACTGTTTGGAAAAGCGCAGGCACTTTCAAAAAATACTAGGCAGGTAATTGGATGAACCATCTGTCTGTCACCGTCTATCACAGGCTAACTTCAACCAATCAGATCAACGAACCATATTAGGATAAAGTAGGAGAGCGATCTTTTCCTTTGAGAAAAGCCTTCAGTGCCATTGTTTGCTTTTCTCTCAATGAAGAAATACTCTCCAGTTCAGGTATAACTGATGCTATGGCACCATCGACGCTATAACCTCTTTAGGAGCCGCCATTGTTGTTTTTAAACTAACAGTTGCTTCTCGCTGTCATTGCACCTAAACCACACCAGTAGCTGCCAGTAGTTCCTCATAGGACACTGATTGGTCTGAACCACTGTGGTTCGGCCACAAGTGCATAACTTGAAGCCTGACTAGACCGATCTCCAGAGACTTGCAAGATTGGGATGGTCTCACAAGGCTATGGGGTCGGCTACTACTTAAAGGTCTCATTCCGCGAGAAACAGTTTAATACTTGTTTTTGTTGAAATACTATAGGTCTCACCGAGTTGCATGTGCGTGCTGCGCGTGAAAACGTTCTTCTACCCCCATTGCCTGTATTTGGCAATGAAAGAACAGAGAAAAAAACACTGAGAAAAATCAGCGGATGAGAAAAGCCCCACGGATTGACGTCAGTCCGTGAATTAGTATTCATGGCCTCGCCTCCGCTACCGCCCACCGAAAGTCAGGAAGTAGCAGGACTGTGCAACAGCACAGTCGCGATTCTCGACTCGTCTCGCACTAGTTGAATATGGAGCGGAAAAATCCTCACTGCGCACTGGAGGTAGCGTCACAGTGCTGTTAGCCAACCAGAGGCGAGTTCATTAGCATGTCATGCATATTCATGATGAGAGGTGAAATCGTGTCGTTCGCCCCCCCCCCCACCTCCCCCACCAAACTAAAACAGCATGAAACAGGCGCGGCAGAGCATTTCTTTAACCAAAACCGGTACTGAGGGTATTTATTAACACTAGAGACCACCGCAAAATTAATGAAAAAACGATGAGATGAGACCTTTAATACTATGTGTCTAATGTTTGAAGTTCAGCTCACACAAAGTATTTTGCAATAGTTTGTAATGGCAGATATAAGAGGGACACAGTTATGTGTAATTATCTATGCTTGAGAATGAGCTCAATGTTACTGTGTGAATAAGTGAATTTTAATAGGGGTTAACAGCCATAATATTCTTAAATGATATTGTTCAGAAACAGTGATTAATGTTTGCCATAAGTGTTATAATAAACATTATTGCTAATGTAATTAAATTCAGGCAAACATGTTCACCTCTATTATGCAGGTATCAAAACCTGTGTGGTTAAAGTTAGCTGCCTACCACTTCCACGTGGGAGGTCATGGGAGTGCACTGCATGATGTCATCGATGCCATTTGTGATTATTCAGATTGAGGCGAAGTCAGATGTTGACGTATGATAGGTATGTTATGTGTTGTTGTGACACAGGTCCTGAGAACTGGTAATTGTGAATCACTTGTCAATCGTCCATGTAGTACATGTTGGGACATGCATTAGTATACATATTGGTATGTGGGAGTGTTAAACAGCTTTCTCTTATGTTGTTGATGAAGATAAATTATACTTTTTAGAAACTTGTGTATTAGATTGATTCAAACTAAGCTTAGCTTTTGCTCGAAATATTGGTTTGGAAGTAGTAGTATATCTTTTGGGCAAATGAAATGCGCCCTAGTGGTCATTTTAAAATATGCAGATTATCCTATATTTTATATTGTGCTGCACGCATCTGAAGCGACCACTAGATGGCGGTAGAGCAACCGTGCTCTGAAACATGTGAAACATGTGAGGACTGTAATGTAACACCTTGTTTTTTCTTAACAAATAATAGTTGTTCTTAGTTATTAGTTCAGTTTGCTATGGTTCAGAGAAATTATCAAATTAAAACCTCCTCTAGAAATCAAGTAATGCTAAATTACATCAGAGTCAAAACATGTATTTTCCATATTATTGTTTATTAGAAATGGGCCTATTAAAAATAAAAATAAAGGCTGTTGTAAACATGTACCCAAAGTACTTAGTAGTGCATAGAAATAAATATTTCTTCACTTCAGCTCTGTAAGAGCCACTCTGCGGTTGTCTAATGTTCAGCCCTGCTGTATGCTCTATGCATGTATTCACACATACAACACATACATACATACATACAACATTTAAATATGTTTTTATAAGTCTTTGTTTGTAAGTTCCTCGAAGGCCTTTTTAAAGGCTTTGGAGCTTAAAAACACAAAATTTGTCCCCATTAAGTCCTCATCTGTGCTTGTCCGTACAGCCAGTCCACGGGGTCCCTGCCTTTGCAGTCTCTGTCTCCCATTGTCCTGAGAGTTATCCTCTCTGGGGCCGGTAAGCTCAGACCGCTAGTCCTTGACGTGCGAGGGGATCCGCGTGGAAGCAGAGCCGCTCCAGAGTGCTTCGTCTGGGCCTTGGAGAACAGCCGCGGCCGGGCTGACCTCTGGAGCCTGACGGGGCCAAAGCTGATGGCCTCCAGGGGCCGAGCGAGTGCCTGGATGCTGGCCATGTAGTCGTCCGTGGACGGGGAGACGGGAGTGGGCTGGGCGGTGGGGAGCTGCAGGGGCGATGCAGGGTCCTCCAACGTCTCAGTGATGGTGGGCAGGAGAGACCATCTACGTTTCATACTGCAGGGGAAACAAAGAATTGGTGAGCAACCGGTAACAAGATAATTAAAGCCATCTTCGAAATTTGCTGGTTTCCAAATATTGTTATCTCAAGGATCTTTGGCTGCTGATTCCACCTGAGAAAAATATTTGTTCCTCGGACTTAAACTGCTTCTATTAAAATACATAAACCAATCAAGAGTCTCAAGACATTAACCAGTCAAGTCTGAATGCTGATATTAAAAACAAATGATTCCAACAACAATTCAATAAACATTAATTTCAGTCAATACTCTATCCAAGCACAAAACTTAACAACTCAGTCTCAAGTTATACATGTTTTAAATAGAACATTATTTTAGTAAAATACAATAAATAGTTTTCCATATAAACAGTGATCTCACCTTTGAGTCTGTAGTGGTTTGCTCTTATTTAGTCAGTTTGAAGCGATGTTAAGTCCAGTGTGCTTGTCAGTCAGTATGAAACCAGTGTGCACTCAGCCCTTTATATACCCGCAGACTGTCGGAGAGATAAGCCCTGGGCTACTAAATATAGCCCTGCTGACCTTGCTCGTGTGTGTGTGTGTGTGTGTGTGTGTGTGTCACACTGAGTCATTGTGTTCACGTGTGTGTGTGTGTGTGTGTGTGTGTGTGTGTGTGTGTGTGTGTGTGTGTGTGTGTGTGTGTGTGTGTGTGTGTGTGTGCAGGAAGCCCAGGAGTGGCGGTGTGCCGAGGTAAGGGGCTAAGCAGTGCAGCTGGTGTTTATATTCCTGAAACAATGCAGCCCTGGGAGCACTCAAGAAAACAATGTCTCACACACCCTCCCCTCCCCTCCCCTCCTCTCCCCTCCCCATACCCCTCCCCGTACCTCTCCCCCCATACCCCTCCCCTCCTTCACGTTCTATTTCTAACTTTATGTTTTCTCGGGCCGCTCATTATTTCCAAAATTGTTGCGATGTGTTTCCAAACACGTAGCACACTTCAGTTAACCAAAACGTCTCTTGACAAGACAAACGTATCCATTGAAACCTCGTTTCTGAGCTGATGTAACTAATGCAACTTCGTACTATTCATAAAATTCGCATCCATATTGAATGGCGAACATAAATCATCGTCCACAAAGGAAGCAACAACCAGCCTCTGAAGGAGGGTAAATAGCAAGCAGCCAGAATAATTGGTTTATCTCAATAAGCTCTGCGTATCTCCTTAACATCACATGGATCTTACAGGTGGAATTGAGTCTTGATTAATACCTAGCGAATCACGTTACTCCCTCAACCTCCCATGTGTCGTCTGTATGTGTGCCCATGTGTGCTCTCTGTAAGGCATCCGTGTGTGTGTGTGTGTGTGTGTGTGTGTGTGTGTGTGTGTGTGTATGAATGCATGTGTCCCTGGGAAATAATTGTTGTATATTGGTGTGAATTTAATGAATCTTAATCATACAGCGTAGCAGATCATGCGAGTGACAGCAACTGGACAACGATAATTTAATTTAACTGGTCCAGCCTGTGCTATTTTAGTGGACACACCAACATGTCTGATTCCTACTGTCTCGATACGTTATCTAAAGCTACCAGATTTGCAATTGTTTTGTTGGCACTCACTGTTGGATAACAGCATTAAATAAGTATTAGGTCATAAGTCATAAAGTATAGCGAATATTTGAGCATTTAAGCTATATTAGCATATTAATGCGAACTTGCTCAGGTTATCCAGTGAGATAACAGTTATCCAAAAGTTCCAAATGACTTCATACATATGACATGGCCTCCCCGTGCATACGTGACCTGAAGCAGCCATGGCTGTGACACATGTCTGATGCTTTCTCGGAAGTGACCCCACCTCTACCTCTGTAGGCAGGGTGGGACGTGATGTCCAGCGCGAGCGGTCTGTCCAGCACGTACACCTAGTATCAAACCACCAGGCGCACTGCCAGCAGGAAAGCTGCTCACAATGGAAGTCCTGATGTGATGTGTGTGTGTTTGTGTGTGTATGTGTGTGTGTGTGTGTGTGTGTCTACACGTGTGTATGTGTGTGTGTGTGTATGTGTGTGTGTGTATGTGTGTGTGTGTGTGTGTGTGTGTGTGCGCATGTGCCTGTGTGTGTGTATGTTTGTGTGTTTGTGTGTGTGTGTATGTATGTGTGTGTGTGTGTGTGTGTGTGTGTGTGAACATGCATGTGTTTGTGTATGTGTGTGTGTGTTCATATGTATGTATGTGTGTGTGTGTGTGTGTGTGTGTGTGTAGGAGAAGGGACAGCTCATCCTGGAGGGCTTGCTGAACATCTACTGGGGCCTGCGGAGGCCTATACGACTGCAGATGCACGACGACAACGAGAGATTCTGTCACTCTGCTGCCGGATTCAACCGGTATGGGATTAACGTGTCACATGCGTGTGTGCGTGGATAGGAGCACGTGTGAGCCATGCCCCCCCCCCCCCCCCCCACCACACGCACACACACACAGGTCATGTCATGTGACCTGCCAAATCAATGACAAAAATAGCCTGAGAGTCTGATTTTCCCAAATCCATCTTACCTTATTACAGGCAGCTAACCTTGTTGCGTGTATGTTTACCTAGTTGGTCGTTCTCTGGGAGACAGTGACGTTTTGTTTGACCTATTTGGTCCAATTAGTCTGTGGGAAAGTTTCCGTTGACGTAAAAAAAACGTATAACATCGTCTTAGATGTCGCTGTTAAGCAAGTTCAACAGTTGAAACTTAAAAGCGATCCAAATACATTCTCAATAAAGGACATTTGTAATGTTTCTGTGTGTGAGAAAAATGAAATGGTAAATGACTAAATGTAAAATTGAACTATGTTGAAATATTATGGATAGGCCTAAAATATTACCCTAACCAACATAATTATGTTTGTACAGGAAAGAGAAATATGCAGAGGTAAAGCAGTTGACCGCTGAGCCTAACAACAATTCACGAAGCAAAGAGACTGAACCAGACCCAACCAGTGAGTCATAGACACACACATAAAAAACACACAATACAATACATGGACTTTTCAGTATGTTAAGCACACAAAACAATACACACAAGGATTGGGATATCACAGCCTCAATGCACCGCCTTCATCTTTTTAATTTTCGATAGGGAAGTTGCGTTGTGTGAACTTAGCGCAGCTTTAGCTTAGCTTAGCTTAGCGTTAAGATGCATTAAATCAAATCAGATGAAACATATTCCATGTGACACAGTCACGTGTGTGTCCCATTGATTCCATAGCATTGATAGGTGGGTCATTGATGATGAATGACTTACCCCATTCACGTTAATTATTATTACTAAAAAGCACGATATGATTACTTTTTTACTGACCTCTATGTTCCAGACGCAGGATAGTGTAATGGTTAGGGTGCTTAAATGCCAGACAAAAAGTACAATAAGATAAGGTGAAATGTGGGATTGATTCCCAATATAATACTGGGATACCCAATGCCTATAGCCTAAATTGTAGGGCCAGTCCTGCACAAAGGGCCAATCCTGCTCCTTAATGACATGTATCTGAAATCACTAAAGGCCTTAGTTGAGGCCATCTGCTAAATGACTAAGTAATAATAGTAAACTGTTGATATCAACATAAACTGTTGATAGAAGACTCTGGACATCCAGGCATTCGATCTGAGTGTGCAGAATTCCGAGTTTGGGAATTATGTAAAAGACAGGATAAATAAATATATATCAATAGTAGTACTACAGTAATAAATAACAACACACAGAAAACATGAAACTATAGAATGGACTCACTGGTTCTACCCAATGTGTGTTTGTCCACTTTTTCTACACCTCCTCCTCCAGGAGGTGCCAGGGGGGGTGTGGAAGTGGAGGAGGACGACGACGAGGCTCCCCAGCTGCTGCGGACGCGGAGCGACGCCTCCTTCATGGAGGTGCTGAGGAGATCCAAGACGCACAGCAACGCCTGCGACCTGCAGCGCTTGCGCATGCACAGGTTCTCCATCAACGGACACTTCTACAACCACAAGGTTATTATATAATTACACAGGACCATTTCAGACTTTCTGGGGGCCCTAAGCCACATCCTACTTGGGGTGCCCTCCCGCTCACATATGACTTATCAAACCCCTTTTTTCATTTGAATCTGAAATATATTTATTATATATTAAGCTAAAACAATACTTTTATCTATGATTGCTTCTCTCCCAATTCCCCATCCAAACCATTGTTACTTAGGCCAAACATAAGGAGGTCTGGGAGGAATCGTCCCCTGGGATACTTTTTGAGAATTGTTGCAATTGGGGGCCCTAAAGGCCGCAGTATACTCGCCGTTCCCAAGCTGTCGCACGACAATGTGACGTCAAAATGACGTAGATCTCGCCGGCGCGACAGGATTTTGGCCCGGTCACGCCGTGTCGCGCACCTCTTTTTTTTTCAGCGGCGCACGACAAAGCGGAAACACAAACACGGACGAGTTCGAAGGCACATTTTAATGCGCCTTATTGCTAAGGCTTCTTCCTTTATATTTTCTATTTTATTGTGTGGTGTAGGCCTATAGTTTTTCGCTAATAAACCGTGGTTTTACGTAAGTGCTGTCTACTGTTGTTGTGGTCAAAGACAAGTGAAATTACGTGGCTGAAAAACTATCTCAAAGTGGCAGTAAGTTATAAAATACAATTATATAAAATAATCATTAAGTTATTAAGATAGATGCTTACAAACACTATTCATATGAGAACTGCTGCCATACACTGGACTGTTGATGGCTGACCAGGTGTGGCAGTGATGTAGAATAATAGCAATGTAAAGCAATAGACATAATGCTGTATAGTGAGAGACTTCCCGGTGAGCTAAATCTTAACTGAATATCTAATGATGTGTAAGAAATTAAAGACTCAGGGGTACCAGCATAGACGATGTCTATGGGTACCAGTATTAGTATCTCTTCTTCTAGTGCGTAGAAATAGCAAAGTCGGTTGCCTTTCCTCAAGTGGCGCCACCTCTGTTCAGGAGAAGACTGCAACTACTGTCGCGGCCACCAGCGCGAGTATAAATAGTTACGGCGCTCCCATGACGTCACATTGTCGCGCGACAGCTTGGGAACGGCGAATATACTGCGGCCTTAAGCCCTCGCTTCTACAGCTTGAAGTTAGAAACGGCCCTGTGCACACGTGAAGAAGAAGACCAAGACGCGTCATGTTACATCCAAAATCCATCCGTGTGATGGATATGAGCCTGTGTGTGTGTGTGTGTGTGTGTGTGTGTGTGTGTGTGTGTGTGTGTGTGTGTGTGTGTGTGTGTGTGTGTGTGTTTGTTTGAGTGTGAGTTCATGTGCAGGTCATCTTGGAACATGGATGTCCTCCCCCTCACACACACCCTGCAGTTGAAGCATTCTTCCAGGTGCAGGGATGCAGGGGGGTTTCCTGTAGGGGTGTGTGCGTCTGCTGAGTGGTGGGCATTATAGGGGCGATGCTGATAGTAAAGGGTTACACAAAGGGTTTTCCCTCAACGTCTGCCAATTGTCCTTGTGATCCTCATACACTACAATGATTCACACACACACACACACACACACACACACACACACACACACACAAACACACACATACTGTGCTTGGAACAAGGTGTTTCCATTCTTCCAGCGACCCCACCTACATAAACTATGGAGATGCTTCAGTTTGACACTTCTAAGTACATTTTGTTTGCCTGGGTCCAGCTGTTGGGGAGTCGACTGTTTCTGGTCTGGCATTATGACATGAAACAGCGGTTTTGCAGTAGAAAAAGTGATTATCCAATGAGAGCTGCCGGCGGAATAACGATTAGCCAATCAGAGTTGACAATTCTGTCTGATATTAGGCTACCATTTTGTTTGACGTTCTCAACTTGCAGCCAAATTCACCTTTATTTTGTATGTGTGTGTGTGTGTGTGTGTGTGTGTGTGTGTGTGTGTCCTCAGACATCTGTGTTTACTCCAGCCTATGGTTCGGTGACCAACGTGCGTGTCAACAGCTCCATGACAACTCTCCAGGTCCTCAACCTGCTACTCCATAAGTTCCGGGTAGGAAACTGATCCAGAAGCTTCAAACTGTGCTCATAATACAGAGAGTATAACTAAAATGTATTTTCTTCCTTTCATTTGAAGGTAGAGAATAAATCAGAAGACTTTGTCCTCTATATGGTGCATGAGTCTGGTGGTAGGTTACACCGGGAACGCCTTTTCAAAAAATGTATGGTAAAATTATCCAATGAACAAAATGTGTTTCAATAATATTTGTGTTTAATGATCACAAGTGCTGGTGACATGATAACATTGACTGTGTGTGTGTGTGTGTGTGTGTGTGTAGAGAGGACACAGCTGAGAGACAGGGAGTACCCACTGGTAGCCCGTGTACTCTATGGACCCTGCGAAAAAATATCAAAAATATTCATCATGGAGGCCGACCTGGGTGAAGAAGTGACGTATGATGTGAGTCTATTGGTCTCTCTCTCGCTCTCACTTTCTCTCTCTCTCTCTCTCTCTCTCTCTCTCTCTCTCTCTCTCTCTCTCTCTCTCTCTCACTTACTCTCTCTCTCGCTCTCACACACTTACTCTCTCTCTCTCTCGCTCTTTCTCACTTACTCACTCTCTCTCATCATCCCCTGTTGGGTTGTGTTGTTACCTAAATATAGAAACACAACAATCCATGGTACACCAATGGCAGACATTGGAGTTTATTTTAGGATGCTGAGGTAAGATCCTGTTTTGGAGGCTAATCTAACAATAGGGACGAGATGTGCAGAATAGAAACCTAGCATTGTTGCGCAGGTGAAACTTTAAGCTGTAGGAACATCTTACCATCTGTCTTTGTTTAGAATCAGCATCGAGAATTAATATTTGCTAATAGTAATAGTTTACTACTATTCTTACTTTGATAATATTTTTAGTAATAGTTATTTTTGTAACACATGCCCAGACAAGATAAAGACTATGCTTTATATATGATAATATGTACAGTACACTGTGGTTTTGACTGATAAACAGTAAACGGACACAGTAAAATACAGCTTCTGAATTTAACTTTTGACCTTGTTTATGCAATGTGATAATTAATAATCTCCGGTCTCTGGTCTAATCGCTGGTATAATGTCAGCTGCCATTGCCTCAAGGCTGATGTCAACTCTCTTGTACAGAGCATAATGCAGTCCTCCTCTCCATAGGTGGCCCAGTACATCAAGTTTGAGATCCCCGTTCTAGACAGCTTTGTTGAGAAACTGAAAGAGGAAGAGGAGCGAGAGATTTCAAAACTGACCAAAAAGTAAGTTTGAAGTTTGAAGTTCCACATGCATTAAAACTGAACCCTGGTGACACCAATATGCACCTTGTAACCGATCCCTGGTGACACCAATATGCACCTTGTAACTGATCCCCGGTGACACCAATATGCACCTTGTAACTGATCCCTGGTGACACCAATATGCACCTTGTAACCGATCCCTGGTGACACCAATATGCACCTTGTAACCGATCCCTGGTGACACCAATATGCACCTTGTAACTGATCCCTGGTGACACCAATATGCACCTTGTAACTGATCCCCGGTGACACCAATATGCACCTTGTAACTGATCCCCGGTGACACCAATATGCACCTTGTAACCGATCCCTGGTGACACCAATATGCACCTTGTAACCGATCCCTGGTGACACCAATATGCACCTTGTAACCGATCCCTGGTGACACCAATATGCACCTTGTAACCGATCCCTGGTGACACCAATATGCACCTTGTAACCGATCCCTGGTGACACCAATATGCACCTTGTAACTGATCCCTGGTGATGCACCATATCTGTTTTACTCACTGAATTCAGTGTATGTGTATCCGGGTCAGAAGGGCTTGGGGCATTTTGCCCTGAATAAAAGTATTTTGCTCTGTATTTGTTAAATTGTTGAAGTGTAACTGTGTTGATGAATGTCTTTAAATAAAATAAAATGGAGTCATGAATATTGAATATTGAATCATGCAACATAGAAAAACAAAGGTATTTCCCAACATTTAATAAAATGCCCTGGATATGAACCACCCAGGGGCAACACATTTTGTGCCTTGCCTTGATGGCTCTTAGAGAGAATAACAGCATTAAAGGGGTTGTGGTGTAGCAGACTGGGGGTCAATAAGGACATGTGTTTTTTTGTAGTTAGCTTCAGTTTGTGTGTTTGCCAAGATGGTCCTATGAATCCCAGCTCTGCCACCCTGAAATATGGTATTTCATGTGACTACTATGCATAACAAGGAGTGACAGGCGTACCTAATGAAGAGTAGTCTAGTTTACCGGATGGGTTGTTGGCATAACCCTGCCCAAGTCTGCCATTGGGCAACTGTAGGAGTCGCCTAATGGCAGACTCTGGGTGGGGTTATACCTTATACTCCTCCCCCTTCAGCCATCTGCCAGCCAGATCTTTCTCCAGCGCTACAACAAAGTGTGGAGATAGGGCTGGCTATGTGAGACTAAATGAAGACTAACATAATGGCCCTTCTTTCTCTCTCTGCAGATACACCGTTCTGAAGTCAAACCTCTTGCATCAACTCGAGGGCAAGGCTCACTCCAGTGACACAGTTTAAAGTGTGTGTGTGTGTGTGTGTGTGTGTGTGTGTGTGTGTGTGTGTGTGTGTGTGTGTGTGTGTGTGTGTGTGTGTGTGTGTGAGAGAGAGACGGGGAGACCTTGCAATATTGCTGCTGGTTGACTGTTATAGAAATCCACTCACACCAAGACTGCAATAACAACATATTTTATACCACTGTGCTTTTTTTGTAGAATTTGTAAAATGGCATTCATAGAATAGATTTTAAAACTTAGAATTTGTATTCTGTTTTGTCCATGTAATTCTGATGAAATGTTTTTTTTATTGCATTATTATATTCATGTTTATATGTGAACCTGTACACAATATTGTACCCCTATTATTCTACAAGAACCTTTTTCTAATGTAATTCTAATGTTACGTAATAAATACATGTGTGCCCTGTTTGTTTCCAAGTATTAATACGATGACCAAAGGCACAATACAACAACAGTACACGCCTCAGGCTTTTCCCACCATAAAAACAATCTTTATCGTGGTTGTTTCCTGTAGTCCACCGGACCACTGGCATTGTTCCTGTGAGGGACCGCCTTGCCAGCCGGTTCCCATGGACGGGGTGGATGTTGTCAGATCCTCCAGGACAGGAGGGTCACATGAGCTCCTCCTGGGGGGCGGCCCTTTCCCACAGGTCAGGGTCCTACGTTGATGTTCATCAACATCTGGGGGAACTGATGTTTGGATCGTACACTACACGCACACAGGGCGCCATCTAGTGTCCTAAAATCAATTACGAAACGACGGACGTCATTCAAATCCGGAAGTGTTTATGCTTCTCGTCGGCACTACCGGCAGCCACGCAAATAATGTAACGGTGTAAACGTAAGAACCGTTACAGACGACCATGGCGTTACGGCAGGGATTGGACTCACACATAGTTATTATAGGATCAGGAATAGCAGGCATTGCAGCGGCACAGAAACTTGTGAAATACGGATTTCATAATGTGCGTATCCTCGAAGCAACTGCGAGGAGTGGAGGACGGGTGAAGACGGGGAAGTTCGGCAAGTGCAAAAACCCTCAAATACATGATGACCCCCAAATACATGATGACCCCCAAATACATGATGACAACAAAATACATGATGTCCCTCAAATACACGATGCATAGCTGTGCGTCTCTTAACGCCAGATGTTGAACGAGGTCTCCAGAGGAGAATGACGTGTAGTGTGGGTGACAGCCCACCAGTTGATGACTGCGGTAAAGTTTGTTTGTTATTGGATATTGGCTTGACATCGACTACTACTACAGCAAAAAGAATGGTAAAAGGTCATTTTAGTGATTTTTAGTGAATATTTTCAGTTATTAAATGCATACTGTGGCGACGGCAAGGAAGGAGTGAGACAGGAGCCCAGGTTTTGGTTACGCAACTCCCGTGCCCCATACACCGCACGACCCCGGGAGTTGCCTTTATTTGAACACCCATACACACAGACAGAAACACGGCACACCTGACAAACACAACTAGGACCCTCACTCACGGTCCAACCCCTACCCGAGATTCACCATAGGGTCCAACCCCTTGCGCAGGACCCCCATAGGGGGCATGGCCGTGATCGCCACAATACTATTTCCATATAAAATGTTTTAGTTATTAAATGCATACTATTTCCATATAAAATGTTTTTTTCAGAAGAATCTCACCTGTAGTAGTTAGAGCATTGCAAATATGATCTACTACAGCAAAAAGAATAGTAAAAGGTCGTTGTATTGATTTTTACTGAACTAAACTGAATGTCAAGCCAATATCCAATAACGAACCAACTTTACCGCGGTGGAAAAGGTATGCATTTAATAACTGAAAATATTCACTAAAAATCACTAAAATGACCTTTTACCATTCTTTTTGCTGTAGTAGATCATATTTGCAATGTTCTAACTACTAGGTGAGATTCTTCTGAAAAAAAACATTTTATATGGAAATAGTATGCATTTAATAACTAAAACATTTTATATGGAAATAGTATGCATTTAATAACTGAAAATATTCACTAAAAATCACTAAAATGACCTTTTACCATTCTTTTTGCTGTAGTAGATCATATTTGCAATGCTCTAACTACTACAGGTGAGATTCTTCTGAAAAAACTTGTTATATGGAAATTGGCAGACGGTCCCAACCGAATGTCAAGCCAATATCCAATAACAAAACAACTTTACCGCAGTCACTTACTGCAGCGGCTACTGACTACACTAACTACTGGATGAGCCACTGGTTCAGTCTTCAAATGAAGAGCATGTCCACATCAATATCATATGTTAATATTTCAAGTCACATGTTGATCAAAACATTGCCATACACATTGCATAACATGCCGGTTGAACTATGGACATCCACCATGCGGAGTAACGACATGGCAACGTTACCTTATTTCTCCGGTACATAGAGACGATCTTAGTAACGACATGGCAACGTTACCTTATTACTCCAGCACATAGAGACGACCCTAGTGACGACATGGCAACGTTACCTTATTACTCCAGTAAATAGAGAGGACCTTAGTAACGACCTGGCAACGTTACCTTATTACTCCAGTAAATAGAGCCGATCTTAGTAACGACATGGCAACGTTACCTTATTACTCCAGTAAATAGAGACGATCTTAGTAACGACATGGCAACGTTACCTTATTACTCCAGTAAATAGAGACGATCTTAGTAACGACATGGCAACGTTACCTTATTACTCCAGTAAATAGAGACAGTCGTCACGCAGAAACTAGCTTACATCACATGCATATTATTTTCCATATCACTTTACTCACATACTCACTTACTGTCTGTTTTTCTTATTATTATAAGGCCTATGTTATTATTATGTGTTGTGTCATTGTCAGAGCCATGACAGATAAGATTACACTAACATGAACACATAAGATAACACTTTATACTCCATACTCTCCGGTGTGCAGGTAATAACATCATCGAGATAGGAGCTAACTGGATACATGGTCCTTCGGAGGAGAACCCAGTGTACTGCCTGGCCCGTCACTATGGTCTCCTGGAACCAGAGGCCCTCAGCCCAGAGAACCAGGCCATGGACATCGGAGGACACCCGCCCTGGGTGCCTAACTGGTTCAGCAGTTCAGGTCACTAGATGTTGGATTGCATAAAGAATAGATAAGATAGTACTTTATTAATCCCAGATGGGACATTTTGGATGATGTTCCTACGAGTACATATACTAAAGCTAATAGTATGATCTTTTATGATAGCTCTTATTCATGTTAACGGCATAAACTGTACTTAGTAACCATTTGCCCATTGTTGATGTTTCCTTTTATAATGTAAGTGTGACCTGTGACATTTTGTGACCAACACAGCCTAAGTGTAATTGTACACCCTCACCCCCTAGGCCTCTACATGGTTCCTCGTTGTAATGTTTCTCCTCTCTGTACCATTATCGCTTGTGGTTTGGCCTTCAGAAGATGCTTGTTATCCACTCTGAGTGTATGGCTAGGCATTGCTTCTCAGACTGAAGTGTTCAACACATGTGGGTCATTAATAAGCAGCCTGTACTGTGTGCTTGGGGGACCTGTGCAGGTAAGAAGCTCAAGGCGGAGGACATGAATCCTGCGGTGGATCTGTTTGTTGAGCTGCTCAACGAAGCCTCAGAGTTGGAAAGCCGGGGAGGAGAACCCCAGGCCAGTGTGGGAGACTTCATACGTACCGAGGTATGGAAACCCCAGTTCACGCTTATCTCTACTAGAGACCTCTACTAGTCCATGCTTATCTCTACTAGAGACCTCTACTAGTCCATGCTTATCTCTACTAGAGAAACCTCTACTAGGCCATATGGCCAAAAATCATTTTGACCAAATACCTCACAATGTTTGTTTGTCGTGGAAAAAAAGGGGGTAATAAATAGCGAACAAAATTGTGTATAGTTAGTAAAGTGAAGTTGCAGCCAAATAGTGTTGCTCTCCTACGCATAATATGAGAATCAAAATAATCAATGTCAATTTTTAAATTTTTAAATGTACGACAATGTGATATTTCGCCAGCTCTCGACCAGCTCTACTCTCTACCATTGCAGGCCACTAACTCTGTGTATGCGTGTGTGCGTGTGCGTGTGCGTGCGTGTGCGTGTGTGTGTGTGTGTGTGGATGCAGACACGTAGGCGAGCTGAGGAGCAGTGGCAAGGGGAGGGGGCCTGGACACGGGCCCAGCGGATGTGTCTGATCAGTAACCTGCTGAAGGTGGAGTGCTCTGTCAACGGCAGCCACACCATGGACCAGGTGGGCCTGGGGGCCTTTGGTCTCTACAAGACTCTACCTGGACTGGACTGCACATTTCCTGGGTTAGTACACTAAGGGTGTACACTAACCGTACTCGGAGCTCCTCAGGAGGTGGTCTGAGTATGGTTCGCTTCAAGTCCACGTTGGTCCGTTTAAGAAGGACTATATGTAAAAACACCCTAAAAATACTCACTTACTTTACACTTTCTCTGTGTTTGTCTCTGTCTCTGTCTCTGTCTATCTCTCACTCTCTCTCTCTTTCTCTCTCTCTCTCGCTCTCTCTCTCTATCTCTATCTCTCTATATCTCTTTCTCTGTCTCTCACCAACACAAGCACAGGCACACATACACCCACACACACACACACACACAACCATGTCATGTTTGCAGTGAGCTGTGTTTTCGTTCCTCTGCAGTGGCTACGAAGGCTTGGTTAGAAGCCTGATGTCGGAGCTCCCCGGGGGGTTGGTGACCTACAGACGACCAGTGAGCTGTGTGCACTGGAGTAACACCAAGGTGGCCGTGCAGCCGGTTAGCGTGGAGGTTGAGGACGGAGAGAGGATTACTGCTGATCACGTCATCGTCACGGTGCCCCTCGGTGCGCTCTGGTTCTGCACCCAGCAACACAAAAATGCAACCTGGGGTTTGTTACCTTTTTTTTTTAGTATGGCTCAATTCAACTCATTCAACTCACACCCCGTCTTCGCTCTTGTGTCATTCTAACAGGGTACTTAAAAATGCACCATTCAACACTATTCAGTCCTCCTCTCCCTCTGCACAAGCTGCACTCTGTGCAGAGAATGGGATTCGGAACCAACAATAAAATCTTTGTGGAGTTTGACTCTCCTTGGTGGGATGTGGATTGCGAGATCATCTACCTGGTGTGGGAAGACGAGGTGGGGCAGCCATTACAAAGCCTGCTATTATTCATGTGCATGGTTTGAGCTTCAAACTCAGACCTTTTTGTTTGATTGAAAAAATCATTTCAGGAAGATTTGGTTGATCAAGTAGCAGACGTGAAGAGGTCCTGGATCAGAAAGCTGTTTGGCTTTACCGTGCTCAAGCCCACAGAAAGGTCAGTGGTGAGATGTTACCACCTCTGTCTAAAAGGAAATGCGTGTGCAAACTCAACAAAACATGCACACCTAATTTACTCCCCAGTCAGGTATTTACATATTGATTACTGTGTTTACATGGCCACGATGGGAATCGGTGGGACGGGAATTGACAGGGACCAGATATTACGATTTGAGTTTGTGAATACGATATGTATTGCGATTCTGTAAATATTGCAATACACATTTCCTGTAAATATTGCAATATTACACAATATAAAAACTATGCGTAACACTTCATAATAACCTTCAGTCAGAAATCATTTATGCCAGCCTATCCAGTGGACTGTGCCAACTGGTAGGCTGATCTATCCATCATACATCTGGCTGGACACTCCCAATTGTGATGTCACTAGAGGGTAGATTTTGACATGGCTTGTAATCAGGGCTGCAGGAAGGTGTTTTGAGTGGGGGTGCTGAAACTGTATATAAAAAATACATACATTTTGCAGCGGCGGCGCAATAACACGACTCTGCGGAGCTGTCCGCACCACTGAACTCAAACCAACGGTTGTCCGCTCTCCCTCCATTAGAGAATGAGCAACTGGAACAGTGACAGGACGACCACATAAACAACACAACATATCCAAATATGCGCCATTTTTTCAGCAAAGGTATATCAGTGTGATGTGAAGAAGGTATTGACAACTGAATATTAAACTGCTCAGCGGCAGCTTATACTAAAACGCTGCACCATCGAATGTATACAATACGGTAAAGCACACCCTCAAGTGTAATATTGCGATTATACAACGGTGACCAACAAAATATGACCTAATCCAAATGTATTCATATTGTGGGGCAATTCGCTCTCAAAATAAAAAACGTTTTAGTGTTATCTCTGTTTCCCTGGAAATACATGGGGTCTGACTAATACATGGAAAACAAGCAGACACACCCGTAGACTCCTACGTAATGAAACCTAGTTTACTACTCCAGCAAGTAGGCTCACCCTTAGTAACGACATAGCTTTCTAGTCCCTGTTGAGTTGAGTTGATTGTGTTGATTATATATTTTATTTTGTTGGTAACCGTGGTATAACAGGGTGTGCTTTACCGTTATTATCGGCACTTCAGCAGAGCTGCCAAGCGTCACGCTTTGAGTGTGACAGTCACGCAATTTGACCAGGGGCGGAGCAAGGGTTGTGTCTCAGGGGGGGCGGAAACTGATTGGGGGCCCCCTTTTAGTAATATTTTGCAGTGCAATAAAATTAGAGATGGGCATAGATTAAAATATTTCATCTAGATTAATCTAGACTAATCTTGAAATTAATCTAGGTTAATCTAGATTAACGTGGCTCCTTTGAATGATGTCGAAGGTGTCCATAATATGTGTTTGCTACCTAAATAATGGCTTATATTACCAAAATAATGACTTATATAACGTAAATACAGACTAAAAGTGGGTCTGCGCGATTGTTGAGCGGGGGGGGGTGGGGGTGCTACCGGAGGATTTCGGTTCGCGATAATATCGGCGATAAAAATATTATCGCCGATAAAAATCTCGCGTTATCGCAGCCGATAACACCGTTATCGGCCCATCACTAAATAAAATATAACAATAAAAAGTAACCAATGGCAACCTCTATTGTGAACAGCACATATAAGCCTATATAATAAACGTATTCAGTCATCATAGCCCCTAATGTGCAAACAAAATGTAGGCCTAGGCCAGTAGCCTCACATTCAGCATTCATTAGAATCTCTCACACACAGTCGGCCAACACAAGTCCAAGCATAAAATGGGTTTAATGATCTGTCCATTTACCAAACACATTATATTCAACGATAAGAGGTCATTGGCCCCCCAAAATGAAGTTAAAAACAGTAGCCTAGTCATCGTAGGCTATAGGCTAAAATATAAAATTCCATACATTTTTTTTTTTCTGAACTGATCTTTCACATTCTGTAGGTAGGCCTGTCAATCATACAGGGTAAAAGAATTGCCTCTAACAGTGACAACTTATAATAAACAAACATAGGCCTATATAACAATTCTTTCAGCAACAATTTGGGCGAGCTACAGTCGAACCAAGCCCCCATGTGCACTATAGGCTACAGTAGGCCACCTACAGGCATGCTACGATTGAACTAATCATTTTCTTTTCCGAACTGACATGTATTGGGATATTCAAAACAAATATAATTAAATCATCATCTGTCTGTTCTTATCTTTAGCAAATTTGGCGATTACTTTGTTAATGTCAATCTCGATGTCCCTCTTGATGCACAGCAGCGCTAAGTTGGACAGCCGCTTCTCTCCCATACTTGAGCGCAAGAAACTTTTTATCAATTTCAGACGGCTGAAAGTCCTCTCTGCCTTAGCACTGCTTATCGGAATTGTCAAGTAAATGCGGTAAAGAATGGCAGGGTTGGGGAAAGCACGGTCCATGTCGTTGTCAATGAGAAATGGTAGGATGCTGTGTGTGTTTAGTTCATGTTTTTCCATGCTCAGCTCACGGTACATAGTACGAAATGTAACAAATTCATCAACCACGTCATCGGCCTTAGACAGATCCTCCGAATAGAACTCCGCAAGCGCTCTAACATTCCGAGCAGCATCAGGGTGACAAAAATGTTTCGGGTTCATCACAGCAAATTTCTCAGCCATTCTCCTGAAATCAGCAAAGCGATGCTCAAACTGTGAAACAAATACATCAAGTATGTAGTAAAAGACATCCACTCTGAAACGGTCTCTACTATCCTCTATAATTTCATCCTCATCCTCGTCCGGATAGAAACGTTTTTTCTTGCGCACCCTGTCCTGCAGATAGTCGTTCCCTTACACAGTGTCGCCAAATCTCTGGCTGTGTTCTCCATGGCTACAAATGCCTGCTGTGACCGCAACTCTGTGATCTGTAGCATGCATGCATCAATAAGCTGGACGGCTGTGTTAACATCTAATGATTCCTGTTGTAGGTAATTAGACAGTGCAAATGTTTTCTTTAGAAGTGTGTGCCAAAACGTGAGCCTTAGCTTAAACTCAAACGTGCGCACTTTTTTCAGAAGACCGTCTGCTTCTGAGGCAGCTTTTGGAGAACTACCTCGATGCACCCTTATACGATCCAATGCCTCGGTAATGGCAGGCAAGCTTTGTATCACTGCATCAGTCGCATTCTTTCTAGAGGCCCACCGTGTGTCAGACAGTCTCTTTAAAGTAAGAACAGTTCCGTCCAGTATTTTCTGCTGTTCCTCCTCTAAGATCTTGAATCTGGGCAAACTAGTGGTCAAAAAGGTATATAGTGTTTCAAGGCCTCCAAAAAAATCTTCACACTGTTCAATGAGCTCACAGCATCCATGCAAGTATTAAATTTAAATTGTGCGCACAACAGTGCACATACAGCGCCTTTTCGGAACAGTGCTCTTTCACCCTGGCCTGTAGCCCTGACAAGTGACCGGACATAGTCCGTGCACCATCATATGCCTGCCCTATGATAAGTTTCACATCAAGACGCAGTTCTGAGAGTGTGTTAGTCAGGATGTTAAAAAATGACTGCCGAACCATCAGGAAGCTCCGCGAATTTTATGAAGCGCTCCATAGGCTCACCTGCTCCATCAACATATCTCAAAGACAGAGACATTTGGTTAATATTTGAAATGTCAATGGTTGAATCAACTATAACTGAAAAATGTCCTGCAGCTTTGACATACTCAGTAATAGTGGACAATGTTTCGCTTGCCAGTCCAGAGATAAACTCATTCTGTGAGTGGTGACTTAAATAAGTGACGCAGCTACCAGGATTTGTCAGGTGCTGCTCCGTAATTGCATCATAGCGCGCTAGGTATTTAAGCATCTCAAGGAAATTTCCCTCATTGGTATCAGGGGCACCAAGACCAGCGTGTTCTCTGTGGCCTCTGAAAGGCAACCCCTGTCTCACCAATAAATGAGCAGTGTCAATCAATCTGACAAGAATCTTTCGATTCTTATCAATCAGTTCTCACTCTGCATTGAGTAATTCTGCCACAACAGTGCGGTCCTGATTTATATGATACATTGTCATGAGGAACTCCTTTTCGGCTTGGCGGTGTGTGGTGCTCTTTTCGTGCATTTCTATTTTTTCAATGCCTTTTCTATAATTTGAAAAGCCACTGCATGGATCTGCCCACTTACCACCTGCTTTTGAGAACAGCCAGCAGCAAAAGCAATGCGCAGTTTGTCCTTTCGGAGAATACACCAGCCACTGACGGTTGATAGACGAACAACCCACGGTGCGTTTGTACCACGCTGTTTATAAATCGTCTGTTGTCCGAATTAAATGGAAAGTCATTGTATTCGTCATTCAGTCCTGGCTGACATGGCCCATGTTTTAGAAATGCTCTTATTGTGCTGTTGGCAAGAGTCTTATTTCTAAAAAAGTAGGGATCTGTGGGGTACGACTCTGTTAGGTCTAAAGGGAATGAGCAGACACCTGTAGACAGTGCTGTCTGCGCAGGGCGTGCTGTGCGATCATCAAAGTTAGCGTCAGACTCATGTACATTACCAGGCGAACCGTTAACATCCTCTGACTGTTGTTGATCAGTGACAGTGTTGATCTGTGTCACTTGTCTCTTTCTCCTGAATCTCATCCTCAACATCTCCCTGGACAGAGGGGGCCTCGTCTCTCTCAGCGCAGTCTGTGGATTTGGACAGCACCTCGCTAGCTTGCGCTTCATCCTCCAATGCATTTATGTTAGCAGCACCGGTCGATTTACAAAAATAGCTTTTCAGGGCATAACTACTAAACTTTACAGAATCCTTCCTCCTCTGCTGCTCTTCTAACCTTTCTCTTCATTTGCATGCACCAGATTTATACGTCCGCTTCATATTCGCACATCACATTTAATAATATTGTCGTTTAACATGGGCTACGGGAGCGGCGCTAACCGTTACTGTAAATCACGTCAACATCTATCCTACTGTACGTCTACTGTACGTCTACTGTTTACGTCTCTACGTCATGTAAACAAATTGAAAATGTATATATATTTAATAAAATTGTCTACCATGGATACAATCAACGTTTTATTGCCAAAGAGAAATTATGGAGAAAAAAATAAAATCACAGCTCGCGGTAGATCGTGGTGGCGCCCTCGGGGGCGGGGCCCGGGGTTTTCGGCGCCCCCGCCTCCACCACACCTCCGCTACTGAATTTGACCCATTCTCACACCACACGCCACACTTGACATTTCTCACGCTAATTTCCCCATTCAATACTCTATATTTATTTTTTTCATGATAATAAACTTTGGTCCTCGTGCCCGTAGTTCGAGTAACTCTGATTGACTGACCGAGATAACCAATCCATCAGTCCTTTGTGCCTAAATCTAACAACCACGGAAGGCACCACCCAATATAAACCAATCAGAAGCAACGTAAGGCGGGTCTTGGCATCTCTAACTATCTTTCACACACAACAGCGCCGACATTTAAAACCCACTCGACGTTCTCTGTCAATGGGAATACCCATTGACATAATCAATTTAATACTACACAAAAATACTTGAGAGTAATTAGGCTTCCTATGTACATTTTTCAAAGGGTATTTAGAAACAAAAGCACCTGTCCCGTATTGAGCTGAAAAGGGACGCACTTTGTCCCTTATTACTGTGAGAGTTTAAAAAAAAGTCAGTAAAATGCCAATGGAAAATGAATAACAGGGCGCTTTATATGAACATTTTCGGTAAACTTGTTTCCAGGCCCAGAGCCATTGAAAGAGAGAGTTGCGACACTCTTTGATCTCGCTGCCACGCGGTCACATGGTTCCTGTAGCTCTCAACAGGTCCAAACAGATCCGTTTGAATGGTTTTCAGTGGGATGGACAGCAGCAGTCCTATATTTACAGCAATGTTCAGTAAATATTAACGCATAATGTGCAATATTCAATATATATAATAGCATTTCTGGGGAGTGGCGGGCCAGACAGCATTGCATGTCTCTAATGCATACATACTGTAAATGTATTCATTCAAACAGTAGTATGCATTCTTATTTTTCTCATGCTTCTATGGTCATAATTACTCACATCCTAATGTTATGTTAGCTCGAGGTACGATTACAAATACGATGTTCACACTATAGATCAGATATACAGTCGTATAAATATGAATACACTACTGTCTATAGTGTTTATATCTGTTACTCTCTAGTGTTCACACCAGTGGCGGACTGTTTGAAGGGCAGGGGCGGGAAAAAAAGGGCTCCTACTGCACGACGTGGGGCCCCACCAGCGTACAAAAAGCTATGATGCATCATGTATGATGAAGTAGTCTTCATCCTTGATTAAGATTAACATTATGTTATCAGGCGATCCAGATTAAAAGTATAACCACACCTCTATGATAAAAACACAGGAAACTATAAACCTTTAAAATGTTTATTTCACAAACAACTCTCAAGCCTTAACAGTGACATGACACTCTCTCGCTCTTTCTCTTTCTCTTTCTCTCTCCCTCTCCCTTCATTCTCTCATCCTGTCTACATGGTGTTGAATTTTACGCACCGGACGCACTGCATAGCACTTCAGTAGCCTATAGGCCTATCTGGGCGTCCATGTAGCATCTAATGTACAGTATAATGTGTGTGGCTAGAGGACCATATGGGACAAGGGTTCAGGTAGGGTTTAGATGTTAGTTACATGGGAGTCTATCCTGAGAGAAGAGTCTCCATGGACCAGATCAACCCGACACACAGGATGTGATCAACTTAACTTAAAAGAAGACAAGCGTACACACATCTGATGTCGATGACCGCACCCTGTATCGCTCTACAACTGGACAGATGGGTTTAAGGAATCTGAACGATGAGGTGTCCCTTTTTTATTTCTCAGTGAGTTGGCAACCCTAATGTTAAGGTATAATCAATGTTAAAACAGGCCAAATCGATGTTAAAAAGGCCACTTTTTTTTGAAGATTAACTAAACCACATTGGGGAAATTACACACACACACACACACACACACACACACACACACACACACACACAGGCAGACACACAGGCAGACACACATACCGGCAACCCTCCGGTTCCCAAGCCAAGTCTCTACGGACTGAGCTACTGCCGCCCCTAGCTACGCATCATGACACTAACATCTCACTCTTGTCATTTTCTGAAACTTGGCAGCCCTGCTTCAGTGATGCTTACAGAACTCGGCGCAAGCGGAACTAAGGCCGCCATATAAATCAACATTAACAACAAAATTATCCATGTTGGATCGATATTGTAGGCTACTGTTTAGCTTTAGCTCTACTTCTATACTGGCATTTACAACGTTGCCATGGAAATATGTAGTTTTAATCAATGGCGGGGTAACACTGGCGTAACAACATGATGATAGGCCCCGGTGCAAATTTTTTTTTTGTGCCCCCGCGGTTGTTGACCGGGGGGGGCGGGGGGTGCTGCACGATTGTTGGCCGGGGGGGGTGCTGCACGATTATTGCCGGGGGGGGGGGGGGGGGTTGACCAATCAGATTGCTTGGTCGGAACTACCCGTTGTATATGATAATTAAATTGAAATTAAAATATTTTTTTAGTTTATCAGTATTGCAATCATTTCCCGGAACCTCCCTAAACAACATGAAAATTATGCAAAATGTTTTTAATACATTTATAAAAATAACAAAAACACGGAAATGAAAATCACCAGGGGGTGCTTGCACACTTCCCGCGGCCATGCTTGTAATGGCTAATTAACATCATACCTGGTGGTAAAATAGGGGCCCTTTGTCCTAGCACTTATTATTCATCTACAAATGTACTGGTATATAAATAATAATAATAATAATAATAATAATAATAATAATAATAATAATAATAACAATAACAATAATAATGATAATACATTACTCAGAAAAACAGAAATAATTAATTTTTTTCTTCAAGGGAATGCAATACGCTTCCGTAGGTATATGCATGTTTTGTTAATGATTAGTTCATCAAGTAAGTAAAGGCTTATAAATGACTTATGACTGAACGTTATTATTAGGTGTTAACAGAAAATGGTATGCAATTTTGTGTGGTTTAACATTGGGGTTCAAGTTCTACAGGTCCCTAGCACCCACTGTAGGACGATACCATTCATTTGCTTCCGTTAGGATAACATTTCATTTTTTTGGCAAAAAAAAATGTATTGCAGAAGCAAAGAATCCCGAGACTTGCATGTGTTTTTCTAGCCTAGTCCTAACTAGACCTTCGTACTCATTTCATTCATACTAAAGGTCTAGAACTGCTGTAGCCTAGTCCTAACTAGACCTTGGTACTCATTTCATTCATACTAAAGGTCTAGCAGTGCTGTAGAGACAAACGATTTCTCACTTGAAGGCGGGTGCTGTTGAAGTTTAAAACCTATTGGCTCTGCCCAGTGCCACTCTGGATCTGCCTTAACCAATCGCTAACGTTTGGTCGTGACGTATTTCATGCGCCAGAAACCACGTTGCGCGCAGTATACAAACGGCAGATGCAGTGAGCATTAGCATTAGCCTGGTTCCGCCCGCCTCCGTACTTACGCTCAATAACTGAAATTCGCGCACGACCTCTACGTCACTGTTCTCAGGCCGCGCCTCCTGTTCGCTGATTGGAAGGCACATTTGAGGGAAAAGAAATCGTTCTAACATACAGCACCGCCAGACCTTAGTACTGAAGTGAAATGAAAATTGAGCGGAAGTACGTAGGCGGGCGGAGCCAGGCTAGTGTTTTTCCCCAATCTAATGGCCACTAACATAATCAGAGTATTCAACGGAAATTAGCTCAGAGAATAAATCAAATCGCTTACTTGGTGGTCGGACAGTGTTTACATTGACTGCCTTATGATTGAGTGCCTTAATCAGATTAGGATTGGTTTATTCGTGTGCATGTGCACACGAATAAACGTGCATGTGCTGATTGTGAAATCCACCATTTCTTGTTCTAGGTATGGCCATGTTCTGTGTGGCTGGATCCCCGGTCACGAGTCGGAGTATATGGAAACACTCCCTGAGCACGAGGTCATGCATGCAGTCACACAACTCATCCGCAGGTTCACCGGTGAGCTTAACATGACCCTCTTCCTACCAACCTTTTGACCTCCAGTCTGTCAAAAAGAAAAAAAAACATTAACCAATGAAATGCAATCACAAAATAAACATGTTTTTTCAGCATGATGCTACCTCCCTATGACCATATTAGCGGCAGTTTAGAGCCAATGGTTGATTTTGAAGTCGCAATTTTGTCACATTAAACTTTTTCAATTTTGCTGCTTAAAGTTTAAGTGAACCCCCTGTTTCAGTTTGAATTCGAACACAATAAGATTAAAAATAATGCGTTTTGGGAGAGTTCTAGGAAGGAGGGGG
The DNA here is from genome assembly GCA_030340625.1 of Merluccius polli. NCBI lineage: Eukaryota > Metazoa > Chordata > Actinopteri > Gadiformes > Merlucciidae > Merluccius > Merluccius polli. Next base: position 133,221 of record JAOPHQ010004840.1, read on the forward strand.
GGAAGTGGTTACGACCCACACCAACAGCGTTATAATGAGTATTGTGAGCATTATAATGAGCGTTATAATGAGTATTGTATATGAAATGCGCCACACACTATAGCGTTACATTATAAGTGTCCGAGAAGCTTAACCCTCTTTCGGACACGGATATCAACATCAACCACTGCCCAGAAGGAGCTCCACACACACCTTGCCACTGGTGTCCCTTCCTCGTGACGTGGAAGGGACACCTTCGAGGCACTTTGTAGTGATGTTCATTGAGGAAGAAGGCCGCCGACTCAGGAATGCTTTTAACTCACTTTATTTGTTTAGCTTTAGGTCTATTATCTATCAAGCAAATGGAGAGGAATTGTAAAATTCACGCGCGTGGAGCGACCCTTAGCTGTGTATCTGTCCAGATACGCTGCCTGTAGGGTTTCTGGCCTCCCCCCGGATCTGTAGTTTGGTAGTAGGGGAGAGTGGGGTAAAGTGAGACACTTTTTACATTTGTTCCCCTCCAAGCGAGCTGAAATGATATATCAGTTAAATTTACACATTTCCCATTAATTCAGGATGTTTTCTTGCAATGGAAATTATTAGAATGTATTCAGGATGAAGGGCAGTGAAAATATGATGTTTTTAAAAAAAGTGGTCTTGTGTCTCACTTTACCCCAGTTTAGGGGTAAAGTGAGACAGACCAGAAAAGTCAATGGGGTAAACTGATCCACTTACTTTTTCCACTCTGAAACTACCATAACAACATATGTTTCAACAGTTAGAATCCTGACAACTAGCTTGACAACCTCACATTCCAGAACAAATGTTGGACAAGTAACAGAATCATGGGGATTGGTCAATTAAGCACATTTTTTCACCTTGTAGTGTTGAACTCATACACTATAAAATATTCATTTTGTATATGTACTATATAAAAGCCTTAATATAAAAATGCCAGTAGCCTATGTACAATTGAACACAGCCCACACACACACACATTTAAAATAATAATAATAATAATAATAATAATAATAATAATAATAATAATAATAATAATACAATAAAAACAATTTCAGCAAACAGAACACAGTCTGGGGGTCAGAACACAGGACCCTTACAGCCAGCTAGAACAGCCTGGGACTCGACCCACAATTAGAGCATCAGTCATTCTCTACAATTAGGCGTCTACAACTACTCTATATTCCAGCCCTGAAGACTGCAGGGGAAGACGAAGAGCTGCTCTCTACGTGTGGTCCCTCCAGGCGTCTTGGGTTGAGGCAGCTTCCTTAGGCCTACTGTAATTATTAATTACATTAAAAATCTGTTTAAAACTAAAAAGTGAGACACTGGGTAAAGTGAGACACTGTATCACTTTACCCCACAGCATTTGTCTCACTTTACCCCACCTCCACCTTTTTAGAAAAAATGACCTTTCTTAGCAATTCAGGCTAACCTTCAGCTAACATCATGACATGATGTTATATGTTGGTAGTTCATCAACAGGTATGATATAAGTTGTTCTACCTGAATCAATTTGCTTTGGCACAACAGCTGATTAAGTTGACAGCAAGAAAATGTACTTTTACATGCAAAAAAAATGTTTTTGGGAAAAAAACATGCTTACATCAGCAAAATGAGCTTCTCTCCTTTATGGGCAAGGGGAAATGGGAGGAGCTTGAAAACAAAATGGTCACATGGGCACAAATGTGTTCTGTTGCCTAGATACAGGGCGTGTCTCACATTACCCAGTGTCTCACTTTACCCCACTCTCCCCTACCTGGGCAGGCGTGGCCTCTATGACGCATAATATGCTCTGATTGGCTAGTGTTTAGCGCCCGCCCCCAGTGTATTATGTGTGCCGCCATCTGGTGACCAGGTGCGGTTAATACAACTTATATATTTATTTCTATTCCTTTGTGGCTATGTGTAGATATTACAGCCTGTTGATACATATGTTATTATTTATTCTTAACAACTTCGACATCACAAACTTGAGTTCGGAGCAGAGTAGTACGTTCACAAACTGGTTCGGTCGGAGACTGGCAAAAACAGGATTTTACACCTATTATCTCTAAGTCTTATTTTAGTAATGGTGACAAAATAGTATAAATTACTATGTTGAAGATCAAATAAGACATATAACCATGTTTAAAAAAAAGATTTTAGGTTCACTGCCCCTTTAAATTAACTTTTGTGTCCTTTTAGGGGACCCAACCATCACCCCAAGGAGGATGCTCCGCTCCCAGTGGTTCCACGACCCCTGGACCTGTGGCTCGTACACGTACCCAGGACGAGGCTGCTCCGCTCAGGACCTGGACAACCTGATGGAGCCTTTGCCCACTAAGGGATCCTCGCAGTCTCAGGTAAGAGACTCGTACTCGCACATACACTGATAGGCGCTCAATATAGGACCATCCATTCCACACACACTCTGGATTTTACCCACCACCACCCCATCCTCCACTTGCTTTGGTTTTGCTCTGTATTGTATGTCACCTACACCATGGGTTGAGATATCTGATGTACCCAGTGGAGGCTTTGTATAGTGCCCCCTGTTGTCCAATATTGTTATGCTATATCTAACATCTGTATGTCATGCTTTAAATCCTACAGCAGGGAGCACCCTAAAAGAGTGGCCCCATAGTGCCAGAAATATGACAGAAATAATGTGTAAAAACAAAATGTCCAAGTCGCTTTGGATAAAAGTGTTGGTTAAATTACTAAATAGTAAATAGATAATTAGAGTAAAATCGCTCTCTATTTCACACATTCTCAGCTCATTTTGTGACTATAAGACCTCATTGTGTGGTTCTTGGTCCATCTGTTTCCTGTAGCCCTTGCAGGTGCTGTTTGCTGGGGAAGCCACCCATGCCTGCTACTACTCTACTGTCCACGGAGCCCTGCTGTCTGGCTGGCGAGAAGCTGACCGTCTCATCTCTCACTACTCCTCCACCGGCCCCCCGGAGCCTCTCTGGTCAAAACTTTAAAGGCCCCATGAAATGAAAAATGTATTTTCCCAGTGCTAATCCTGTGTCCATTTATAAGCCTTAAGGTAATGGTGAACTAATCATTAACAAAACATTAATTTATAAGCCTTTAATTAAGTTCATTGTTCATTTATCTCTTGTTATATGCCAAATATATGTCAAAATGTAATCCAATGAAAATGCTTCAGTCTTCAGAAGGAATGATAACATGGCATTATTTTTTCCGTATGTGTAAAATATGTGTCTGGCTGACTCAAGAGATTGTAATCTTATACTCTGCACCACAAAGTATAAACAATAATAATAATGGCATATTTTCAAGAAGGTGCAGTATTTCAAATCACTCTTTCTCATTCATAAATTTGGATTTTACAGAAATGTACCATGTTGTAATTGTATAGTTAAATGTTATGAATTAATATAATCTTGCAATTTGCAATAAACTTTTTTAATCAACACACTGACACACACGATGGTATATAATAACCCTGAATATTGTAGAGAAACTAAAAAGAGAAAGAAAGGAACAACTGGGTAGGAAAGTCATATTTCTAACTAGTTTATACATGCAGACATCCCTTTAACTAAAGTATAGAGGAGTAGCAAATCCCTTTAAAGTATAGAGGAGTAGCAAATCCCTATAACTAAAGTATAGAGGAGTAGCAAATCCCTTAAACTAAAGTATAGAGGAGTAGCAAATCCCTTAAACTAAAGTATAGAGGAGTAGCACATCGCTTTAACTAAAGTATAGAGGAGTAGCAAATCCCTTTAAAATATAGAGGAGTAGCAAATCCCTTTTAAAGTATAGGAGTAGCAAATCCCTTAAACTAAAGTATAGAGGAGTGCTACTCCTCACCAGCAGAGGGCGCTAGGTACTTCTGCCAAGAGGAGGGAGGAGCACAGGAGGAGTGAGACTGGTTGGCATGTAAACAGTGCAGTGTGCTGCCTGTAGTGAAGGTTAGTTTGGTTATCTGGTCTTCATGGTCCTGTTCACACATCGCTGTCTTTAGCCGAGAGAAAAGCATGAAGCTGTGTCACGTGCTGCGTAACGCCGCGGCTTTCCGGACGGCGTTTGACTTCGGAGAGCGCGAGGTGGCCCATTGGTTTCCAGGACACATGGCGAAAGGTTAAGTAATGCTTTCACATTGGAGCTGTATGCATTTCTTTTCAATACAAACGCCATTTCTGTCTTCTATCTATATAAACGTATTTTGGGCTCGTCTAATGCTGTCCACGCTTAAATCTGTGGTTGTGTGTTGTTTGACCCACACACTCAAGGTTGTTTCATGTTGCTACGTCTTTGACGTCATGACCATCATCCATCTGGAGGCAACTCAATGTTGACACACTTGACACTTATTATTGTCCATGCTCCAATCCTATTACCTCATGGATTACTGAAATTATGAAGTGTTTGTAAATTGTTAATTTGTCAGTATTTATTTCACAAATTTCAGGAATCAAGCAGATGAGAGCCACCATCAAGAATGTGGACTGCATTATAGAAATACATGATGCCAGAATATCCTTCTGTATGAGCTGTTGAATCTACCTCATGTTATTATTCAATACCTAAAATAGAAAATGAAAGGACTCCAAATCAGTGATAGTAGTGAAAATGCATTTTTGCATCCCTAAGAGGAACAATATAATATTGCTTCTCTATTTGAAGGAAACGTTTCTTTAACTTTGACACATCCCGTTCTCTGGACGAAACCCTCTGTTTCAGGAGAGTCTTGATGTGAGGCCACACCTGCTTGTTCTCAACAAGATGGACTTGGCTGACCTATCAACTAAAGAGGTACTGTTCACCAGCAGCTAAACCCCTAATCTATCTCCACTAAGAGACGTGGTCACTTTTAGTGAATAAGAATCACAATCTCCTTCATTATACATCTGAAAACAGCTATATCTATATGATTCACTTAGCTACTTGTTTTTTAGCTACTTGCTCGTGTAGCACTTGTTTGTTACACTTCATCCAATTCTTATTGTATGCTATGATTATTGACAGTAAGTCGTTTTGGTTAAACGTTTCTGCTAAATGGTTAAATTACTAAATGTAACAAAGTAGGGCATGTATTAACACAATAAGTAAGGCCTAGATGTAACCTTTGCTGTTCAGAGGACGGTGAAGGAGCTGGAGAGGAGCGGGATGAGGAACATACTCTTCACAGACAGTCTCAAACAGAGAGACGACAACATCAAAAAGGTTGGGGTTAAAATGATGGGATGTGTAACAAGTTGGCCATTAAGTCATTATAGTCTCACAGGACAGAACATGTAATCTCATAAAAATCTGAAATGTATGGGTGTTGAGATAAGCATGCCGCTGGATGAGAAGAATTCTGTATATTTTAATAAAACTTACAGAATATAATTTATTGTCTGATGACATTTGGTGTTAAAAAAAATAGATCTGATATGAAACTAATATGAATATCCTTCTGCTCTTGTCTTTGTTGTAGCTGGTTCCCATGGTGACGGAGCTGATTAACAACAAACCACGCTTTAACCGAGATGAGGTTTCTTCCTCCTCTTTCTTTTTTTTTTTTAAACCTAGAGCCACATATGAGCACACTGATTAATTTGTAATTCAACTTTCAGAACACAAGTTATTGCCTGATGGTGATCGGGGTACCAAACGTCGGAAAGTCGTCACTCATTAACTCATTAAGAAGAACATATTTGAAAAAAGGTATAAAGACTTTGTTTTCAAATAATAAATGTATGTCTTTCACATCTGCAATGTCTAAGAAATTATGTTTTTATTTTTATGATCTTCAGGTCGTGCATCTAGGGTGGGAGGGGAGCCAGGTATAACCAAAGCTGTCCTGACCAGAATTCAGGTTTGTCCAAAATAGAGGTTTTCACATGTATAAAATATTGTGTATATATATATACATTTGAGTACAGTGAACTCATTGTCATGTCATGTTCAAGAAACCAGTCTGAGATGATTCGCGCTTTATGACATGGCGCGTTATCCTGCTGGAAGTAGCCATCAGAAGATGGGTACACTGTGGTCATATATACTGTATATATATATATATATATATATATATATACATATACACACAAACCACACACACACAACCTACAATGAAACCTAAATAGAGTAACTAATAACTAATAATGAAACCAAACGATTCAGTGGTTCTGATGAATGAGTCAAGTAGGCTACATTTGCCTGACAGAAGATGATACATGCATGTACCAACAATGTTGTTCTAATAACATTAGCATTGCAAAGATGAAATGGGAACACTAAACACATAGAGAGATAGTGTAGTTAAAACGGAGAGGATGGGGTTGCACCTACGTTTTCTGCCATCTTTAAACATACATTGCTCTCCTTTTAGGTGTGTGACAGACCCATCATGCATCTGCTGGACACCCCAGGAGTCCTACCTCCTAAAATTGAGAGTGTTGAGACTGGAATGAAGCTTGCTTTGTGCGGTAAGTAACAGTACATGTGTGGTTGCGCTTATCTTTAAGATTATGTGCTAAAATATTTTACAAGAAATACTAAGTGTACTATTTAACATTATTATTATTATTTGAATTTATGAATGAATCAATTCTAACCCGAACCCATAAGTTCGAACCCGAACCCTAATCATAATAAAATAGAATGAATTAAATGTTTTCGTGAGCGTAGTTCTTCTTTCTTCCCATAGGAACTATACTAGATCATTTAGTTGGTGAAGATGTCATTGCAGACTACTTGCTGTATTCTTTGAATAGGCTTCAGAAATTTAGGTAAGAACTTTCATCCTCATAAAATGTTTTACTGTTTTGGATAGTTGTATATTTTTCTGTATGTTGTTCTAATGCGTGTGCGTGTGTGAACAAAGTTACGTGGAGAAATATGGACTTGGTGATCCCAGCGATGATATTCAACATGTTCTCAAGCGTATTGCTGTTAAGCTAGGCAAGACTCAACGGGTTAAAGCCATCACTGGAGTGGGTAAGGAAATATTAAATATCTACTGCCTTAAAAATGGAGAATCCCATTTCAAAGGGTTTCTGAAGAACACAATAACGTTGACATACTCTTGACATATTGTTTCGTTGACGTTCGTTTTTTAATAGGGGTACTTTAATGAACACTATAGGACACTATAAGGACTACAAGTATAATACTGATTTGAATGTGAATTCCCAGCAACCTATAGGTAACTTTTGCTTTGTGGGTAGATATATCAACTGGTGGAGGTGAATACATGTATTTGTTATATTTAGTTTTTGTTTCTCCTCAAAGGAAACATCACCATCAAGATTCCAAACTACACAGCAGCTGCCTATGACTTCATCAGGGCCTTCAGACGAGGGGAGCTGGGGCAGGTGATGCTGAACTGACCTGACACACTTCCAAAAATAAACTAACTTCTGGATACTTTTTTTCAACGTCCTTTCCCTTACAAGCACTTCAACTACACCTTTTTAAAGGGGTCATTTGGTGGGATGTGATTGCTCCCTATGGGAATAATGCATGACATCAACTCTGGGTCTTGGGGGTGAGGAACATGCGTCTGACTCAGTGGAAACAAGTGTTTTTTTATTAGCATATAGACAAATTAATAATAAAATCTTTATATAAATGTGTACATCATTTTCTCATTCTGAATTTTTTGGAATATTATTTTTCCTAATATCACAATATAATATATATATATAAGAAACAGTCTGTTGCTCTGGCTTGGTCAACTGTCATACACACTGCATTTTGGCACAATACTCAAACACAAAGGTGACACAGTTTGTGTTTTGGTTTCAACACTATTTCCTTTCATAAAACTACTGTCCTTGTCTGTGGTCTTTTAAGATCTATGTGAGCTCAATTTCAATTGGAAATAACTTGAATTTGAATCTTATTGATGAAGAAAGCATTGCGTAATATACGGTATGCTGCTGGTGCCATTTATTTTTCACTGATGTCTATATTGATTTATTGGAAATAATTTCTCTAATCTACTGAATAATTATGTCATTTTCTACTGCAATAAATATGGATACAAATTGTACTCCACAGTGTAAAATGTTAACAATGGAGTGCCAGCCTTTCTGGTCTTTTACACTTACGTCTAAACTTCCTTTAACGTGTCCACAGCCTATTTACAGTCACAGTAATATAACTTAATGCCTACACATTGTGAGGTTGTCAATGGCAAGTGAAGAAAACAAGCTGTTCAGAACAATAATTTGGTAGACGTGGAAGAGTTGTAGCAACAACGGCTGCCGGGGGCCAACTGATGATTGATTATAAAAATGGACCATTGAGTCCATTTATTTGGGGAAACAATTGTTAAAAGAGGACAAGGAAACTTTAAGTTGCCTAAAGAACATCTCACAAGGGTTGTGGTCGTGAGATAGGCGGTGATGCTATGGGTGCTTTGCCAATTAGATTGCATACTTAAAAGGTCATTTTTCGTGTCTCCTTTTCTCGGGATGCACACTGCGCATGCCCACAGTGCTGTCCAGGTGTGTCCAGGTGTGCCGTCGGCGTGGTGTTCAGTACAACATGCCGTCTAGCATCGCCCCGTAGGCGGGACACAACGTAGCGAGGAGGACGGAAACCACGCAGGTGAGCGGCGCCGCGTGTTGAGGCGACCGCGACGTCGGCGCCGCGTCCAGATACTCGGTGCCGTTGCCGTCATAGTCCCGCTCCTCCTCCGAGCCGTCCGGCTTGGTGCGGCGGTAGGCGGACGCGTACCAGCCGTCCGCCGTCAGCGCCACTGCCGCGCCGGCGGCCGCTGCCGCTGCCACGCGCACCGGAGAAGAGCGTCCCGCGGACCGGAAACGGGACCGCGCGCCGCCGCCGTTATATTTTCCCGCGTTGGTGCTGCGCGAGGAGGTGCCGCGCGAGGAGCCCCTGGAGCCGCCGCGGCCGCCCTTCCCCAGCGCGGGCTCGCAGCACAGCAGCAGCACGGAGAGGAGGAGACACGCCCAGCACGCCGCCCACAGCCGGCCCATCGTCACGGAGACACCTGGAGCAGCCAATGAGACGGGGCGGATGAGGGGGACATGGTGGCTTGGGAGATATAGGCTATATTATCTAGTTATGACACCCACTAACCTACTCTGATCAGTGGGATAAAGAGCAGGCCTGCCGAATCACAAGATGCTCACACCTTCACATCATCTGGTTAAAGGGATGTAGGCCTGCAGAGATAAATAGGCAATAGGCCTACAACTCTGTTAAATCTGGATTTCAGCTTGAACAGTGTTTCAAGTGTTAACGCCTAATGTACTATTTAAGATTAGAGTCGTCCGGAGTAGCCCATTATGTGGCACGCTGATGGTTTGAAACATAAATGAGCCCCATCTATTGTAGCCTAGACCGGGTCTAGAAAATACATGGTCTCGGCGACATGACAGAAACATGTTACAGTAATCAGCTTGCTGTCCTCAACAAAGGGATGCATGCTCGTTTTTAATGCATTGTTTCCTAAATTAGCTCACCATACCATCCATGGACGATTCATTAACATGAAATAAACACCGCAGCAATATATCGTAGGCCTACCAAATATCAAAAATATTTAGGAGTTTCTTACCTTTTGCTAGTATGGATATAGGCGGCACAAATGAAACAGGGGGTCTAAATAAATGCGCGCTCACGCGGATGCTTCCTTGAGCGCGCTGCGCGCCCCCGCGTACGGCGGACCCCTTCGAGGCGTGTTCACGGTGCTACCACGTGATGGTGGCGGTGAGGGGGGATCATGTAAAATAAATGACTCGGTTTGACGTGTTACCTTGGAAATAACGTCAGGAAAAACGCCACCCCTGGTTCAATGTTGTTCAAATATTGGTTTAGGCCCGTAACAGTATGTTGTGGATGAGGCCTACATTTCAGTTGATTAGCTAAACAGCACATACGTGTTGCAGTGTTTAAATGTTAGGCCTATTGTGTAATCAGGGGCGTAGCTCTCTCCATCCTCCTCCGCCGCTCTATGCTGAATGCAACCTCCATGTTCGCTGCCTTCTTCTCTTTCATCATCACTTCCATCATCATCTATCATCTCTATCTACCATATCAGGCCCCTCTATAGGAGCATGAAGGATATAATTAAAAGCCTTGTATCTCAATTATTGCCTAATACACTAAAACACCCTGTTGCTACAGTCATTCAAGTCAAAATAGTTTTGTTTTGCTTTCATGTTGAACTAAGCTCACCTTGTCTCAAGTCTGCATCAGTGGAGGATGAGGGGGTTGTTGCTGCTGGACCACATTCTGTGACAGTTTCTGGAATGTGTTTCACAAATTAAGTTTTACTAGCAGGCAGCTAGGATGATAGCCATTGTGTAATGGTATCACGTCTGGGAACTAGCCATAGGTTATTATTTATCATGCAGCCTAATAACGGCTTAGTATATACATAATAGTATCGTAATTGTAGTATTCTATAGCAAGAGATTGTAGTTTGTAGTAAACTGTAGTATGTGGTATACTGTAGTAATAAAACTGCAGTTTTCGGTAGTATACTATAGTTTACTGTAGTAGTATATATGTGGTATACTATAGTAATAAAACTTCGGTTTTTGGTAGTATACTATAGTTTACTGTAGTAGTATATATGTGGTATACTATAGTAATAAAACTTCAGTTTTTGGTAGTATACTCTAGTTTACTGTAGTAAAACTACTATAGTAAGGTTCAAAAACACTACAATATTTACTACAGTATATATAGGGTATACTATAGGCCTAGTTTATTTACTATAGTAAACTATATATATTGTTTCATGTCCGAGAGGCAAGGGGAGGGGGGCGACTGATAATTATCAGTCGCCCCCCTCCCCTTGCCTCTCGGACACACAACCTGTATGACTCTCAGCAGCAAGTTGACGTGACAACGTCTGACATGGAAATGAGCGGTAGTCTAGAAAACAGGCGAGTTTTGTTTTGAGTTTAGTTTTTCTTTTATTTCTTTTTGTTTGAGGGCGCGCTGGGTTTTTTTTGAGGGCGCACTCGTTTTTTTTAAATTTTTTTTAGGGCGCGCTCGTGCGCCCCCACATAGATTGCGCCCTGGGCGGTCGCCCACATTGCCCATCGGTAAAACCGGCCCTGGTGACAATATTAGTGACAATAATATACTATTTTAAAAATGTTTTTTACAAAATTTGAGACCCCCCCAAATTTTTGCTTTTGAGGCTTTCAGGGGGTCTCAAGGGTTAATCGGGGGGGTCGGACCCCCCCACACACCCCCGTATTTCGCACACTGCTTACACCCCCAGTCCGTCGGCCCTGTGTGTAATACCGGTATACTGTATACCGTAGTTAGTTTAGTGTGTGCAGTACCTCCGGCGTGCAGCAGGTGGCGGTGCTGCGCCGTAACGCGGAGGGGTTTCTAACGAGGAAGCCCAGCAGGCCGGTCCATCTCGTCCTTCCTTGTGCTGCAATGGCGCTGTTTTGCCGACCTGCTGCTCTGCTCCTGAGGTCTGCCAGGACGACCCCCGTCGCTGTCTCTGCCGCTCGCAAATATACCTCAGGTATATATGTGTGTGTATGGTTTCTCTGGCGAGAAACAGGCGTCATGGTTGTGTGTCGCGTAAATACGACGGCAGGCAGACGTCACGGTTTGTTTGTTTGTTTGTTTGTGTGTACGAAGTGACATGTGTGTATCCTGCTTGTATCATTGTGTATGTATTTGCATGGCTATCAGTATATGGCCACATGATCCCTCAGGCATATTCTCCGTGGCCATATTGTGTAAACTACACGGTAGTGCTGGTGGCCTTGGTACAACCATACCTTGTGTTAGCCTTGACTTATGAAGGTCAAAGGTTATCTTGAGGGACTGAGGGAGAGGTCATCTGAGTAGTTGAGTAGTTCACCGCATTTGTTGATAACTACATCTTCAAAATCGTGGTTAAATATGTAATTGAGTGCAGTTGTGTTTGGATCCAATAGGTACTACAACAGCTACAACAACAACAGTAACTGTGAACAACACACATGTATATGACTAACAACAACAACAAACATGGCAGTTCTAACGAATGTGTCCCATACCAAGTTTGTCTTGTGTGAAGGGGGATCTGAATTACAAGCTGCTTCAATACTCTCTGTTGTGTTTGGTTTGTGTTGACACAGGGGGCAGTACGTACGAGTACATTGTGGTGGAAAAGCGTGGCGAGAAGCAGAATGTGGGTTTCATCCAACTCAACCGACCCAAGGCCCTCAACGCTCTGTGTGATGGACTCATGCTGGAGGTGGGGAAGGCTCTGGACGCCTTCGAAGCCGACAAAGACATCGGTGCTGTCGTCATCACTGGCAGCGACAGAGCCTTTGCTGGTGAGGGGAGGGTGTAGCGGCGTCTACGCCAGGCTACAGTCTTTTTGTATAAAGTTGAAATTGTCGTCAGTAAGGAAATATACACAAAGACGGAACATGTAGATTCATGTATACACTGACATACACTTGTATGTACATAGCCTACAGTGTAGCATATATATATATATATATATACACACACACACACACACACACACACACACACACACACACACACACACACACACACACACACACACACACACAGGTATGTAACATAATTTACATTTTACATATTAGGGCGCATGACTGTACAGCTAGATAAATGTTTTGCCACGCAACTTGAGTATCAACTAAGAAGAAGACTTGGTTTAAAATGACTGTATGAAAAAATGTATAATATATATTTGTAATGTATTTTCCAGCGGGGGCAGACATTAAGGAGATGCAGAACAGGACCTTCCAAGAGTGTTATGGGGGAAACTTCCTGGCTCACTGGAACAGAGTATCCGTCTCAAAGAAGCCTGTGATAGCTGCCGTCAATGGATTCGCTGTGAGACATTTTTATATATATATTTATAAAGTCCAACAACTCTATACAATGTACAGATTCATTAAGATGAGATAGTGCTTCATTAATACCAGACGGGAAAGTTAGTCATTAAATTAAATGTCCATTGTCAACAGTAATAATTAAATAAGAAACAAATGTATTGTTAATTTATTTTTGGTAGCTGGGTGGAGGCTGTGAGCTGGCTATGATGTGTGACATCATCTATGCTGGGGAGAAGGCTCAGTTTGGACAACCAGAGATCCTGTTGGGAACCATTCCCGGTATTAAAAAAATACTCCCTTTCTCATATTTTCTATATATTAATCTGTGCATTAATGTAGTGCCAATCAATGCCTCATCGGATCTGTGTTGACCTGCAGGTGCGGGGGGCACCCAGCGCCTGACCCGTGCAGTGGGGAAATCCCTCGCTATGGAGATGGTGCTCACTGGAGATAAGATCAATGCTCAGGAAGCCAAGCAGTCAGGTAAGAGATGCTTTTTGCTTTGGTGGACCTTAGCGGTCAAGCAAGACGGACATTGCAACATGCAGCCAAAATAAAGAATGCTAATATTTTTTTGACATAAGAATGGTTTGTCTCAAAATGTTCAATGTATTGCAATATTTATTTGACCTATGTAGTTAAGTTGTACTCAACCTTGAGTTGCTTTGCATTACTATCAAGATGAGGTAAGCTAAGATAAGATACATACGATTGAATTAATCCTAGAACAGAAATTTGGGTGTTGCAGCAAAAGTATAGGACAGTAATAAATATTACATATAAAAAAAAAAATCAGAATATGCTTAATACTACTCAATTCTCAATACAAACTTTTGTATTGTGTTTTGTATTCAGGCCTGGTGAGTAAGGTTTGCCCAGTGGATCAACTGGTCCCAGAAGCAATCAAGTGTGGGGAAAAAATTGCAGCCAATTCCAAGCTGGTCTCTGCTATGGCCAAAGAGGCCGTCAATGCCGGTGGGAATCACTTTGGAGTTCAAGTTTAAACCAACCAACTACCAAACATTTATATTGGTATGGATTTCCAACTGTTTATGTTTAACTGTGTTTCTTTGTTCTTTCAGCCTATGAACTGACACTGGCCGAGGGAAATCGTTTGGAGAAGCGGCTGTTCCACTCTACCTTCGCTACGGTTAGTATACATTCATCTAGCTGGTCCGAGAGGTAACTAGCTTGTTTGCGAAGAACTAGCTTGTTAGCCATACTGTTTTAAGATTTAAGTTTTAACAGTTGACACCTGTGCTTGTCCCTACAGGAGGATCGTAAGGAGGGCATGACTGCTTTTGTGGAGAAAAGAAAAGCGGTCTTCCAGGACAAGTAGAGACATTGACTTCTCAGTGAGAACTCGGTCAAGAGTAATTTTGTACAAGAGATGACACCCCCAGTCCGTCGCCCCCCCCCCTGAGGGCAGGGGGTCATTTCCCCTGTGTGTAATCTGAAGAAAGACAAAGGCATCAGGATTTGTTAATGAATAGAGATTGTGGTCACAATGTAAACCTGCAAAATTGCTTGTTGAGGTCACGCACTTCTGGTAATGAAACATCGGACTTTAGCCTCATACTAAATAACGATTTTGCCTTCTAATTTAAACACTCTACAATTGATATATATATATATATATATATATATATATATATATATATATATATATATATATATATATAGATATAGATATATATATAGATATATAGATATATATATAGATATATAGATATATATATAGATATATATATATATAGATATATATATATAGTTTTCCTCTGTACATTTTACAAATAAATAACTATTTTGGAGTGGTTGTTGCCAGGCATGATGAACATGAAATCATTATTGATTTCAATGTTTGCAGCAGTCTTCCTAATTAGATGTCTAATAGTCTTGTGGGAAACAAATGAAATGATTATCAATTGACAAATGCATTTGTCAATTCAGTGGTAAACTCATTTGATAATTAATACTTTTTGTTGTCTGGTATGGGTTCAGTTAATCGGCTTCATGACGTTTCCAGACCAGCCGCTAGATGGGGCTAGTAAGCTATGGACTGTGTACTAGGAAATATAACGGAAAACAATAAAATGCAGTATCGCTGTGATCCTTGCATGGCGGAGGATGACCAGGGCTTAATTAGCAGCAACTTCACTCGCTGATTTCACTGGTACGGAATAAGAAACTGTCCGTTTTATGGTCAGCCATTGGTATATTTGGGATAGGTATAATAGGCCTATTTGCCATTTCTTGACTTCAAAGCAAATAGGTCATCTTTGTGATGAGGTTATACAAACGCATAACCGCTAATGGCCCAATCATTACATAATTAGCCTAATATTGATTAAAAATATTGCAATTTGATAAAGGAAATTTTGAAGTTTGAAAAAGTTTGAATTTGCATTCGCAAGGCCTAATATGTTAGGCCTATAGACGATGTGTTATCCTAGATAGGTCTTTTTTTTTTATTTTTATTGTATAGCCTAGATCTATTAGGCGTAGGCCAACACAGAAAGCATAACCATATAATATGATTTAAATATCCGAGTAGGTCGGTCTACATTCAGGCCTATGGGGTCAAATTAAAAACATTTAAAAGCTTCCTATTTTCTCAAGCAATTCATTGTTATTAATTGTTATAGGATAATGATTAGCCTATAGCATGTCCTCGTGTGTGTGTGTGTGTGTGTGCGCGCGCGCGCGCGCGCGTGCGTGCGTGTGTGTGCGTGTAAATGACTGATCTCCGTCAACATTTGCAGACGGGCCTATATATATATATATATATATATATATATATATATATATATATATATATATATATATATATATATATCTTCTATATATATATATATATATATATATATATATATATATATATATATATATATATATATATATATGATTTTAATTCGCATTAAATATGCTCCCTGAGTTTGCTTTCGGTCCCTGAAACAACATGCCTACAGGCAGACAAATAACTCGTCGCGTCATTATGTGGAAAAACATCCCACAAAGGTCTCTCCAGAAGTGGGACGGGAGGCTCCGCTTTGAGGATACTGAGGTCAACATAATAAATGTAGACCCAGTTGAGGCTCTCCACGGAAACAAAAGAAACAACACGTTACATGTTGGCAGCGCAGACCCTCGTAGCGTGATGAACTGGTTTAAAGAAGCCGAACTAAAGAGGGAGCAGCATGGGTCCACATGGAGGAGGATGGGTCCACATGGAGGAGAATGGGTCCACATGGAGGAGAATGAGTCCACATGGAGGAGGATGGGTCCACATGGAGGAGAATGGGTCCACATGGAGGAGAATGGGTCCACGTGGAGGATAATTGGTCCACATGGAGGAGGATGGGTCCACATGGAGGAGAATGGGTCCACGTGGAGGAGAATGGGTCCACATGGAGGAGGATGGGTCCAGACTTGAGACAGACTTGGCTCCTCAAAGGGCTGCTTTTTTCTACTCTAAAGTCTCACGCGTCATGCGACCTCTTGCTCTTGAAGCCTACTGTTGCGATGTCCATTGAACCCTGGTAAAACACATTTAGCCATGTCCATAAATATAATCCTGAGCATTTTTTAATATATAGGCCTATGGGCTAGGCCTTGGATAAAACAAAGGGGAAATAGTTGCTCACATGGGAAATATTTTCATTATCTCACATCATGGCCTGGCCTCTCCAGAATAACACATTCACGGGTGTCTGCTTTGAATTATGCCCACCCGAGGGTGTCAGAAACAACATGAGACCGAAGTTAAAACCATGAATTGAGTCCCAGCCTCACCACAGCTACATTGCCGCAAGGGCGTAATTATTTTATAATATCCATGTCATGTCCGCGGCAGTTTTCCCTGTTTGGAGAAGATACTAACGCATAATGTCTGCTGTGTGGGAGGCTATAGGACTATGGCCGAAACCCTAACATTTGTTGAAGGCGAATATAAAAAAAAAAGGACATTGTAAAGAAAACATATTTTATTAACGTTTGGCATGGTATATGATTTCCTTTGTAGTTGTATTGATGAACAGGGCTAAATATAGTACGCACCTAAACAAACCTGGACATTATTAAAAAGACTACGGCCTGCATATAACCTAAACCACTTAGCTCTGTGAAACCTGGTTGGATGTGTGCCAGCCTGACCTTAGTCTCAGATGGTTTCCCCCTCCTTCTGTCTTACAGAGGGACACGGGGGATCGGGGTGCGAAATGTTCATAGATAGCCTATTGATGAATACCCATTAGCCTACTTTATAACCCCAAATGTATTTTTAAAACAACTCTGAAATGCCATGCAATGTTATTTTAACAGTTTCCATTTCCAGTCCACGATTCCAGTTTCCAGTAGCAAAACAACTGAGGCTACATGGGCCTATAACTCCCCATCTGGGATCAGGGATGTGACAGGTTTATGTTCATATAGTTTACTAGACCTAATTATCATTGTAAATAATACAATTTGTAACCTATACAATAATTACTTAAACCTTTGTCCTATAGTTTTACGCACATTACTATTCGTCGTATTAATAACTTAAGTAACTTAAGTAATAACTGTGCATTAAAAAAAAACATTTAAAAAACAACTGTCTGCTGCTCATTTCCTCGTTTGTAAACCACAAAGGACCATCCTCCCGAACCAACCAATCAGAGGACGCTCTTTGATCAAATGACCTGGCTGGTGTTCACTAGACCCGCCCCCTCGGTACAGCAGCCGCCGCGATGGTTCTAAAGAGGATTCCGTCCGTCCTGTCTCCAGAACTACTGTACGCCCTGGCCCAGATGGGCCACGGGGACGAGCTGGGTAGGTAGGCCCGTCCTGCTAGAGAGACCCGACAGGCTGGGGTCGCGGTCAGAGGTCAGAGGTCGCAGGGCGACGTGACGTGTAAACGAAAGTAAACGAGAGTCACGATGAACACCAGCTAAACGTTCACTGGCCTAGTGGCTGCTCGTTGTGTGTCTGTTGTCCTAGTGGATGCTCTTTGTGTCTGTTGTCCTAGTGGCTGCTCGTTGTGTGTCTGTTGTCAGTGGCTGCTCGTTGTGTGTCTGTTGTCCTAGTGGCTGCTCGTTGTGTGTCTGTCGTCCTAGTGGCTGATCGTTGTGTGTCTGTTGTCCTAGTGGCTGCTCGTTGTGTGTCTGTCGTCCTAGTGGCTGCTCGTTGTGTGTCTGTCGTCCTAGTGGCTGCTCGTTGTGTGTCTGTTGTCCAGTGTCCGTCGTCCTAGTGGCTGCTCATTGTGTGTCTGTTGTCCTAGTGGCTGCTCGTTGTGTGTCTGTTAACCTAGTGGCTGCTCGTTGTGTCTGTTGTCCTAGTGGCTGCTCGTTGTGTCTGTTGACTTAGTGGCTGCTCGTTGTGTGTCTGTTGTCCTAGTGGCTGCTCGTTGTGTGTCTGTTGTCCTAGTGGCTGCTCGTTGTGTGTCTGTCGTCCTAGTGGCTGATCGTTGTGTGTCTGTTGTCCTAGTGGCTGCTCATTGTGTGTCTGTTGTCCTAGTGGCTGATCGTTGTGTGTCTGTTGTCCTAGTTTACTGACCATGCGGGGGGGGGGTACAATGCTGTCTCTGACATGTTTTGTTTTCAGTGCTGGCTGATGTTAATTTCCCGGTGTCTTCAGTGTGCGGTCGGGGTCCTAGAGAGATCAGGGCTGACGGTATGCGTCTCTAATGAAGTATCCGTCGCACTGAGGAACGGTACAATAAACGTTAAAAACATGACTTGCCTTTTTCATTTTTTGTATTCTAGGTCTTGAAATCCCGCGACTTCTGGAAGCCATTTTGGAGCTTTTCCCACTAGATACTTATGATCCCTCTTCGGTAGGCAACTGGTTGTGATCACGACAAGATATATATTTGTTTGTTTCATTGTCCGTTAAGCAATAAAACCTGCTACCTCCACCACCTGCAGGCTGCAGTCATGGACCTGGTCGAGGCAGACAAACAGAGAGGTGTGAGTGTCCCCATATGGGACACTTACAGCCATGTCCTGTGGCAGGTTGGGGAGGTACAGGTAAGAATCACAATCTCTACTTACTGATTATAACACCCTCCTGTCAGACTATAGGCAACTATGTTAAAACAAACAATACAAATAATCTGTAACACACTTGCAAAAAACAACATAAAAGACAAAATTACATTTGGCAAGCTCTGTCGTGTACAGTAGGAACTATTGTTGATTATTGACTACTTCTTATTGCTTGTTTGAATTTAGAAACCTCTCGAAAAAGTTGAGCGATTCGCCTTCTACGAACGAGCTAGGAAAGCATTTGCTGTTGTTGCAACAGGGTAAGCATTGTATTTATATATACCATGTTGTTGTTGCAAATTGTGTTATACTGTGTCTACAAGCGGTATTACAAATTACATTTTGCTCATTAGCATCAATCAACAACGTAGTTTACTACAATTTTCTGCCCTTGATTGAATAACGTCTCTGGCAGAAATATTAGTACCATAATACTAGCTGTATAATGTAACAAAAAAATACAAGTATTTTTAATGCCATGTTGGAGTCCTCCAGTGACGATTCAACACATTTTGAAAATGAAGCAGACTTAATGATTGTTGATGATCATTCTACATAATGGCTGCTCTTTTCTGCCCATCAAGCGAGACGGCGCTCTACGGTAACCTGATATTGAAGAAGGGGGTCATTCCTGCTGAGCTGCTGGAGTAGAGCAGCAAGACTGTCTCTCTGCTGCTGTTTAGTATTCAATCAGCATGTGTAACTTTTTAAATGAAAATGTATTTGTTATTTTGTTGTCTGTACTTGTTCCAGTGATTATAGAGCTTTATAATGAAGAAGAATTACATTTTAAATTCTATGCCGAAATGAATACAAAATAAAAATATGTATATTTCTAAGTTGGTATTATAATAATGTTAACTTTTAATCAGACCAAATTTGCTTATCTATAATTGTTTACAATGAATACTTTAAACTGTCTTTCAGAGCATTCAAATATGCATTTGTAATGTACTTTTAATTCTTTTAAATGAATTACTGATATTTTTGATAATAAAATGTCCAACATAATCGCACTACCTGCCTAAATGTGGTTTTGATGACAACGTACACGAAAACAAGGAAACATTTAAAATGTCTTTATTCTTGCAAGTGTTTGACAAATGTAAGGTTAGTCACCAGGAAAATTAAGCCAGACTAATCTGTTATAGCTCTGATGATGACGATGATGATGATGATGATGATGATGATGATGATGATGATGATGATGTTTGCTGCTCGGGGGGTCACTGGTGGTACAGATCATCCATGTCTTCCTCTGGTTCACTGCCAGTCCTCTGCGTTGCCCGATCAGAAGACAGCGGCCCTCTGAGCTGGACAGCATCAGGTGTATCAGCGGGCCCCTGGTAGGGCGCCACAGGCAGGACCTGATCACGATGGTACAGGTCATCCATATCCTCTTCTGGCTCCGAGTGTAATCCGACTGACATTTGTTCCCTGACGTCACTTCCTACCGGTGCTGGGACGTCCATTTGTACGTCGGAGCGCTGGTCAGCATGGAACAAGTCGTCCATATCCTCCTCTGGCTCCAAGTGCAATCTAACCTGTGGTTGACCCATGAGATCACTTCCTACCGGCGCTGGGACGTCTACTTGCACGGCTGAAAGCAGGTCGTCACCATGGTACATGTCGTCCATGTCCTCTGGCTGGGAGTGACCGATGTTTCCAGCGAGTGGGGCAAGGTATCTTCTAACCTTCTCCTCGGCTTCGTTCCACACGACCTTGTCAGGAACGGCATCGGAGATGTCTTGGTTTATGGGGACTACATCAACCATGGAAGGATGGTGGAGCTCGTCAAGGTCCTCTTCAGCCGTCTGGTACTTTCCACCCGGTCCTGTTTCCACCACGCTCTGCCAAATCTTCATACGGGGGTCAATGTCATAGCTTGTCACATCCAGGTCTTCCTGGGGCTCTACCTGTAGTCCCCAGTCCAGCTCTCCCTTTTCATTCCTGGAGGAAAAAGGGCCAAACAGGAGCAGTTATAACAATAAGAACCACTTGTACCTTTTTGTTTGGAAGGTGTGCTTCCTTGTAAAAAATATTTCTCAAGGATTACATTTTTTTTGACCAAGTGTGTAGATCAACTCATGGAAATAAGTGTACACAATGTTAACTTACATAATTGCATCTTGGATTGCTACATTGACATTCTGCAAAATTAGAAAAATGACTCCATTATCCAGTCAGGTTAACTGTTTTTAACAAAACAATAACACAACATTTCTACTATTAATTGGTACATACCAAGGGTTTATATGGCTTTGCTGCTATTCCATGAAACAGCAGAGAGACACAGAGGATCAGAGAAGTCCTATAAAGAAAAAGAAAAACTCAACGTTGTGTTTTGAGCATGGTGGTGGATCACCATTTTAATATTTTAATACGATGACAATGAAAAATAAGAGTCATAGACTTAGAGATTTCTTACCTGAACATATTGTAGACAAGTCTTTGGAAGAGATTCTGAACAATGAATATGCTTTGGATTCACCTGCTATGGAAAACAACAGATCAAAGGTCTGCTAATAAATCATATCTACTCTCCTGACCATTGCACTCTGCATGTGGTGATGTCAGCTGCCAGCAAGGAAGTCTCTGGTTGGCATTGTGTTGCCTAACAACATAACAAAGTGGTTGTTTATTTGCTTAACAAATGATTACAAATGTAAAATAACCAATCTTGCAATCCTGAAATATCTTTACAAGCAGATGGTTAATAAATAGCTATTACAACTGACCGATATCAGGTAGTCCAGTCTACAGTATAATTGCCAATATATATGATTATATATTCATATTCTAGCAATCATCAACACTATATAACATGGATCATAATGTCCATGACATGCCTGAACCAATGATACCTATCATGAGATTCAGTGGCGTAACATCATGATGATAGGCATAGCAGGACACTATCCATGCTTACTTTATGTTAGAATAATTAACCAATCATATGGTAATCAACACATGAGGCTGAGGATATCAGCTTAGCGCTGGCATAAACCTGTGTGAATACATACGTTCTGATTTGTGTATATTTTGTCTGTGGTTAGTGAAAGTAAATGCTTCTCTGTACATTGTTCATCTCTGGAATCATGTGATTTCACCTCAATCTCGTTTTTACTATTGAGTATGGCCTACAGTTGTTAAACATGGACCCCTGGCATCTAAAGCAACTGTTAAGGTCTTTCTCTTCCGGGCCAAATACAGAACAACTGGTTTAAAAGTCATACGTGACTGCTTTTGATTTCAGTGAAACCATCATTTAGTTGACTTATGACTTTATAATGTTTCACCTGAAAGTAAGGAGTATTTTATGGAAGACGTGTGCGCGCGCGCACACACACACACACACACACACACACACACACACACACACACACACACACACACACACACACACGTGCACACACAGATCAGTCTCAGTATACACACTTCCTGTCTCGGCCTAGAGATGGCTCCGCTGCGTCTGCTGTTATCTGCTCTCTATCAGATCCATATGGTCCAATGCTGGCCCTCGTCTAGCCCCGGCCTGGGGATCAGTAGTACGTATACATACTCTGGCAAGAATTCCTCTAGTCACCGAGTATCAGGAATCAATGGAACAAAAGGGAGAGACATACAACACACCACCATGCTAGCGTGTTAGCTAGACATTAAAGAGAAGGGGTTTCATTGTATGACTCATAGCATGAAGGGGCAGCATGCTAGTATGAACGTGCAGCAGGGAGAAGCGGGGCATCCAGGAAATGCTCCGCTGTGCCTTTGGAAACCACAGCCCTCTGACTAGGGATAGCAGGGTCTCCGCAGTCTGGATATGTGAGATATGATAGATCAAGTGTGTGAGGCCTTCCACCAATTTCCACCCCCCACCCACCCACTCCTCCTCCTCTCCTTTCGCATCACAGGAGATGCTTTCCTCCACAGAACTAGAGGCCCGAGAGTGCTACATAGACACAAAGATCAAACGCACACTTCTGCACCCATTGGTCACCTGAACCTAACAGGGCAACATGAGTGAAAGTGACAGTTGAGATTTTGTAATTGTCTTAACCTAAAACACACAAGTGTGTGCCTGCTCCAGGCGTGGATGTGTGTATTGATGTGCACGTAAGCCTGGGTGCAAAGACAACCAAACAACAGAATGTCAGCTAGCTTTTTGCAAAATGGAGGCACATACACATGCACTGCACACACACATGCACACGCACACACATTGATTACATGTTATAACACAAATGCAGTGAGCCAAGGATAAATTGGCTGTCTGTAACTATATAAATGCAGCATTAAGTCACGATTGATGCCCATTAATGTGGAAATCTAAGAGAGAACTCCAAATGGGACAGCTTGCAGCAATTTCACTTATATGGGGGGAAACCACCAAAATGAACATTTGACAAAAGTCCCTATTAAATCCATATTAAATTGAATGCTCTTGGCTTCATATGGTTTAAAGTGCATTTAACACTGTGGTCACGTGGTCATGTGTGTGTGAGTGTGTGTGTGTGTGAGATTGTGTGTGTATGTGTGTGTATGAATGTGTGTGTGTGTGTGTGTGTGTGTGTGAGTGTGTGTGTGTGTGTGTGCGTGTGTGTGTGTGTGTGTATGTGTGTGAGTGTGTGTGTGTGTGTGTTTGTGCATGCGTGTGCAGGTGTGCATGAGTGCATGTGCATATATATATTCTCTACACACATGCATATAATAGTATGTGGTCCGACTGATAGAAATTCAACTACAAATATATTGGCTGTAAGTGTATATCGCTACACGAATTGAAGCTGCATAACTTGTTCAAAGAAAACAATGTCAAATCTGTTTCCAAACAGAGCCACCAGAGCATGCTGTGGTACAGCCAGGTTACACAGGATGAATATCACCTCATTGTGGGATGACGGCTAAGAACATGAGGTGATCCTCAAATAGCCTCAGGTAAAGACACCAAAATCATCAGTCAACAATCAAACGTTCATCATCATTAAGACATTATCCGCCGCCATTACACCAACCTCTCAAACACACACACGTGCTCGCACACACACCACAGTAAATCCCATAAAGATGCTCTTAAGCATGGAGGCAGGATTTGAGGCTAACCACTAGTCTGTCTTTACTGTCTTCCGTGACACCCCCCAACACACACACACACACACTCATGACATTTAGGGAAGTTGTGGCTTTTTTCCTCTCTTCTCTCTCTAAATAACTAAGATTAACTCAATGATCTACAATTACGTTAATGGATGTCTCACCGACAGCCATCAAAGATACACTAGAAGAACTTGCAGTGGAGTCGAGCCACTTGAATTACATGCTGTGGTGCTGGGAGGGGGACCTCCGTGCGAGACTGGAGGTGAATGTTAGAGGATGTCTTGATGATAGTCTGCTGGGGGTATCAAGAGCCAAATAAAGAGTCATTAAGTTGCCACTGAAATAATTAGACACCCAGCAGCGTCCCGCACCCCCCACACGCTGCATCTGCCCAACAGTTGGTTGTGACTCAGATTATGTCTCATCTAAATTAAGACATGATAACCTATGATACGTTTTATTGGTGTACTTATGGTCAGACTGTCAGAGACAACAATCTCTTTTGTACATACAATTCTCAATATAATTGTCAACCAGCTGATATTCAGGCCAATTGAAGAGAGGGCTGAGAAGTGTTGCAAAATGTAATAATAATCTGTGGCGATTTACACTTACCACCACATGTGTTTGCTCAGAAAGTTTGGTAAGGTTGAGTTCAGAAATAAAATGTCCACCGAATGAACAGTAATTACTTTGTGCAAAATGAGACGCAGCACAGACACGATCAAGCCAAAATCCCCAGGGCAAAACCAAGCATTGTCAAACACAGTGATGATGCTTCATTTTCAATACAAACCCATTGAGCCGGCAGCGATTGCCCTGGTTGACATGAAGAAGAAGGGGGAGGGGGCGGTTAGAAGAGAATAAAAGTGATGATAATGACGGCGGCAACGGCAAGCCAGCCGGTCTGGTGCCAGCCCAGTCACCTGACTCACCTGTCTTCACAGGTAATGCCCGAGATAGGCTCCCCGGAAAACAATAGCCCCGATGACAGGAGACAGAGAGCGCGAGAGAGAGAGGGGGATCGGGACAGAAGGAGACATGGGCTTGCACACAGGATACAGGTTACAACCAGGGACATTCACCCTGCCGTCTTATATAATTGATGGACCACCTTCCTCTTGGACCGCCACCGCCCTTTGTTTCTGTGAGAACGGAAAGAGAAGAACAGGAGAGAGAGAGAGAGAGAGAGAGAGAGAGAGAGAGAGAGAGAGAGAGAGAGAGAGAGAGAGAGAAAGAGAAAAAGAGAGAGAGATGTCTTAGGGGGAAGTTGAGTGGCCTTTTTTGTCCTGAGGAGTTTATCCGCGGTGATTATCTGAACCGCCATGTGGGAGGCGGGCATTAGCAATATTAGTCACTTGATCTGATGCACAGCAATAACTACACTCCAGTCAGTCTCCTCATAATAGGGGATGAAGGAGGAGGGGAGGATGGGGGAGGAAGAGGTAAAACATGGTCTTTGCAACGCAGAGATATGATAAGAGATACTTTGAGTAAAGTGATCAGAGGGGATCGAGACAGCATCAACTTCATCTTCTTTAGACACACACACACACACACACACACACATACACACACACATATACACACACAAAAACAACAAAACAAAATACAAATAAATCCCTACCCTGTCTCAATCACACCCCTTATAACCCTCCGCAGTAAACATGTGGCAGTGGTTAAAGCAGGTTTAATAGCTATTTACTGTGTTCTCCACTCTTCTCATTAAACACATTTTCCACTCCGGGGGAACTAATGTTTTGGAAAACTCCACCAAATGATGCCAACTCCAAAACATGTGTGCAAGTTCACCCACATACACATATAGGCGTGCACGTACGTACCCACTAAGCACACACATCTGTCTGTGATGACCCTGAGTGTAAACATTTCTCTTTGTAATTATCAGCTAAGAGAAGACCTCTGCCTTCCGACACAAAATCAGAAAATTGCAAATGAATAGAAAGATTAGTTTCTCACAGAGCAGTGCCTGGCCCCTAACTGCTGACCTGATGTAGTAAGTATTCATAAACAGTATTCAAACAAAAAATGTGTATTATAATTTTTTTCTTAAATAAAGTTCATTATCCCCTCCCTGAGCTACTACCTTACCGTGGTGGAGGGGTTTGCGTGTCCCAATGACCCCCAGGAGCTCCGTTGTCGGGGGCTTTTATGCCCCTGGTAGGGTCACCCATGGCAAACAGGTCCGGGGGGAGGGGCCAGACAAAGGGTAGCTCAGAAGACCCCTTATGATGACTACAATAAATGGTTCTACGTGTCCCTCGCCCGGACGTGGGTCACCGGGGCCTCCCCCTGGAGCCAGGCCTGGGGGTGGGGCTCGGCGGCGAGCGCCTGGTGGCCGGGCCTACACCCACGGGGCCCGGCCGGGCACAGCCCGAAAGGATGACGTGGGACCCACTTCCCGCCGGCTCACCACCAGCAGGAGGGGCCAAAGGGGTCGGGTGCAGTGCGAGCTGGGCGGCGGCCGAAGGCGGGGACCTTGGCGGTCCGATCCTCGGCTGCAGAAGCTAGCTCTAGGGACGTGGAACGTCACCTCTCTGGTGGGGAAGGAGCCTGAGCTGGTGCGCGAGGTTGAGAAGTTCCGGCTAGATATAGTCGGCCTCACCTCGACGCATAGCAAGGGCTCTGGAACCAGTCTTCTCGAGAGGAGTTGGACTCTCTTCCACTCTGGAGTTGCCACTGGTGAGAGGCGCCGGGCAGGGGTGGCAATACTTATTGCCCCCCGGCTTGGTGCCAGTATGTTGGAGTTTACCCCGGTAGACGAGAGGGTAGCCTCCCTCCGCCTTCGGGTGGGGGGACGGATCCTGACTGTTGTTTGTGCCTATGGTCCAAACAGCAGTTCAGAGTATCCACCCTTTTTGGACTCCTTGGAGGGGGTGCTGGAAAGTGCTCCCTCTGGGGATTCCCTCGTTCTGCTGGGGGACTTCAACGCTCACGTTGGCAGCGACAGTGAGACCTGGAGGGGTGTGATTGGGAGGAACGGCCCCCCCGATCTGAACCCGAGTGGTGTTCAGTTATTGGACTTCTGTGCTCGTCACAGATTGTCCATAACGAACACCATGTTCAAGCATAAGGGTGTCCATATGTGCACTTGGCACCAGGACACCCTAGGCCGCAGTTCGATGATCGACTTTGTAGTCGTGTCGTCGGACTTGCGGCCGCATGTCTTGGACACTCGGGCGAAGAGAGGGGCGGAGCTGTCAACTGATCACCACCTGGTGGTGAGTTGGCTGCGATGGTGGGGGAGAATGCCGGTCAGACCTGGCAGACCCAAACGTATCGTGAGGGTCTGCTGGGAACGTCTGGCAGAGTCTCCTGTCAGAGAGAGCTTCAACTCCCACCTCCGGGAGAGCTTTGACCATGTACCGGGGGAGGCGGGGGACATTGAGTCCGAGTGGGCCATGTTCCACGCCTCCATTGTTAAGGCGGCCGACCAGAGCTGTGGCCGCAAGGTGGTCGGTGCCTGCCGTGGCGGCAATCCCCGAACCCGCTGGTGGACACCGGCGGTGAGGGATGCCGTCAAACTGAAGAAGGAGTCCTATAGGACCTTTTTGGCCTGTGGGACTCCGGAGGCAGCAGGCAGGTACCGGCAGGCCAAGCGGAGCGCAGCTGTGGCGGTTACCGAGGCAAAAACCCGGACATGGGAGGAGTTCGGTGAGGCCATGGAGAACGACTTCCGGACGGCTTCGAAGAGGTTCTGGACCACCATCCGGCGTCTCAGGAGGGGGAAGCAGTGCATCGTCAACACTGTGTATGGTGGAGACGGTGCGCTGCTGACCTCGACTCGGGACGTTGTGGATCGGTGGAAGGAATACTTCGAAGACCTCCTCAATCCCACCGACATGCCTTCCGGTAAGGAAGCAGGGCCTGGGGACTCGGATGTGGGCCCTCCTATCTCTGGGGCCGAGGTTGCCGAGGTGGTCAGGAAGCTCCTCGGTGGCAGGGCCCCGGGGGTGGATGAGGTCCGCCCGGAGTTCCTTAAGACCCTGGATGTTGTGGGGCTGTCTTGGTTGACACGACTCTGCAGCATCGCGTGGACATCGGGGGCAGTGCCCCTGGATTGGCAGACTGGGGTGGTGGTCCCTCTTTTTAAGAAGGGGGACCGGAGGGTGTGTTCCAACTATAGGGGGATCACACTCCTCAGCCTCCCTGGTAAGGTCTATTCAGGGGTGCTGGAGAGGAGGGTCCGTCGGATAGTCGAACCTCGGATCCAGGAGGAGCAATGTGGTTTTCGTCCAGGCCGTGGAACAGTGGACCAGCTCTACACCCTCTGCAGGATCCTTGAGGGTGCATGGGAGTTTGCCCAACCAGTCCACATGTGCTTTGTGGACTTGGAGAAGGCATTCGACCGTGTCCCTCGGGGAGTCCTGTGGGGGGTTCTCCGGGAGTATGGGGTATCGGACCCCCTAATACGGGCTGTCCGTTCCCTGTATGACCGGTGTCAGAGCTTGGTCCGCATTGCCGGTAATAAGTCGGACTTGTTTCCAGTGAGGGTTGGACTCCGCCAGGGCTGCCCTTTGTCACCGATCCTGTTCATAATTTTTATGGACAGGATTTCTAGGCACAGCCAGGGCGTTGAGGGGGTCCGGTTTGGTGACCTCAGGATTGGGTCTCTGCTTTTTGCGGATGATGTGGTCCTGATGGCTTCATCAGACCGTGACCTCCAACTCTCGCTGGACAGGTTCGCAGCCGAGTGTGAAGCGGTCGGGATGAGAATCAGCACCTCCAAGTCCGAGTCCATGGTCCTCAACCGGAAAAGGGTGGAGTGCACCCTCCGGGTCGGGGATGAGATCCTGCCCCAAGTGGAGGAGTTCAAGTACCTCGGGGTCTTGTTCACGAGTGAGGGGAGGATGGAGCGGGAGATCGACAGGCGGATTGGTGCGGCGTCTGCAGTAATGCGGACTCTGCACGGATCTGTCGTGGTGAAGAGGGAGCTGAGCCGAAAGGCAAAGCTCTTGATTTACCAGTCGATCTACGTTCCTGCCCTCACCTATGGTCATGAGCTTTGGGTAATGACCGAAAGAACGAGATCGCGAGTACAAGCGGCCGAAATGAGCTTCCTCCGCAGGGTGGCTGGGCTCTCCCTTAGAGATAGGGTGAGAAGCTTGGTCATCCGGGAGGAGCTCGGAGTAGACCCGCTACTCCTCCGCGTTGAGAGGAGCCAGATGAGGTGGCTCGGGCATCTAGTTAGGATGCCTCCCGGACGCCTCCCTGGTGAGGTGTTCAGGGCACGTCCCACTGGTAGGAGACCCCGGGGAAGACCCAGGACACGCTGGAGAGACTATGTCTCTCGGCTGGCCTGGGAACGCCTCGGGATCCCCCAGGAAGAGCTGGCCGAAGTAGCTGGGGAAAGGGAAGTCTGGGCTTCCCTGCTTAGGCTGCTGCCCCCGCGACCCGACCCCGGATAAGCGGAAGAAAATGGATGGATGGATGGAAGTTCATTATCAATTATCATAAGGATCAGTATACCAGTATAATGCTCTTGCTAGGAACCCAGTACAATAGGTTTGTTTTATAGTCATATCCACAGCAAGATGGAAACAGAAGTTCCTGAATGCCTTGGTAAATGGCCAATTACCGAAATCTATATTAAAAAAAATTATTCAAACTTGAATTCCCCAAAAAAGCAACAACAAAAACATTTGACCTTTGATCTGAAAGCCGATTGGACGAATAAAAACCCTGAAGGCTCCTGCACCACAGTAGTCACTGAGGAGCCCACGGTCAGCGCTCCATCACTCCCCCCCCCTCCCCTCCAAACAGGGGCCCCCATGTCCCCTGCTATGGCCCTTCAATTGTCCCCCCCCCCCACCCTACTGCTGTCCGCTGTGCTCCTGGCTGCCAGCTGGAATACCCCTGACCCCCCCTGACCTCTGACCGCCGACCCCTGGCACGGCCGCAGTATTCGTCACAATACTGTCAGCTCAAAGGATCCGACGTCTTGAGCGGGCGTCTATCATGGAGGCATAACGCGTATGACGAAGAAGAGGATGAAGATCGGCAGCACTGACGCATCAGGAGCATCCAGCTTGCTGAGGAAGCTAAGGAAGTCTGTTCCTTAGCATCTAGCTTGTGTGTGTGTGTGTGTGTGTGTGTGTGTGTGTTTGTCCGTGTGTGCGTGTGTCTGTGTATGCTGTGGCTTGCGTGTCACAGACTCATCCGTCCCGGTGCTGGTGGGTCGGGGCCGGGGTTACCTGCTGTTTCCTGATTGAAAGCTGCTTGCTACAGAGATCCAGTTACGGGAGCCCTGCACTTTCATCATTATAAAAGAAACATGTGCTCTCCCCTCTGTGGAGTTATGTCTGCCTGGACTTAACCCCCCTCTAAGGGCCCTGGAGGCCTGATGCTCTCTGCTTTCTCAAAGATGGATAACAGCCTCGCAGACAGAGAGAGAGAGAGAGACAGAGATGATCACATCAACATAACTTAGACAATCCAATAACCTGTAAAAGACGAAAGTCAAAGGACAAGACAACTGACTTTCACTATATTATATAATAATATATAATATAATAATGACAGATAAAAGATATATTAGATTTCACTAACTTCTTCCAAATGGTCCTAGGAAAACAAACCCAGTTATACAGTATATGAAGTTAGAAAATGCAGCAAGCATTTTGCAATGTGAACTACCATGTATTGTACAGCAGTAAAATAGACGATGGGACAATCTCTCTTACTTTCTCTTACCTGGAAATATCTCAAACAATAGCTGTTTTTACTAATGTGGGATTTATCTGCAAAAAAGTAATCTTTATGGCATAATTTTCTGTCCCACATTTAATTTTCCTTTTGTCATGAACTAATTTGTTGAATCGGGCATTGGTTTGCAGATGGACAAACTTGTAATGTTTATTTGTGTTTCAGCTTTTTTAATATTCGTAAAATTAAACTTTGTCTGGTCTGTTTAGTTTAGTTTATTGACCTTTCAACATTATCACAGGTTCATAAAGACAATTGTCATTAAAAACACTGAATTATTTAGCTGTTACAATGAGTGTTGTATGAGGTCAACCTGTGGCTTACTTACCTAATACAATCCTTCATCCAGAGCTTGATAACTATTACTGTCTCAGGGTTGTTCTTGCTGGCCTGTCTCTTCCTCAACCTGCTGTTGGCTGGCTGAGGGTCTGCCAAGTAATGTCCCTATAGGCCCACCCTTCCTGGGGCACTCGCCCACTAATACCTGGCACTTGGGTTTTTTTCCCTCCCGAGCCCTATATCTCCCCACAGACCAGTTTGTTTTCAGGCAACTGGCCCGTGGCCTCAAAGACAAGTGCCATTTTTCCATTGGCACTTTTGGCCATGCCGAGTCAAACCATGTGCTGATTTGCATGCCCGACCCTCCTGCAAGCGGGTTGCGGTGACGACTGATGGGTATGGAACGCAGATTGGACCAGACGTCTACCATTTGTTAGAGAATATATATAGAAATCATAACAGCAGCCTGAAGAGCCACGATGATAAGTAAACAGCGCTAAAGAGGCCGCTGCTTTTAAACATCATCGACTCAAGACAAGCGCGTCATCAGTTAAATACACACCTTCAAGCGGGTAGCCCTGTTGTAATGGAGATGCAAATCCCAGCCGTGCTGGGCTGACTCGCGAGTCAAACCAGGCCAGCGCATGTGTATGGAAAAACGCCAAAGGATGCCAGGCCTTAATATTCACTCTTGATGTGTTTTGGGAATATCAGCTATACATCAACCATCGCCGAGTCCCATGAAGGAAGGAGACCAACGGGGACATTAGCAGGTTTTAAGATTGTTTGTTTGAACCTCCCTGCATAATATCAGCTGTTGCTTGCCAAGCGTCTATCTTGATCTTCCCTCAGTGCTTCAGGATGGGCTCCTGCACATACTGGAGCACAACAAGTAGACCAGCTTTTTTCCATTTTCAACTGGCAATGTGTGTTATAACAAACACTGGTGCACTTTAATTTAAAAGTGTATGTTCGATTCAAAAGCAAAAAGTCACCGTTGATAATATGATAATAATGGACAAGATGAACTTATCTTATTAGTATTTAAAAAATCAGTCTGTCAACATTGTTTATCAACAAGGAAAGTTTAATCTAAAAAAGAAATGCACAGTGATCAAGCTTCTCTGTAACTAGATTCAGCTAATTTAAAGAGCTTGCTTTTACATTATTGGTTTAAATAGTCCAATGACATTTTCTTTCCCCCCAAAGGAGGGATCGTTTGGAAAGAGTAGGGATTTTAAAATGCCACCAAATTACTCCCAGCTGGTTACTCCACAGGAAATGTTTCCCTTTTCTTAAAAAAACTACAGAGCAAATAATAAATCAAGCGTGGCACATTTGTCTCTTCACAGAGCTCCTGTCCGCCATTTCAACACATCATTTGTCCAGTGTTGTGGTCAAAGCCTTTCTCATCAGATCACTGTCTTTGCCCTCTCTCTCCATCATCAGAGTCGCACCACTTTCAAAACAGACACTTTTAAAACTAGCCACTGAGCTTTAGTGAGGAAAAAATACACGATTCCATGGTTACCAAAATTGTATGAAACTGCCAGATCCTCCCACATTGATTCTTCAATGCTTGGAAAAAACATAGCCGTAAAAGGTCAGCCCACAGTCATACACAGTGACTTACGGTCTGCATGGATACTTAGCAGGTCTTAGCGTCATTTGAGCAGGCTTTGGTCTCATGCTTGTGAAAGCAGTTTAGTGGAAAAGGTAAACAGGCCCGGGGCAAGCAATAACAAAGTGGAAGTGATCTGAAAGGGAGCGCAAGCGCTCAGGAGACATGGAAAGAGAACAGAAACGAGTCCGGGACTGATAGCATCTTTGTGACCAAACTTCATTACACAAGACAGCTCAGCGATCCATGATCTTTCAAAGCCAAGTGCTCTGTGCGTGTGTGTTGGCACGTTGGAAATTAAAGTCTGATGTGAATAAAAGTCGAAAATCATAAAGAATACTTTTGCTATCTTTTATGTGAGGAATGCTGTGCATTTCCATGAATTTCAGGTCAAATTTATACTTTGCTGCGTCTTCGCTGCTTGACTTTATTTGAACAGGATTTAATAGGGGGTTTCAACAACGTTCAACAACGATTAAGAGTGGAATGACTCCATGTTTATTGTTGCTTCGACCTCTGGTTCGGTTCAACACTATTATGCTGCCATTTAACTCAGCTGTCACCCCTCCCCCCCCCACCTCTATTTGTCTCTCCCAGAAGGCTGTCGCTAATTGAATTTAAAAACCAAACTATGAAGAGGAGGTGAGAAGGGTAGCATTCACAGAGCATTCATCCCATCCGTGCTGCACGACAGTGGCTGTGCCAAAGTGAAAAGCACATCCAGTGCTTTTCCCTCAGGAGGAGGATGGGGCGAGGAGGCGTGGATGGATAGATACAATAGATTGCGTATCATACTATGTTGGCCCCAGATGTGGTGAAAACATTAGGCATTGTCAGGTTTCAAAAGGCCCAGCGATTAGATTGGTGTAGCAGGATAACAGTACATCCCTGCATGGCAACGGCTAAGCTACACACATGCACGCAGACGCACACACACACACACACACACATATGCACGCACACACACAGACGACATGAACAGAAACTCACCTTCCAGACAAGAACAAGAGGATCTGACCCCCACACCCTCTCCACCCCTCTCCTCGCCTCTCTTCCTTCTCTCGTCACCTCTCCTCGACATGGCAATAAGCGATACTAAAGCAGCCCTCCAATAGCTCATCTCCATCTTCTCTGTGTTGCCGAGAAGGCGGCCATTGTGTGCCCATCCTTCTCCCTCCCGAGTCAGTTTCCTATTGAGGCTCTGAAAGGGCCCTTTTGAGGGGCCCTGTTTTGGCTGTGCAGCTCACCTGCAGAGGGGGAACTATGGCTCCATTCTGGAGCCCAGCAGCTGCCAGGGCCAGAGTGGCTGGCACCCAGTGGGTCGGAGAAAAGCCACCGCGGAGCCTTTCAATACAAAGCCACTTAGTAACAGAAGGCATGTGCCAAGCCCGCAAAGCCAGAATGAAGAGTCGCCCTTTGGTGTTCACTAAATATAACAGAAATAGACCAGTCTCTCCATACCACTACACTCTGTCACCACCACCACCACCACCATCAGCCACCACCGTCTCCGACGACCACCATCACCAACACCACCACCACCACCAACACCACCACCACCTCTCTCATTCTCTTTCTATCTGACTTCTGTGACTTCTTTTCTCTCACTTTCACTCTGTCACTCTTCTGATCTTACTCTTATTTATGTGGTTTTCTTATAAGAAAGCATAACCGAAGACACAGAAAAAAATATGCAAGTAGCATTGAGGCCTTTGGTTTAGCAGAAGGAGGAAAAGCAGGAGATTTGGGTAGTGGCTGAACTGCTGAATCACTAGGATTCGTACAGCACCAGACTGTCAATGAGAAGGTGAAGCTTCTCCAGGCACACTGTCACAGACCTCCCTCTTCACACTGGCCAGTGGAGCGTTTTAGCAGAAGAGGTTGAGGAGTCACACAGATTGCACTTGAATCTGCTCATCTTTGACATTACAAGAGGCAAGCTCACCGCTGCCCTTGTGGTAGCGCTGCTTCTGCTGCTAATGCTAACACGCTAATGCTACTTCGGCTGCTAGAGTCTTTGGTAGCCGTAGGGCTGCCTGCAATACAAAGGCCCTTTCTGTCATCGAGGTTTGCTCCCACACTGACGCTAATTTACGATGCCCTCACAGCAATTTCCACAGTCAAGAGAAGTTCAATTGTGTTTTCCAGCTCATTAAGCATCAGCTGAACAAAGCTTTCATCTTCTCCTCTCTCCTTTCATCCCTCTGTCCCTCCACATCCACTCATCTTCCTTCATTCATTGCTCCATTCGATGCTCTTCATCGCTCCCGAACATTCGATTCAATGTTTTAAGATCTCACAAAAATAAACGTGTCTCTTCATTCTGACAAATATGTTCTCCCTCTCCCTATATATTATTGTAACGGCTGGAGTCTGTGGGTTTTTCTAAGCAGGGGCCAAAAATGTTGAGAGCGAGAGAGAGAGTCCTCTCAATGCCGGGCTGAGATAATTTTATGGTTGTTTATTCAGGGGCCTCTGCTCTCCCCTCCCATCTCTTTCAGGCTGTCCTGAGACGACGAGGAATATTGTAATCTCAGAACAATCAAATCAGCATATTTGTTCAGGTTGTCACAGTTTTGAGATCAAAGTTTCACACACACACACACACACACACGCATACTCATACATGCACATGGACATGCACGCAAGCATGCACACATGCACAGTCACTTGCTGACATATGCAAACATGCACGTACACGCAATCGCGCATATTCGCATGAATGCACACACGCACTCTCTTGTACAAACATATGCACAAACACACACACACACACACACACACACATACAGATTGGTCAGAAGATAGGCTACTAGATAAATGATTATAACAAGATATTAGATATTCACACAGATATAGTCACACAGTTTACATTAAATATGAAAGATGTATTTAAGCGCGTGAAAGCTGCAGTGCTGACAGTTGCCTTCAGGCTAGGGAAGCAGCCATGTGACCAGAACAACACACTTACTCAGGCAGGGTGGGAAAACCCAGTGGGAACACTTTATTAGAACAAGAGCTACAACTGAAAATGCCAAAGATCACCGCATTCAACTTGTAAATCATTGTATGTTGTTATTACTGTCTTTTTGTCCTTTATGAAAGGCACAACATGTTCATGTTCTACTGTAATCTCTAATGTATCAAAATGTTGATTTTCCTTTGGGACATATCTTATCCTAACCCCAAAATTACTGGTGTCAGATTCTCAGTGGACCCCATTTTGGGAACTGGGAGGGCTGAAAATCAATCTAAAGCGACTTACAGAAACATTCAATAAACATTTCTGAATACACACTACTGATTGTCAAGCTCAAAAGCAAAACAATCTCATTTCATGGGAAAATAAGAGACAAAGTATGGTGTAATAATCAGCTGCAAAAGTAAAAACACATGCACTAAATATATAAAGCAACATTGAAATCATCATCATCATCATCATCATCATCATCATCATCATCATCTCAAAACCAAAATAATGTAACGCTTTGAAACCTGACATTTTCAATTATTCTGAGGCCCAGGAAACTTTTAAATGAACACATTTTTATATTTTTCGGGAAGGGAAACATTTCGCTTAAATGGCAAATGGCCTATCAGGAACAAATCTGTTGTATATAAATCAGCGTCGTTGTTTCCAGATGTCTATAATTTTATTTGTAATATGCTTTTCCGGTAAACTCCCAACAAAACAGCGTTACCACTCATCTATGGCTGCGATGTAAACGACTGTACAGCAGACTGCTATGATCACATGGTGTGCTGATTCTGTGGTCTGGCATGATTCTGTCTTCAGTTAAGACACAGAGCAGGAGGACGAAGGGATGGATGTTGTGAAAGAAACCTTAGAAAAAATTCAGGGAACTAATTCACTCTAAAGTTTTGCCTCTAGGAGAAGACGGGAAGAGCAGAAAGCGAAACAGAGCAGAACCAACCAGAGAACAGTGGAGCATATTTTATATGTGTGATGATAGCATTGGCATAACATTTGTGTTTTCTTCACCACAAAATGACCACAGCTGCTTTCTAATCATTTATTGTAAGCCATGTGGACCCACCCCATCCCTGCGCTGAACCTCAGGAATGCTGTGCTCATGGTGTTCCTTTAGATTTCCTTGATTTTGTCAGTGGTACCTCACAACTTTATTTAGACTCATCATTTAGACTTCAGAGGTGAATACCCTGATTGTGGTTTCTCTGGTTTTCAATGTTTATGTGCACAAATGTGTGTGCAAGTGCGTGTCCACGTGACGTTCTGTGTGTGTGTGTGTGTGTGTGTGTGTGTGTGTGTGTACACATACATCACACACATCTATGTGTGCATCAGGCATCTCCCTCCTCATTGTTCCTGTAATGTCCCAAGTGCTCCAACAGTCACTCACATGCTCATCAAACTCCACAAAGGCTCCATTATAACTCCCCATCGCTATCCTAACAGCAGACCATTTTATGAACATTTTCATTATTATCATAATTACAGGCCATGGACCGTCCATCTGGGGCCATCCTCACTGTCACCCCACTGCCCCCTTCAGAGAACCATTACAGTGGTGTCCAGTTCCCCTTTCACTGCCCCCCCCGCCCACTGGGTGACAATACAGCGACAATATCTCCATGCTCACCTGTTAGCACTGGGTGGGGTCTGGCAGCTAACTGCTAAACGCGGCGTCCCCTGTGCTAGCCAAACACCGTGCTCGCCACTGTTAGGACGCCATGTGGAACGCCCGTCCCTATCACCGATGCCAGGATTGTACATTGAAATGCACAAAGGCATGGCTACCACCCCCCACCTCCCCTTCATTGGCTGTCTGCACGTACGCCCTTGGCCCCCACTTAACATACACCAACATATTAAACATGATGAAAGCCTGTGCAGCACATACATGAAAGCACTTAACCAATCAGTGAGCCAGTAAGCCATTAGGAAGCTTTCAAACATCTCCACATCCCCTTGTCTCTGCCATGGGCCAGCAGCTACACCACATGGGATTAATGAGATGGTATCACGATGGCAGATATGAATGAATGTTGTTGATTGTGTGTGTGTGTGTGTGTGTGTGTGTGTGTGTGTGTGTAAATCCATGGATTACCTAAAAGTTACTGACTGAAGTCCACTGATCTCATTTCCGGTGACGTAAAATTACATGTTCAACCGGTATTAATGGCAATCGACAGTGAATGGTGCTTTACAAAGCACATGCTCAATGTTTTGTTTTCTCTGCTGTGTTTTTTGTATTATCCCACATTAGCCAGCCCCCTTTCTTACTGTTTGAGAAGAGAACGACTGCATATCCTGCCAAGTCTTACATAAGAGACAGAAAGGTGATTGAGCATGTTGTGGACAGGAAAGACATCTCAGTTGGGCACAAGATTGACACACAAGCACATTGACTGATGAACACACAGTGACATCCACACAAAAACACACATCATCATGCCATTGGCCAAATCTTCTTTAAGTGTTCCACACAGCAAGGTAAAATAACACATAACTATTGTAAAGATAAATGTTGACTAACATCTGGATTATCTGTTTACTTATATCATAATAAATAAACCATAAGTGGTCATGTCAATCTTTTGTTGGATGGATGGATGGATGGACAGACAGACACCCAGAATATACTTCAAACAGAGAGCATGACTGAGTGGTAATATTACAATACGTATACTTAACACCATGGGAGATGTATTGTTCATGTTAAAATGCATTTACATTCCAGTGTTTGTGTATCCCTAACTGCTTGTGTGTGTGTGTGTGTGTGTGTGTGTGTGTGTGTGTGTGTGTGTGTGTGTGTGTGTGTGTGTGTGTGTGAGAGAGAGAGAGAGAGAGAGAGAGAGAGAGAGAGAGAGAGAGAGAGAGAGAGAGAGAGAGAGAGAGAGAGAGAGAGAGAGAGAGAGAGAGAGGGGGGGGGGGGGGGGGGGGGGGGCAGACAGCCACGGTAGGTTAAAGGAGGCGCCAGTGCGGCAGAATCAAAGCATAAAGTACCTCGGGGAATAACAGCCAACCACACTTCACCAGTTGTCCGCACTGACTGGTTCCCACAGTCCACCGCGTCGCTTTCC
Organism: Merluccius polli; assembly: GCA_030340625.1. NCBI lineage: Eukaryota > Metazoa > Chordata > Actinopteri > Gadiformes > Merlucciidae > Merluccius > Merluccius polli. Next base: position 171,833 of record JAOPHQ010004840.1, read on the forward strand.
ATTGAGAAAAAGATTTGTTTAAAACAAAATCTAAACAGCACATTTACGCACCGATTGAAAAGCCTTGTGCTGTCATTGTCCTTAGTTGTATTATTGTTAACTCTTGAGTGGCTTAAATGCGAAACATACCGACGCACAAAAAGCCCTTGTAAAATGTACCGTCTGGTATAATCACAAACAAGCTACATTTTATATAATAATGATGTATCGTAAATGTCCTGCACATTTTGAAAATAACGGATGCTTCTGAATCATGTATTCAATTAATTAAATTAAAAAAAACGAATCAATTGTTTCTTCAAGAAGCGACCTGGCCAATCGCATACGGGTTGGATAAGTCACGTGGTTAAATCAGCAGCCTGATTGGCAGGCGGCAAGATGAGAGAGAAACTTTTTTTGGACTTCATCATTGGAGAGACACACACGCACGCACACACACACACACACGCACGCACACACACGCACACAGGACTGTGCTTAAACTCCCCTTTTGCGGAGCAGGCCTATTTTACGACGCGTCTCCGGGAGCCTCCGCACCACAACGTGCAGAGCGGCGAGCGGTGAAGGGGTGAAGTTGTATGGCACCTCACTCATGCGTCATGAATCCTGCCCAGGGACCCCCCTCTGCCGCCTCTCCGCCGGAGGACACCAGTCCGGAGGAGACTAGTCCTGAGGAGACCCGTCCGGAGGAGACTAGTCCGGAGGTGGGATTTGATGAGCTCCGCAGACTCGACCTGTCTTCGGCCAAGATACGCAAGACGAAGAAGCTGCTTCTTTCTTTCAGCGTGGAGTCGCTGATATCGGACCGTAAAACGGTGAACACCTCGACCGGACCGGGCTGCGGGTGTGACGGTCGGTCCGGTGAGGCCGCGCGGCCTCGCGGGGAGAAGCGGCTCCTCCCGGGAGAAGTGACTGACCTTTCAAACTCCTCTGGTGAGGAGGCGGTGCGCCTCAGCGACCGGGATCACAGACCCTGGTTTCAGTCTCCGTACACTTCTCCTCACAGTGAGTAGCCTGCCGCATTTGTTTTTTTAAATCCACTTCGACAATAACACACTTTCCATAATTAAATACAAACTGGGCTCATGTGGGCTAAATGACGCATATAGGCCTAGGCTATTTGTTTTGACAATTAAATACACTCCTATTTAATGCTATTACTTTTCCAGAGCCTCGTGAAATAATAGCAGCCCATGAATTGCTATTCAAACGGTGTGATATATAGCCTATTTTAATTCACTCCCAGGACTCCCCAGCCCTCCTCCATGTCCGCTGCGGAAACACAAGAACAACAGAAAACCGAGGACCCCCTTCACCACCTCTCAGCTGCTGTCTCTGGAGAGGAAGTTCCGGCAGAAACAGTACCTGTCCATCGCGGAGAGGGCGGACTTCTCCGGCTCCCTCAGCCTCACGGAGACCCAGGTCAAGATCTGGTTCCAGAACCGCAGGGCCAAAGCCAAGAGACTCCAGGAGGCCGAGCTGGAGAAGCTCAAGCTGGCGGCCAAGCCGCTGCTCCCCGCCTTTGCTTTCCCCTTCCACTTAGGCACAAACATGGGCCCACTTTACGGTGCCCTGAACGGACCTCGGCCTGCGTTGTCGGTACCGGGACTCTACAGCGGGCCTTACGGGATGTACTATTTGTCATAACGTCCACTATTGAACTTTATATTTTGTTACAGTGTTGCCTTGATAAACATGCCTTTTATATGCCAATGCCTTCCGAGACAGCGGTGCTTTGAGTCTTCATGTATGGGAACGCACCCACAATAAGTCGTTTGGGAACGCACCCCCAATAAGTCTTAATGTATGGGAACGCACCCACAATAAGTCGTTTGGGAACGCACCCCCAATAAGTCTTAATGTATGGGAACGCACCCCCAATAAGTCTTAATGTATGGGAACGCACCCACAATAAGTCGTTTGGGAACGCACCCACAATAAGTCTTAATGTAAGGGAACGCACCCACAATAAGTCTTAATGTATGGGAACGCACCCACAATAAGTCTTAATGTTTGGGAACGCACCCACAATAAGTCTTAATGTTTGGGAACGCACCCACAATAAGTCTTAATGTATGGGAACGCACCCACAATGCCGCTATATTCACATTTAGCGCACAAACAGTTAAACTGCGGTATTTCGGCATCACTTCATCTCGTTGATGTATGATAGCCTGAATAAATAATGCAAGGCCACGAGCAACAACTAAATGGAAAATACAACATTAGCAATTTTATAGGCTGTAGCCTGAGATTAATTGCCATGGTATACAATGGGATGTGAGAGACAACTAGGCCTAGACGTTAGCCTATAGGCTATCTGAATTTATAAATTATGCAACACATAGCCTAATGTTATTAAAGTTAGCCTACTTCATTCATAATCCGTCCTTTGACTGTGTTGTACTTGCAGCTATATAGGCCTAGATAGAGCAATCTCTCCTGGGCCTACAGGTTTGTTGGACAAGTCAGCGATAAAAAAGCATCATTACAAAACCAGAAGCCTCATCGGAAATACATTTTGATATGACTATGTTACCAACACGTTTAACGAGTTGCTCTTATTTAGGTTGCCTATGTTAAGATATATTTTTTTATTTTTGACCTTTCAACTGTAAATTGATTTAAAGAATGAATCCAAAATATGCATGATCAAAATGAATATAAAATAGACCTACCTAAATATCTTTTTAAACTTCACATCCTAACATTTTGTAAGCTTCATACCTCAGTGAAAATCACAAATTGCACAGACATCTTTCCAGATTGTTATTTTGTCACAAGTGCTTCCTTGACTATAGGTGTAAATAAATATTTTCTGAAACTTTTTTTTTAAATCACATACTACAAAATATATACGTATCATTGCCTGCAGTTAAGTGTGTCATTGTTTTAAGAGATCGGTTTTTTTTAAACACTAAAAGAAAATCATGCACATTTATCAGTCGAACATTGACCACATTAATATATGGTCAGCGTAATCATTGTTTATAAACCCTTTCAGCAGCACTTTTAATGCAAAATAAGTTATTACAAATGCTTAAACTCTTTCTTGAAGTTGAACACTTTATAGTAGAGATTTTTTTTTATATATAGAAAAAGGCTGCAGAAAGACAGCGTTATGCACTGCCATTGATGAGGTGAAACCCAAGATGGTAAATTATTTGCGGTGATAGGATGTTTTCTACACCCATAGAAGTGCATTCGACCAGGACCTCCGCAAACAGATGTGTAGGTAGCGAAAATGGAAGGATGGATCCAGCACTGCAATTAATGATCATAAAATGAAGAAAATACTTGAACATACATATAGGAAAAATAGTTTATTTAAGGATGTGCTGAATTGCAAGTTAATCATAATACAACCATTTAAAGCTAATGTTTTATGAATGGAGGACTCTCTTTCCAGTGAGTCATTTCCTCCTTCCACGACCTCTGAATCCTCGGACCGAGCCTTGACCGAAGCACACAGTGGCTGGGACCCTAAGCAAGAAAACATGTTTAAATTATCACAATGGAAAACACAGCAGGGAAGGAAGCACCGCCATTCAATACATTTTAAATACAAACAAAACTTGTTATAATCATTTACCTGCAAATGATAAAATAAGTAAATAAAATAAATGATAATTAAAAAAAGTGAGAATAAATAAATAATAAGTGGCATTTTTTCAAGGGATTTATCACAAACACCAACTCCCTTTTTAATAATGGGTATTATTATAGTTTAGGAAATTGAACACAAACTAACAACATTATGGATCCAGGCTTGTTTAGAGACAACGCACACTCCTTGTCATTAAGATCACTATCGATTACTATTTTACTACATACCACTTAATGTTATCCCAAGCAACTTACAGTGAAGTAAGATACAAGCCATTAAGGAGCATTAGGTAGGGGTTAAGCATCTTGCTCAAGGATGCCTACAGGTAGACTGCAGACATTGGGGATCGAACCCAGAACCTTTCAGCTGGGAGTTGAACACCCTGACCAAGAGACTTCTCTTTTGACGTAGCCGTGGTTTACCACCGACCTGTAGGAGTAGCGTGGTTTCTGCCGGTCGCTGCCCGTCTCTGTGGCCTGTTGACCAGCAGAGGTTCCCACGCAGGGAGACCCCTGCGCTCCGGGGCCAGAGGGACCTTGGAGCTCCATGTCTTCCTCCTGCTGATCTCGCTCAGCAGCATGCATGTCCTCGCACACGTCGCTCGCCGACTCACACACACCCTGCATCACCTCCACGCTGCTGCTCTGCTTTCTCTGGGGCTTTAACCCTTTCCTATTAGAAAATGAACAATCTCTCAGTATTACGCACACATACGCATACACGACAATAAAGACATTTATAGTATTCAGTTTTGTTATCCAGAAAAAATGTATTTATTACTCTAACAAAACCACAAAAAAAGTTCAGAAATTCTCCTTCTATAAAGACTAGTTTTCGGAGAAACCCGTATTTCCCTTTTGGGATTAATAAAGTATATCTTATAAACATTTCGAAACATTTTGGAGAGAAACATTTACAAAAATTCACAAATATCACACAATGTTTTATTATATTTAATCCTATTTAAATTCAGATACTCCTCTGATAGACATCGTATCCATATCTATTGATCACTGAGAAATAATCCACTGGGAATAATTTAGTTCCCCTCCATCAATCAACTTGCTCCGTTAGCCACGATGTCACATAAAAGGCTGATGCTGCCACCTAGAGGACATACAGCAGAATAACCTTACCCATGTTCCCGTTTAGCCTTGTCAAATCTGAAGTCAGGGGGGTACTTGTGAACTTTAATCAGGTGATCTTTCCTCTGTGTACTAGTCCTGAATTTCAGTCCACATCCTTCCACCAGACACTGGTACTGTAAAACAGCATAGAAGTGTCAATCGGATATTTTTCCACACAACATTGGATTGTCTTAAAGGTCCCCTATTTTACCACCAGGTGTGATGTTGATTACCCATTACAAGCCATGTCAAAAGCTACCCTCTAATGACGTCACAAGTGGGCGTGTCCACCAGATGTAGGATAAATAGAGCTGCCTACCAGTTGCTACAATCCACTGGGTAGGCTGGTAGGCAGATCTATCCATCATACATCTGGGTGGACACTCCCACTTGTGATGTCATTAGAGGGTAGATTTTGACATGGCTTGCAATGGGTAATCAACATCACACCTGGTGGAAAAATAGGGGACCTTTAATGGTGTTGTAGGTAAGATTTAAGAGCTAGTATTTGAGTGTAATTTGTTGGAAATGGCATAGCCATCCGAGAGTCCACCTTGCCTGTGTCAACCACAGGTGCGTGACACGCAACACTTCTCAATGGCGGAGGAGGGAGGGAGGGGACTTTATATTGTTGTGGTCAATTTTCCAAACCTTGCTCTTCGCTTCACAACTCTCGACCCTCACCTACAGCACCTTTTAACCTCTCTCACCAACACGTTCATTAAAAACAAAATGTCTCACCATGTCTCGACTGTGGGAGAGGATGTTGAACAGGGAGTCGTGCCACTCCTCTATGTGGACGTCCAGCAGGCGGGCTGAGGGGAAGCAGCGGCGGCAGGAGGAGCAGGTGTGGCGGTGCAGGGAGGCGTAGTGGTGCTCGTACTCCTCCACGCTGCGGAGCAGCTGGCGGCAGCCAGAGATGTGGCAGCCAAACTCGGACACACTGCGGGTGGGAGGAGGACCCCCAGAGGGATGAGACGCTATAAAAGGTGCATTAAGTACCGTATTGGTCCGAATATAAGACGAATATTTTTCCTGGATATATGTCTGAAAAAGTGGGGTCTAGACTTTTGAATGTCAGCATACATTCACGACAACAGATGGCTGTTCTACAATTAGACTTCACTTCGATGGTTAATGCAGTTATTTAAATGTTGATAGGCTACAAGGTTGTTTTTTCACTATGAGATGGATAGCGTAATTGGTATTAGAAATACCAATAGACCACAGTTTAATTTAATTTTTATGGTATTTAAATACCATAAGTCGTTCATTTACAAATGTGATTACATTTAATTTTATTTAAATGCGACAATTTAATCTAAAACATAATGAAAACATGATTTTATTTAAAAGATGTAAAAAACCTTTCTTTATAAAAACAAGATTTGGTCTTCAAAAACTTTTTCCAACAATGAGTCTTGCAAAAGGGAGGGTCGACTTATATTCGGACCAATACGGTAGATAGCAGTGTAACAACCGGGGACATTAAGGCCCATTATTTATAATAGTTTGTCTTAGGTTTATAAGAAGGATGTACAGTATAGCCTACCTGAGCTTTGGCTGGTCGTCTGTCTCCGAGGCGGTGAGGTTTTGCAGATACATATGTCTGTAAATGTCACCATCCTAAAAAAAAACAAAAAAACATAGCCGATATACAATTAGATCACATTATGATGTCATTCTAAATGTTTAATTTGAATTAAAGTTTGCCCTGTGCGGACTGAGTGCTTTATTACCTCAAATAACGGGTGGTCCTTGTTGACATGTAGCCGCTGTGGGGTGAAGCTGAAAGGCGACTTCTGGTCCGCGTCGCAGCCTTCAATTCCAAAGCACCTTAAGTTTGACATTTGGATAACTTGCGTTTTCAACAAAACAACTACACCCAGATTAAAACGGTAATGTCGTTAACCTACCAAATGGTACCATGTCGGTAAAATGAATCAGTAGCAACCCCACAGACCAGCGTGTTGGTGTTGGTGGTGTTTCGTTGATCATCTTCTTCGTTAATGTTTAATTGGTGCATTACCGCCTCCAGCTGGTCTGGAGTGAGGATCACAATGTATATTTACCAAAATCAAAACAAACAACTAAATAAATAAAATAAAAACAACTCATAACACTTATTTCCTGATTTCTCTTGAATCTATCTATTAGATTCAAGTTTACTGTTTCCTTATTGAGGTTCTGAACCAAATGCCTTCATTCTTCTTCATATTTCTTACAGTGTAACATAACATGTTGTATTGTTTCTTCTTGCCCACAATAGCTGCATCTGCCTGCATTATGTTGACCTATTTTGAATAATGTACCGTTCAGTCCAGTGTGTCTAAATCTAAGTCTTGTGGTATTGTCTCCTCTCTCCTGGTCCTTCCTGCACACCTAATTTCTCCCACTTTCCTTTGAACTCTGTAAAACCATCGTCCTTTCCACTCTGCCTCCCATTGTTTTCTTCTTCTTTCCTTCAATCTCTGCTTGATAACGCTCTTCATTTCTGTCTGGCTGAGGCTAACTGCTATATCAATGTGATTATTTTGTGTAACCACGTTTGCAACCTTAGTATCTGCCATTTCATTTCCGTTGAAACCAATATGCGCCGGTACCCATAAAAAAATGTACTGTAAGACCCATCATTTGAATTCTCAATAGCCTACTTGTACTTCTATCACAATGTCTGGTCTGCTATCTGAATGACTGTATTGTAAACTGGCTGGTGATAGGCTTGAATCTGAACAAACGAACGGTCTTGTGTCCTCTATCCACTATACTGCTAACAATAGGCTTATAATTTCTCCAGTGTGAACTGATAATCCTTCACTAATCCCTTTTCCTACTTTGATATGAAATTCTGGTACAACAAATGCTACTTATTCTATCAACTGAAGTCTTACATGCATCTGTGCATATCTGGACATAACTGTGGTAACTGTCAATTGTATGGTATGTGAGATAAAGATAAACTCCTTATCCTTGCTCTTCTTTTCTAATATTGTAAAAGCTCCTAGGTACAGTTTTTATGGTAAAATATGCCACAATCGTCACCATACTCACATACATGTAGGCCTATATACTGTCAGGAAAGAGTGAGTCAAGTGGTCTGTACACACACATACGTACACATACAGGCTGGAAATCAATCAATCAATCAATCAATTGTATTTAAAGTGTAAAATCACAATGCAGGATGGTCCCGATACACTTTACAATTAGAAGAATACACAGGACAAAAAGAAACATACAACAATAAAACAGTTAGCCTACAATAAAAACAACATTAAAAAAGTTTGTATATGATAAATAGTAAAATAAAATTAAAGCTCCAAGGAGCTGTGTGCGGGACCTCACCGAGTCCGTCGGGGTGTGTCGTGGATCGTGTCGCGACAGGTTCTTGTACGTCGCGGTCCATGCAGTGTGCTTCAGTTTCTCAGACTGTTTGGATTTTATGTTGTTCAATCCGACGTGCACGACAAGTTTGGAGATGGACGGGTGAGAAAATAAAAAAGAAGTAGCAGCCTAAGTGCTACTTGTTTTTTATTTTCTTTTGTCACATTATGAATGAGTTTTTAACTGATGTTGATCTAAAGGACTTTTGTGCTGAGCATGTTTTCAACCCTTTTTATTTAAACGGAACTGATGGTCATACTGACTCTACTGATCCAGACTCAAATTGTCTTAAATTTACCAGCAATGTGTCTACCACTTGTGAATATTATAATGTCCAACAATTTAAACGTTTATATGAGGGCTTCTCAAATTCATCTTTTTCTACTTATCATTTGAATGCTCACAGCCTTCCTAAAAATTATGACTTTACTAATTATTTATCTTCTCTCAATCATGAATTTTCCATTATTGCCCTGTCAGAAACATGGCTGACAGATTCAACAGAGATGTTATATGATATACCTTTATATAAAGCAGTTCACTGCTGTAGACCACGGAGAACTGGGGGTGGTGTGTCAATTTACGTTCATACCAGTCTACAATTCTGTGTTAGAGAAGATCTGGTCCATGAATTGAAAAATATTGATGTTGAAGCTCTCTTCATAGAAATTACCTTTTGTTATTTATTTTTCAGTGGCAGAAATGTTATCATTGGATGTGTTTATAGGCCTCCTGATACAGACTCAGGAAGTTTTAATGATATGCTTGGGTCAACATTAGAAAGGATAAATATGGAAAGGAAACTATGTTTTCTACTAGAGGACTTTAATCTTGATTTATTCAAATGTGAAACTCAGGCTTGGACTTCAGACTTTGAAAACATGATTCGAATATTTTGTACTTTTTCTTATCTTATTAACAAGCCAACAAGAGTGACTAAATCATCTGCCACCCTAATTGACAATATCTTTACTAACTGTGAATAATACAACTAAATCAGGCATAATTTTCACTGATATCTCAGATCCTTTCCCCATTTTTCATTTTTCTCTCCCTGACAAGACTGGCCCCGTTGGTACAGATTCCTGCACTGAACGTCGATTATTTAATTGGCAAAATACTGAACGGTTTAAAAAGTTGATTGATGACATTTCATGGAAAAATGTTTACAATTATATAGATGCTGAGTCTGCTTATCAGACTTGTGTGGCAACCTTTAATTCGGCATTTCATTTATGCTTTCCACTGGTACAATCAAAAAAGAAACCTGCTGAAATAAACAAAAAACCTTGGTATACATCCGGCCTCCATAAATCCTCAACAACCAAAAATAAGTTATATAAGAGGTTTCTAACCAATCCTACACCTCTGAATTCAACAAAGTACAAAACATATAGAAACAAATATAATCATTTAATTCGAATAGCTAAAAAAATATATGTGGCGTACTACGATGCCACCGGGTTCTCAGATAGGGATGACTCGCTGTGCCACTCACGTTTATTGGTTGACACAACACAATATATTTAACGCACACATACACACAATATTGTCACCGTGGGCCCAGCTCTGGCTCCGTCGGCAACCCGTGTGTCCAGGTCCGGTCCTCCCGGGGTCCAGCACGCTACTGCGTTAAAAGGGAGAGAGTGATTAGCTTCAACGGGACACAAGTGTGCCAATCACTCTCACCTGGCGCTGCTCTTCCGAGCCCCCTCCACAGCTCCCCCTTGCGGCTGATGCACCACGCCCCCCCACATACCTCCACCGCCTGATTTAGGCCGGGGAGCCATCCAGCCTAACCCACTCCCCCCCCCTCCCCATGGGAACGGGAAAGGAAGTCGGTCACAGCCATATGCGCCCCCGGCCTATGGATCACCCGGAAGTTAAATGGCTGCAATGCCAGATACCACCAGGTGATCCGGTTGTTAACGTCTTTAATGCGGTGGAGCCACTGGAGGGGAGCGTGGTCCGAGCAGAGGGTGAATGGGCGCCCCAGCAGGGAATACCGCAGTGCATCGACCGCCCACCGGATGGCCAGGCACTCCCTCTCCACGGTGCTGTACCTGGCCTCCCTTTCGGACAGCTTCCGGCTGATGTAAAACACCGGGCGGTCGACGCCCCGTACCTGACAGGACGGCCCCCAGCCCTCTGCCCGACGCATCAGTCTGCAAGACAAAAGGGAGAAAGAAGTTAGGTGTGTGGAGGAGGGGCTCCCCACAGAGGGCCTGCTTTACCCTCTCAAGCGACTCCTGGCACTGCTCCGTCCACTGGACCGGATCTGAGGCACCCTTTTCGGGTGGTCGGTCAAGGGGCTGGTCAGCTCCACGAAGTTTGGAATAAATCGCCGGTAATAGCCGGCCAGCCCCAAAAACCGCCGCACCTCTTTTTTTGTCTTGGGCCTTGGGCAGGCTGCAATCGCTGCTGTCTTATCTACCTGCCCGCCGCCCAAGTGGTACCCCAGATACCGTACCTCCCTCCGTCCAACTGCACACTTCTTCGGATTGGCCGTGAGCCCCGCCTGCCTCAGTGACTCGAGCACCGCAGCCACCTGCCGCACATGCTCCGCCCAGGTGTCACTATGGATGATCACATCATCCAGATAGGTGGCAGCATATGCAGCATGTGGACGCAGCACTCTGTCCATGAGGTGTTGAAATGTTGCTGGGGCCCCGAACAATCCGAACAGAAGTGTGATAAATTGGTACAAACCGTACGGAGTGGAGAAGGCCGTTTTCTCCTTAGACTCTGGAGATAAGGGAATCTGCCAGTAGACTTTGGTTAAATCCAGCGTCGTAAAAAAATGAGCCGTGCCCAGGCGATCCAGGAGTTCGTCCACCCGGGGCATAGGATAGGCATCAAACCGTGAAACCTCATTCAACCTCATTGCGATAGTCCACACAGAACCGGATAGACCCATCCTTCTTGCCCACAAGAAGGATGGGGCTACACCAGGCACTGTTGGACTCTTCTATTACCCCCATCTCCACCATGGCTTTCAATTCTGCCTGAACCACTTTTCTCTTGTGCTCAGGTAACCGATAGGGCCGTGAACGCACCGTCACACCCGGGTGAGTCTCAACCCGGTGTTGAATAAGGCTTGTGCGTCCCGGCCGGGGGGAGAACACATCCGCATAACGTTGCTGCAACCTGTCTATGTCTGCTCTCTGGGACGGTGAGAGCTGGTCCCCACAAAGGAGCGAGGCAGGATTGGCCGATTTTGGTACCTCCGGCCCCAACTCATCTCTTTCTGCAATTGCCGTCACCAGAGAAACAGGCTCCGCCTCTCTCCACGCTTTAAGGAGGTTGAGGTGATAAATTTGTGTCGCCCCTCCCCTGTCCGAACGCACAATCTCATAGTCAACGCCACCCACTCGCCGTGTGACCACAAAGGGTCCTTGCCACTTGGCGAGTAATTTGGAGTTAGATGAAGGGAGCAATACAAGCACTTTATCTCCCGGTGAAAATTGTCTTAGCCTAGCTCCTCTATTGTACAGCTGCTGCTGCTGTTCCTGGGCCTGTAGCAAATTCTCCCTTGATAACTGTCCTAGTGTGTGGAGTTTTGCTCTCAGGTCCAGGACGTACTGCACCTCGTTCTTACTCAGGCTCGGACCCTCCTCCCAGCTTTCCTTAACCAGGTCCAAAACCCCACGTGGTGTCCTGCCAAACAGTAGTTCAAAGGGAGAAAATCCCGTGGAGGCCTGGGGTACCTCGCGCACTGCAAACAACAGAGGGTCTAGCCACCTATCCCAATTACGACTATCCTCGTGCACAAACTTATGGATCATGGACTTCAAACTCTTATTCAGGCGCTCCACGAGGCCGTCCGTTTGGGGGTGGTATACACTGGTTCGAATTGACTTGATGCCCAATAAACCGTATAGTTCTCCCCAGTGTCCGTGACATAAATTGTGTGCCTTGGTCAGTCAGGATCTCTTTCGGGATCCCGACTCGGGAGATAACTTGAAACAGTGCCTGCGCCACACTCTTTGCGGAGATGGTGCACAGCGGCACTGCCTCCGGATATTGCGTTGCGTAATCCACGAGAACACAAAGCGATATCCGCGTGCGCTCCGGTGAAATGGCCCGATGAGGTCCATCCCGATGCACTCGAATGGCACCTCCATTAGAGGTAATGGCTGCAGCGGCGCTCTCGGGATGGCCGGCTGGTTAACCAGTTGGCATTCGGGACAAGACGCGCACCAGCGGCGTATGTCTGCCCAAATGCCTGGCCAATAGAATCGAGCCATTACCCGGTTCAGTGTCTTCTCACACCCCATATGTCCAGCCATTGGGTTATAATGAGTCGGTACCACCAACTGTGTAGTTATTTCCTCTGTCTGAGTGTCCCGACTCACTCTGTATAATCTGTCCCTACGCAATGAAAAATGTGGATACGTTAACGCTGCATCAGGGCGCACCATGTGACCATAAATTCTTATCACTTGGTCGAAGGCAAAGCGTAGAGTATCGTCACGAGACTGCTCAAGTGGAAAATCCTCCATGGAGTCAAACACGGGAAACTGCGGAGCCTCCTGTGAAAGCCCCGCCGGCTCCCCCTCCCCGTCTGCAGTGTCGGACGACCTCACATCACCGCTGAGCGCAGCGCACGTATCCCCTGTCCCTGTCGGCCGTGAACGCACCCCCGCACACTGTCCCACTAACCTATCAAACCCTGGCCAATCAGTACCCAGAATCAGGGGGTGCATCAGGCGGGAGCTAACCGCTGCCTTTACACTATGCTTTTTCCCCTTAAACTGAATTTCCACCAGTACTACAGGGTATGTGTGAATATCCCCATGCACACACCTAATATCCACACCTCCTGCCTCTATCAAAGCCCCGGGCCGAATCAGGTTCTGATGAACGATAGACTGCATGCAGCCTGAGTCCACCATTGCCTGATGTGTACCCCCCTGAATCCTTACCGGAACGCTGTACGTCCCCCCTGGACCGGGGGAGGGTGCTGGAGGGCCGACAACCCGGATCACTTGGCCCACCTCCATGAGTGGGCACTCACCTCGGAAGTGTCCGAGTTGTCCACACCTCCAGCACTCCTGCCCTGCCGCCTGAGGAGCCCTCTGTGGGTCAAGAGCTGCGCCCGTAGCGGCTGGACCCTGGGAAGGGAAAAAGGGAGCAGGTGGATTAGTGCGGAGGAGAGGGGAGGGGCGATTATTAGAATAGGTAGTGCGGGGCCTGGGGGATGGTCGAGCAGGAGTGTATGTGTGTGCGGGGATGGGGGACCCGACACGGGTCCTCTCCGGAGTGCCGGCGTGGGACCTCCTGGAGAGGCCGGCCGGCCCTCATGTACCCGGCCCCGGGACCGGCGGCGATGGTCCTCCGCCGAGAGCCCCAGTCGGTCGAGGCCCGCTTGATCTCCCCGTACTGTCCTCGGGAGGGGGCGGGCAGGCCGAGCGCCGCCGTTTGCGCATCCCCAGACAGCAGGGGCAGCAGCCGCACGGCCCACTCCGCCACTGGCCAGCCGCATGCCACCGCCGTGGCCTCGAACATCTCCATAAAGGTCTGCAGATCGTCATGGGCTGCCATTTTATGGAGCGTCAGGCCGGTGAACGAGGGGGCCGGCGACGCTGCCCCTGCCCGACTCACCATCGCCTCCAACAGCTGGGTCTGCCTCTCCGCCTGGCCCTGGAGTGCCGCCAGCTGCTGCCGGCTGAGGACCGCCTGGTCCCAGCTCATCGCCGCCACCTCCGCCAGCATCTGGGCCAGCGTGTTTACAGGCTGCTGCGGGTCCATCCCTTCTCACGTCCCTGTTCAGAAAAAAATCTATACATCCATAAATAACAATAAATACGCCTTGGGTATTTTTTTTAGATTTATCGAAAGCCTTTGATTCTGTTGACTATGTCATGGCCCTGCTCCCTTTGCTCCTCCTCCTTCCCTGTGTGTGTCTCAGGGTGCGGCCTCCACTCACCTCACCTGTGTGCTGCCTCATCTGCTCTCAATCATTTCATCAGTCCCAGCCTTCAAGAACCCCATCATCTGTTCATTCGTTGCCAGATTGTTCTTCACTGTTTCGTTCATGCAAGTCTCCAGCTATTCTCCTGACTCCTGTCCCGGTTTCCCGATCCTGCCTGTCCCCGACGACGATCCCCGCTTCGCCCCTCTGGATCCTCGTTCGCCTGTCTCCTGTCCCGGTTTCCCGACCCTGCCTGTCCCCAACGACGGTCCCCGCTTCGCCCCTCTGGATCCTCGTTCGCCTGTCTCCTGTCCCGGTTTCCCGACCCTGCCTGTCCCCGACGACGATCCCCGCTTCGCCCCTCATTCCCCCCTGTGAGTGTGTGTGGAATAAAGACCCTTCAACCATCCATACCGTCTGTGTCTGCTCCTGGGTTCAGTCAACTAGCCGTGACATAACAATCTGGCCATACATGGACCCAGCGGACCCAGACCCCGTCCGACAAGCACTGGCTGACCAGGGACAACGAGTGAGTCATCAGGAGAAGGTTCTCCAGGAGATCATGGCAGCCGTCCAGGACCTTCGCCTCTGCGTGACCCACCTTGGATCCCAGTTCGATCAGGTCCCCACTCCTCCCACAGCTCCCACCACCACCACTGAAGCAGCTACACCCTCTGCCTCTCCAGCCATGCAGCCTGCGGCTCCTTCCCCCCCCCCCCGGGAACCACACGTTCCTACACCTGAACGGTATGCTGGGGATTTGGGGACTTGTGGGCGGTTTCTGCTTCAGTGCTCGCTAGTTTTCCAACAACAGCCATCAGCTTACAGTTCAGATAGCGCCCGAGTGGCTTTTATGATTAGTCTGTTGTCAGGGAAAGCAGCTCAGTGGGCTACCGCCCTGTGGGAGAAGCACTCTTCTATCTGTGATACTTACCAGCGATTTTCGGATGAATTAAGAAGAGTTTTTGACCATCCAGTGCAAGGCAAAGAGGCAGCTAAGCGTTTACTAAATCTTCGACAGGGGTCTGTTTCTGTAGCTGAGTACTCGGTTGATTTCAGAGTTTTAGCGGCAGAGAGTGGTTGGGGGGAGGAGGCGTTACTGAGTGTTTTTGTGCACGGGCTGTCCGATGTTATGAAAGACGAGTTAGCGGCTAGGGATAGCGCTGCTAGTCTAGAGCTAATTATACTAGCGATTAGGCTAGATAATCACCTTCGTAAGAGACGCCGTGAGAAGTGGGGCCGCCCACAAGCTCCTCCATTTCATGCCCTTCCCAGAGCCACCACCATTGTAGGTCCCCAGCCAGGAGTCCCATCCAAACAACCCCCGTGCCAGATATCCCCAGGGACCATAGATGAGCCGATGTAATTAGGTCGCACCCGCCTCACTCCGGCAGAACGCCAACACTGGGTGAGGTCTGGGTTATTTATTGTGGCCAGCACGGTCATTTATTGTCTGCCTGTCCCCAGCTGCCAAAAAGAATAGGCTCACCAGAGTATGGTGGTACTCTTGTGAGTCAAGTCGCCATTTCCACCTCAGCCCCGATTACTCGCATGCAATTAAATGCTTCCCTTCAATGGCAGTTAACATCTTTTCCCCTCACGGCACTAGTCGACTCGGGTGCCGAGGAGAGTTTCATTGACTCAGCTTTCGTGCTTCAAGCCAAAATTCCCACAATCAAACTCCCTGACAACCAACCCGTTAATGCCTTAGACGGCAAACATCTAGCTATTACTCGACAAACCATACCTCTTACTCTTATCCTTTCTGGAAATCACCGTGAGAAAATGTGTTTGCTGGTTATTTCATCACCCAACGCTCCTGTAGTATTAGGTTATCCCTGGCTTAAACTTCACAATCCCCAATTTGACTGGCCTACAGGTTCACTCATTAGTTGGAGTGTTCACTGTCATTCTCATTGCCTCCAGTCCGCTAGTGTTTTTTCATCTCTCACTGTTTCCAAACCTCCCGAGCCCCCCGATCTATCCACCGTCCCTGTAGACTACCACAACCTAGGGGAGGTTTTTAGTAAACATCGTGCCGTCTCATTACCTCCTCATAGGCCATATGATTGCGCTATTGAGCTGCTTCCTGATTCCACTCTGCCAACTAGTCGCCTGTATAACCTTTCCAGACCATAACGCGAAGCCATGGAGAAATATATAGGTGACTCAATAGCGGCAGGGCTTATTCGACCCTCTTCGTCTCCAGTAGGGGCAGGGTTCTTCTTTGTTTCAAAGAAAGACCAGTCCCTCCGCCCTTGCATTGATTGTCGATGGCTCAATGACATCACCATTAAGAATAAGTACCCTCTCCCTCTCATTGATCCGGCATTCGAACCCCTTCATAAGGCCAGGGTGTTCACAAGATTAGACCTCCGAAACGCATACCATCTTGTCAGGATCAGAGAGGGAGACGAGTGGAAGACTGCCTTTAACACCCCTTTAGGCCACTTTGAATATTTGGTGATGCCCTTTGGCTTGACCAACGCGCCAGCTGTGTTCCAGGCATTAGTCAATGACGTGCTGAGGGACATGCTGAACAGGTTCCTGTTTGTTTATTTAGATGACATCCTCATCTTTTCCCAGTCTCAGGAGGAACACGTTCAACATGTCCGGCAGGTACTCCAGAGACTCCTTGAGAACAAGCTCTATGTGAAGGCCGAAAAATGCGAGTTTCACGTGACATCCGTGACTTTCCTGGGGTTTATTATCGAGCGGGGGCAGGTTAAAGCAGACCCAGTCAAGATTCAGGCCGTGGCTGGTTGGCCTAAACCTACCACTCGCAAACAGTTGCAGCGCTTCTGGGGTTTGCTAACTTTTACCGTTGCTTTATTAGAAATTACAGCAAGGAAGCTGCCCCCCTGACTAAGCTCACCTCAGTGAAAGCACCGTTTGCCTGGTCCCCTGAAGCAGAAACAGCATTTCTAGCCCTGAAAGAGCGGTTTACTTCTGCCCCGGTGCTGCATCATCCGGACCCCTCCCTCCAGTTCGTGGTAGAGGTGGATGCCTCGGACACTGGCGTTGGAGCAGTACTCTCCCAGCGAGCCCCCAAGGACCAGAAGCTGCACCCCTGTGCCTTCCTCTCCAGACGCCTGTCCCCTGCAGAGAGGAACTATGTTGTTGGGAATCGAGAGCTGCTGGCGGTAGTGGTAGCCCTTAAAGGAGTGGAGGCATTGGCTGGAGGGCGCTGCCCACCCGTTCATCGTGTGGACGGATCATAAGAACCTGGCGTACCTCCGTTCAGCTAAAAGGCTCAACTCCCGTCAAGCCCGGTGGGCTTTATTCCTGGATCGTTTTGTTTTCACCCTCACCTACCGACCTAGGTCCCGCAATGCCAAGCCAGATGCCCTATCTCGCCAAGCTGACCCCGAGACCCTGGAGACTGAACCAGAGACCATCCTCCCGGCATCTCGTGTGGTGGCAGCAGTAAATTGGCGAATAGAGGCTCTGGTGAAGCAGGCGCAATGCTCACAACCTGACTGAGGTAACGGCCCCCCTAACCGGCTTTTTGTCCCAGACTCTACCAAGTCCCAAGTCCTCCAGTGGGCTCACGCCTCTAAGATCTCTTGCCATCCTGGTTACCAGCGAACACTGGATTTCCTACGGTGGAAGTTTTGGTGGCCATCCATGGCGAGAGACATGAGAGCTTTTGTAGCCGCCTGTTCTGTCTGTGCCCGCGGTAAATCCTCCCACCAGTCACCAGCTGGACTATTACACCCCTTGCCGGTTCCTAGTCGCCCCTGGTCCCACATCGCTGTGGACTTTGTTTCCGGACTGCCTACCTCTGAAGGTAACAACATTATTCTCACCATTGTGGATCGTTTCTCTAAGTCTGTTCATTTCGTGCCTCTGCCCAAGCTCCCCTCGTCTCTAGAAACTGCCAAACTCCTGGTCACCCATGTGTTCCGCCTGCATGGAATTCCTCAGGACATTGTTTCAGACCGTGGTCCACAATTCGCCTCCCAGGTTTGGCGAGCCTTCTGCCAGGCCTTGGGCGCTTCAGTCAGTCTCACCTCAGGATATCACCCACAATCCAACGGCCAGACAGAACGGGCTAACCAGCAATTGGAGGCGGCCCTGCGCTGTGTTGCCGCCCGGCATCCGGTCTCCTGGTGCACATTTCTTCCATGGATCGAATATGCACACAACTCCCTCACCTGCGCTGCCACAGGTATGTCCCCGTTCATGACAGCTTATGGTTTTCAACCTCCAGTGTTCCCCTCTCAGGAAGAGGAGGTGGCGGTCCCGTCAGTACAGGACCACCTGCGCTGCTGCCGCCGGATTTGGACTGAGGCTCGTGCCACCCTGCTACGGACAGCGGCTAGAAATCAACGCCTGGCGGATCGCCACCGACTTCCTGCCCCGGATTACACTCCTGGTCAAGAAGTATGACTGTCTTCTCGAGACCTGCCTTTGCAGGTGGAGTCTCGAAAGCTGGCGCCACGATTTATTGGACCTTTTGAAGTGGACAAGATCATAGATCCTGTGGTGGTGAGGTTAAAGCTCCCTCCGTCGTTACATGTGCATCCAGTGTTTCATGTATCTCTCCTGAAGCCTGTCTCCTCCAGCCCTCTGAGCCCTCTGGCCGACCCCCCCCTCCACCCCCCCTGGCTCATCGACGACCACCCAGCCTACACAGTTCACCAGATCCTGGACGTCCGACGGCGGGGCCGGGGTTTCCAGTATCTGGTGGATTGGGAAGGGTACGGACCGGAGGAGCGCTCTTGGGTTCCCCGAGGCTTCATCCTGGACCCCTCCCTTATGTCTGACTTCTACCGATCCCATCCTGACAAGTCCGGTAGGCCGCCAGGAGGCGTCCGTTGAGGGGGGGGGTACTGTCATGGCCCTGCTCCCTTTGCTCCTCCTCCTTCCCTGTGTGTGTCTGAGGGTGCGGCCTCCACTCACCTCACCTGTGTGCTGCCTCACCTGCTCTCAATCATTTCATCAGTCCCAACCTTCAAGAACCCCGTCATCTGTTCATTCGTTGCCAGATTGTTCTTCGCTGTTTCGTTCATGCAAGTCTCTCCAGCTATTCTCCTGACTCCTGTCCCAGTTTCCCGATCCTGCCTGTCCCCAACGACGATCCCCGCTTCGCCCCTCTGGATCCTCGTTCGCCTGTCTCCTGTCCCGGTTTCCCGACCCTGCCTGTCCCCGACGACGATCCCCGCTTCGCCCCTCTGGATCCTCGTTCGCCTGTCTCCTGTCCCGGTTTCCCGACCCTGCCTGTCACCGACGACGATCCCCGCGTCGCCCCTCATTCCCCCCTGTGAGTGTGTGTGGAATAAAGACCCTTCAACCGTCCATACTGTCTGTGTCTACTCCTGGGTTCAGTCAACTAGCCGTGACAGACTACACTATTTTACTTTCCAAGTTACATTGTTATGGTTTCCATGATTATTCATAAAGTTGGCTTGTCAATTATGTTTCAAATCGAGAACAATTTGTTTATGTTAATGGTTGTACTTCTTCCAGAGCCCACTTAACATATGGTGTCCCCCAGGGTTCCATACTTGGTCCGTTATTGTTCCTTGTTTACATTAATGACCTTGCAACTGTTTCTTCTACTATGCTACCAATACTTTTTGCTGATGATACTAATTTGATTTTGACTCACAGTCACTTTGAATCTTTAATTAGTGAAGCCAATTCGGGCATTATTACATTTACTGAATGGTTCCAGATAAATAAGTTGACATTAAATGTAAAAAAAACTAATTTTATTATATTTACAGGAAAAAATATATATATTGTAAATCCAGTGCTAAGATCACTATTGGGGATAACGATATTACCCAGGTTTCCTCTACTAAATTATTAGGGGTATTAATTGATGAAAGGTTATCATGGTCGGATCATATTAAACATGTCAATAACAAAGTATTGAAATCTATTGGTATCATCAGAAAAAAGTGTAGTTTCATATCTCAGAATGCTTTAACTATACTGTATTATAGTTTCATTTGTCCACATCTCAGTTATTGTAATATTGTCTGGGCCAGCACTTATCCTTCTAATTTACAGAAATGATTAATCACACAAAATAAATGTGTTAGATTAGCCACCTTCTCACATTATTTGTCTCCATCTGCCCCTCTGTTTAAGAAACTTCATATATTGTCAGTCTACGATATTAATATACTTCAATCATGCATATTTATTTGTAAATATACTCATCTTTCCCACTTGCTGCCCAAATCTTTTCATGATTTCTTTACAGTTAACTATCAGGTCCATTCTTACAACACAAGACACACTGATAAACTTCATCTTCCTTTTTGCCGTACTACACATACTCAGTTTTCTTTTGCTTACAGAGGCTCCATACTTTGGAATTCTCAACTTCATGTAGTTAAATTATCTTCATCCCTCAGTAATTTTAAGTTAAGACTGAAAGCTTACCTGATAAATCAAGACTCCTAATAGTTTCTTTTCCAGTATAGTTGTCATTGGATCATTATCTCTTACACAACCATGTTTTTATTTCAGACTTTTTGTGTGTGTGCTATAAAATGACACTTGTATTGCTTTCTTTTTTGTTGTTATTTGTTGTTGCTTTCTCTCATTGTTGTTGTTGATCTATTTTTGAAATTGTTTATTTTGGGGGGAGGTGCTTTTTATAAGCCCATATCGGGTTTCTTAACCTCTCCCGCACTTACTATACTTGTTTTATTTCTGTTTTTTGTAATTGTCTTTTCTTGTCTTATGGTGCAAATAAATACAAAATAAATACAAATCCTCAATAAGGTGATGTCCTGGGGTCCATTTCACAAAGCAGGTTCAACAACCTCTGAGTCTAATCCTAAACGCTGAGTTGATCTACACTGAGATAGAAAACTCGGAGTTTTCGGTTCCAGAACAACGGATTTGAGTTAATTTAATCAACTCAGAGTAGTTTCACCTAGGGTTAAGCGCGTGCACCACAACTATAAAAAGCCAGCATCAATGGAGCCCCGATTTGACGAGTCACCATGGCAACGGGGAAGAGGAGGTCTACGTTTTTCACCAACCTCGAATTGGAAATCCTAATGCGCTCATATGGCGAGCTTCAATACGTTTTTAAGAAAGAAGTGCAACACTGCTGCGTAAGTTTAAATGTAGTCCTTTGCAATCACAATAATATTACAGGGGAAAACTGCTTGAATGGTAGCCTATTCATTTATTTCATTTAGGTGCAATCCCGCGGGGGAGAAGCGCACTTGGCAGCAGCTTAAAGGTACACTGTGTAGTGTTTTAAGTAATGTATTACCTCAAATCAACGTCTTCATTCATAAATAAGTCCCCATTGGTGTAAAATTATCTCTGTCAACAATCTCACTTATCCTCTTGAGCGAAGAATCACTTATCTGAATTTACATAGGACGGACAAGCTCTATGGAGGCTTCCATGTCCTTCCGGTCTATAAAAAACGATGAACTGCCGAGAGGGACAAAAAGCACTACGTGGTACAGGTAAGGCTAAACGCGTTTTCACTCAGAGCCAGCGTGACTGTGGAACAGAGAAGGAGCTTAGCGAGACACGCTTGTCACTTCCCCGGCAAATTTGAAAACCTGCACTGCACTTTTGTTCATAATGCAAGATCATACTTATGCCACGCCACAGGAGAAGGAATCCTCGTCGGCAAAAAAGCAAAAAAGAGAATTACTATGAATGACACTAATGATTCAATGCAGTTTGAAGTTTGTTTGAAATAACGTACTTCATCATCTGAAACAAAACTTGATGAAGTGGTGTTTGAAGACATGTTGTTGCCATAGCTTCTTGAATCTTGAATCTGTTTGCCTGGAGCCCCCAAATAGCTAAGATCACCACTGCTTTCATCCACGGGATTGTTGTCAAAAGCAGTGCTCGAAGTGGGCCGGTACTCACCGGTACGCAGTACCGGCACTTCTACATTTTACTCTTTAGCGTACCGGCACTTTTTCTTGCGTACCGGCACTTGTCACAGGCTGCCGGTACTCTACCAGAGAATGTCTAATAAGGAGAGAAGTTCCACTCTCGGTTTACTTCCTGGTTCTGAACTGTTGCAGTTCCCCTCTGGTTCCATGTGAGGGCGCTCACAGGACGAGTGCAGAATGAATGGCGGTCTATGGAGCTATACCCCTCAAACTCCACTTTTCTCAGGATATAATTTTTTGTCTAGTAATTTGAATGTTGCTTTCGAAAGGGGATGCAAAGAAATTACACATTGCTGGGTGTTAGATTTTTTAGAGTCACTTATTTGCTTTAAAAAATTATTTTAAAATGTCAATGACGTCATACACATCTTATGACCAGAGATACTGCTTTACGGCAAGCCTCTCCCTTTCCCTCAAGGCATCGACAACACAGCAGTACATACATAACGATACGCAGATAAAAGTGCCAGCAACCAAAAAAAGTTGCTGTGTTAAAAAAAAGAAGAACTAGGGCGAAAAGGTCCACCTTAACATTCTGGTCCCGCTTCGGATGCCAAGATGCCATCAAGCAGGATCTCTGGTCGTAATCAGTCCTTCACTGACCAATCAGCGTTCATTAGCAGAATGCTAGCGTGTTATGGGCAACAACAACTCGTCCTGTAAGAAATCGAAAGGACATAAGTACTCGTTCATTCAACTTTCGATCTATAACCCATGTTGAACATGTAAAAACTACAATCAAATATTGAGCATAGCGTTAGTTCAGGCAGGCCACGAAGTCAGGCTCGGCTCAGTACAGATATCACAGTAGTCATATTGCCGCGTTAGGTTACGTTACGCATGCAGAGCGCTTCAAATACGTAGTATCATTATAGACGTACGTCAGCTGATTTCCCTAGCTTCCCATTGGATACCATACACAGTCAGCTGACAGCTCAGCTGACTCCCCCTCAAACACCCATTGGCAAACATCATTCTTGGCGCCTTATTTAAAGCTGCTTCAGCCTGCCTACATTCGCTGCTTCCTCTGCTAGCTTGCAAGATTGTCTACATGTGCGCACTAGACTCTCCAGCTCTTTTCTCCAGACTGCTCTCCCGTTGCCGACCCTCGCCGGATCTCGCATGCCTCTCCTGCCTAGCCCCTCGCCTGGATCTCGTATGCCTCTCCTGCCTAGCCCCTCGCCCGGATCTCGTATGCCTCTCCTGCCTAGCCCCTCGCCCGGATCTCGTATGCCTCTCCTGCCTAGCCCCTCGCCCGGATCTCGCATGCCTCTCCTGCCTAGCCCCTCGCCCGGATCTCGTATGCCTCTCCTGCCTAGCCCCTCGCCTGGATCTCGCATGCCTCTCCTGCCTAGCCCCATACTTCGTAACATCGTGTACGTATTTCTACTTACCTCACTGCTCACCATGTCTATCTACGACGAGGATTTATGGCGGGTCGACGGCATCACGGAGTCTCAGCAACTATCCGAGGCAGAGGAAGCCAGCGAAGAGAGCGTCATTCCCATCCGCCGGAGCTCTCGTTTGGCAAGTAAAAATCCAAATACTCCAGCATTGAGGATTGGCCAGTGCCTAAACTCCTAGAAGCGTTGCTTAAAAACTGCATTACTGCTCCAGCGGGGCTTCTCACGAGGAGCTGTTTGCGCTGTTTAAGGAGACATCCGCAGCGAAACGGCATCCGCATTTCTCTCCAACTATTCTATTCCTAGAAAATCTGCAAAGAAAAGGAAACACGGCTCCCGAAACTCCGCCGCAGTCCCAGCTCCAGCCGCCGCGCTGCCGTCCAAAAGAGCACGAGTCCCAGACGAAGCAGCCAGCTCCGCCTACCCAGCTGATTCCAGGATTTAAGTCCTGGAGTCCGGTGCAACACATTCAGCCGGCCCGTCTTCATCAGCTGGAGGCATGTTTCCCCCCTCACTGTCCGCAGGTCCAGCGCATGGTCCGACAGGCTCCTCACCGTTCGCAGGTCCAACGCACGGTCCAACAGGTGCGGCGCCGAATGATGACGTCACCACAACACGTTTCGACGGCACCACATTCCCGCGGAGAACGCTGGGAAGCGCAGTTCCAATCTCCACAGGGGTCCCATTCTTTCCTCCGGCCGCTGCAGTTTCCCCACATCTCAGAAGCCAAATCCTTGCAGGTAATGACTAGCCTAGAACTCTAGACACCCCCTAGCGGCAGCACATTTATTTGGCAGCTAGGTAGGTCTAGCACGGCTCCGTCGGCTTTTTGGTGCTGGAAACACCAAGTGTGTCTGACCAATCACAGCGTGAGGGGCGGAGTCGAAAGCCGGGCTACCATGACGACAGAAATGCGACGGTTCTGTGTTAGAGGTAAACAATGGCTGCTGCTGGCCAACGGCTGTCTCTCCACTCGGCTTTGGCCGCGACTCTTCAAGACTTTAAGTTAACATTTTATTTGAGAAAAGAACAGCACTGAAGTCTTTCCTCGAAAATAAATATTTATTCTGAGTTTTGATTAATTACGTAGTCAGAGCCGTCGCTCTGACTACGTCACTTCTTCGTTGCTCTGATTGGTTGTAGCGCTATCCTATTGCGTGCAGAGGGAACTTGAAAGACAACCGTTTATCCCGCCCACACTGCCAATGGAGCTGAGCCAGACCTTGCATCTTTCTGATGTGGGTCTGGCTTGCCAGGCTAGGTAATGACGTCAACTTGATAAAATCCTGCTCGCCTTTGAGATTAGCGATAGACGTATCGTGGACTGTGGAGATATGTCAGTGATGCTGAAAGAGCGTGTCCCCAGACTGTCTAAAACAGGGAATATCTACCCGTAGAGCCGAACTGGACACATACCTAGCCATCATTTCGGATATGGCCTTGTCTATGGTGGAACATTTTTATTTTTTCGAATACCACAAATCATTTTATGCTAAAGCTTCATGTTCATACAAAGATTCAACCAAAGACTGGTCAGTAGTCGACCTGGCTCTTATTAGCAGGCATTTCACAGGACACCAAGCTGCCCTGCTCAATTTGCAGCTCCTTTTCTCACTCACACAAACTGTGCCCTTGATCTGTGGCTGTAGGCCAACCCCTTCAAAACCCCAAACCGAAGAAACCAACGTGACTCAACCAGTGACTCCCATGTGCTTCAATTTCAATGAAACGTGTGCAGCTTCTATAGTTATAAATATATTCATGCTTGATTGTGATGTTCTTGAGGAAGAAGGCCGCCGACACAGGATCGCTTAACTCACTTTATTGGTTTCGATATCTAATGGATACGCTGCCGCTAGTTCTCCCCTGCTTGCGTGCGCTCGATAGTGCGTGGCTCTACGACGTGTATATACACTGGCTAGAGTTGAGCGCCCGCCCCCAGTGTATCATGTGCTGCCATCTGGTGGCCAGGTGCGGTTATACAGCTTATATTTGTTTCTGTTTCCTAGTGGCTATGTGGGGATATTACAGCTTATGCATTCGTTTCGGTACCCTTGTGGCTATGTGAGGATATTACAGCTGTTGATACATATGCTGTCATTTATTCGTAACAGCTTGCAGTTATTGCGGAGACGGGCATCCCAAGTCAGTGTGCCGAGACGAAGCCGCCTCCCCATCAGGGGCTTGAGAAAATAAGCCTTTTCATGACATGAGGCAACCGTTAACATATGAACAAGGCGTTCTTCAGTTCTTTTATTAATGGCTTCGTAAGACGCATCACTTGGATATCCGTGTTGGGTATTTCATTATTAGAGCAGCTCACATTCCAGGATTGGACGACAAATTGCTGATTCCTTGTCCCGGTTTGATTTCGCCAGCTGTGCCCGGTGGCAGCGCCATCCAACCTGCCTTGCCCCCCATTCTCCCAAACAGTGTTAGTTAAACACATCATGCAATCATACATGCTTCTCTGCTCACTATATGCGATCAGGCTTGGCTAATCTACTTAAAGATGTACGAATCTGCATGGTCTTATTTCACCTCTTTTGTGCCACCTCTCTGCAGAAGTTCTGCCCGTCATTTTTCCATCGTATGTGCCTTTTTAGTTCATCGTTTTGAATCCCAAAAAAAAAAAAAAAAAAAAAAAATGCAGCCATCTTCCATTAAAGGCCTAGTCGCAGGTATTCAGTTCCATCTGCGCTGCCTGGATCCATCCACCATCAGCCTGCTCGGGAACCCATCCGTCCGTCTTCTGCTTAATGGCCTTAAGAAAGACAAACCTCAAGGCAATGATATTCGTCTTCCCTTCACTCTTACACTCGTGAAAAAACTAATCACATACTTAAGGGGCGGGTGCTTGGTCAATATTTTTGGAAAATGTCTCTCACCACTTTCTATGGATTTCTCAGAGGTGGCGAATTTACTACACGCACAGGATCTTTTGATCCTTCGCATGACCTCACTATTGCTGACGTATCAATTAATCCTCACCACTTTTCCTTATTACTCAAGCATTCAAAGACTGATGGGGATAGGAAAGGATCCTCAGTCATAATTTTCGATCTAATTCTGCTTTTTGTCCCCTGTCTTCTATGACTCAATACATGAAAAGTCGTCCCCGAGCCAGCAACCAGGAGCCTCTCTTTGCCACGGAAGAAGGAAATTCCATGTCCCATGCTTGGTTGCCCCACGTCTTCGCCTACTCCGCCAAACCTGCGGGCTTCCTCCAGAGCGCTACACTCCTCATTCATTCCGGATAGGAGCGGTAACAACTGCAGCATCGGTAGCTCCCGTCTCAACTCTTAAGGCTATGGGTAGATGGGCACGAACGATACCTCCGGCCTGAGGCGCAAGCATTCTCGATGCTCAAAAAAGCAAGGAGTGCCCTGTAACTGCTGGCTAAATTCATAAATGTACACAAAAATTCCGGGGGACCTTCTAGCTATACTAGCATGTACTTCAACTAGTGTCTGCTTAGAGGTATCAGTTATTATGCTGCTGGCTCCTCTTCCGGCACAAAGTATGGCGGTGTTATGAGCGTTACGGATTGCTGAAAAACAGCGCCACCTAGTGGTTGTCCAAGTGTGCGACATGAACGTGACGCATAGAATATAAAGGTTTTACCAGCTCCGACAACCTTGGCATATAAAAGTTTTCATATACGTTGAGATGGTGCAAAGAGGCCCAAAAAGAATATAATAATAATAATAAACTAAGCATTTCAATAGGGACCTTCCAGTTCACTGGCTCGGTCCCTAATAATAGGAATAATAATAAACAAAGCATTCAATAGGGACCTTCCAGTTTCACTGGCTCGGTCCCTAATAATTTAAATATGCTCGTGGGGTTCTTTACTTGATCTCAGCCAAGTTACTTAAAATGGCGTCTGCATTATGATCGGCTATGTCCATGATTATTCTTTATAAATAATAATATGCTGCGCTACTGGCACTTCCATGTAGCTAATGGAAGGGAGGTTGCCCGGTGTGGTTCTTTGGGGGTGTGCGCCGCTCTCCTTGTCTTAAACCTTTCCATGTAGGCACATGGAAGGGCAGGGAGGAGTGCTCCCCCTGCCTATAGGCTTTCCACGTAGGCACGTGGAAGGGCAAGGAGGACCCAGAATAGAGCCACACCGCCAAAAGTAAGAACAAAATATTTAAACATACTTCTAGCATACCCCTCAGGGTTCCTTAATTAATCTCAGCAGTTACTTAAACTAGAGTCTGCATTAATGATCGGCTATGTCCATATTTATTCTTAAATAAATATATAATAACATGTCTGCGCTGCTGGCTCCTCTTAACGGCACTTCCATGTAGCTCATGGAAGGGAGGTTGCCTGGTATGGTTCTTGGGGGTCTCTGCTGCCGCTCTCCTTGTCTTAAACCTTTCCATGTAGGCACATGGAAGGGCAGGGAGGAGTGCTCCCCCTGCCTTAAGGCTTTCCACGTAGGCACGTGGAAGGGCAAGGAGTTCCCAGAACAGAGCCATACCGCCAAATGGTAGCGGATGAGGTGTCATATCTCCCCCACACACACACTATGTAAGCGCTTTGAGTGACCGCCAATAAAGCGCTATATAAATCCAATCAATTATTATTATTATTAAATGTAATATTCTGCAAACGTAATTCTGCATGTATATTCTGCTTTAGAATAAAGATTATATTGACAAAAGTGGTCCTGACTGAAATTGAGCATAGCGTTAGTTCAGGCAGGCCACGAAGTCAGGCTCGGCTCAGTACAGATATCACAGTAGTCATATTGCCGCGTTAGGTTACGTTACGCATGCAGAGCGCTTCAAATACGTAGTATCATTATAGACGTACGTCAGCTGATTTCCCTAGCTTCCCATTGGATACCATACACAGTCAGCTGACAGCTCAGCTGACTCCCCCTCAAACACCCATTGGCAAACATCATTCTTGGCGCCTTATTTAAAGCTGCTTCAGCCTGCCTACATTCGCTGCTTCCTCTGCTAGCTTGCAACCCACCTCCACCCCAGCTCCACCTTTATGTCGTATCTAACTAATCAATGTCTTTTTCTGATTGTCATTGATGCTTGCTCTGTTCTGTACCCCGGGGGTCTCTGCTGCCGCTCTCCTTGTCTTAAACCTTTCCATGTAGGCACATGGAAGGGCAGGGAGGAGTGCTCCCCCTGCCTTAAGGCTTTCCACGTAGGCACGTGGAAGGGCAAGGAGTTCCCAGAACAGAGCCATACCGCCAAATGTAATATTCTGCAAACGTAATTCTGCATGTATATTCTGCTTTAGAATAAAGATTATATTGACAAAAGTGGTCCTGACTGAACTGAGATTTCTCAATGAGAATCAGGTGAAAGAGACACATTTAGCCGTCTAGATCCATCTGCTCCCATTCATTCTGCACTCATGGGCGATCGCCCCCAGTGGAGCTCTGGTGGAACTGCAACCAAAATTCGGTACAATGGGACTTAATAGGGAGTGGACAGGCTCTGACTCTACTTTGCCCTAACCAGGGGCGGATCTACCGGGGTGGCGCCCCCCGTCGGTCGTAGGTCCGCGGTGGGTTGCGATCGCGTGCCTCCCCCCCCCCCCCCCCCGTCGGTCATAGGTCCGGGTGGGTTAGATCGTGCGCGTACACAACCACTATAAAAAGCCATCATCAATGGAGCCCCGATACCACGAGTAACCATGACAACCGAGAAAAAAAGATCAATGTGCGATCGTAACGACCGACTGGGGGGGGGGCGTTACCATAGACATATATACGTAGACGCCTCATGACGTGCTGGAACGTAACCCAGCATTGCCGCCATATTGGTTGGGTCTCCTCACTCTAGTCTAGCATAGGAGTCAATGGGAGAGCAAGCTATGCCAGTATTTTGTGCAGCTTACGGCGCAGTATTGACACCAGGGGCCGTATTCACAAAGGATCTTAGCGCTAAAAGTAGCTCCTAACTGGCGAATTTAGGAGAAACTCCTAAAAATAATGGGCGTGTCAGTCTTAAATTTAGGACTCCTAATTTTTTTCACTAAGAGCAATTCACAAAGTATTTTAGGCCTAAAAGTAACACCTAAGTCTAGGAGAGCCTAAAAGTCCTCGAGAGGACTCCTAACTCACTAAGACCTATTCACAAAGAATCGGAAAATGACTGCGAGATGAAATGTTTTGGAGACAATGGAAGACTGAATTGATCAAGAGATATCGGCTAAATCGTGAGGGTATAAATGTCATGGTTTCTCTCCTTGCTTCTGTCTGCAAGTATTAATTACTTTCAATTATCTCTCACTCTCCACTCTGCTCTGCTTAATTGCTCCACCTGCTTTCACTCTGCCTCCTCATTGGCCATCCAGCCGCACTACATTCCCTCTGCCAATTAACCTCGGTATATAAAGCTCTGGTTTTCAGTTCTCCTCTGTCAGATCGTCTGTGAACATGCTCTTGACTCCTGTTCCCTGGCAAACATCTCTGACTCCTGATTTCGAACCCGGACCGTCTCTGAAAGCCTGCCTGATCTCCTGCTCCAGAAAACCTGACCTGCCTTCAACCCCGAAAACCCGTCTGATCTCCAACCCCGGTAAACCGACCTGCCTTTCTGCCTTCTCAACTACGAATACTGCCTGCCCTTGTCTGTACTTCTGCCTGCCAGTCATCTGCCCTGTTGTGTGTGTGTTCCCCCCCCCCCCCCCCCCCCCCCCCCCCCCAGGATTTCCGGACCCTCTACCACCATCTCCTTCGGACGCCTCTCTGCTGCTGGGGGGCACACACACACGGGCTCCAGGACTCACTCTCCCAACTCCCTTTTTCCCCGAAATTCAATAAACCCTCAAAACGTGACGCACTTGTGGTCCTCCTCTGTCTGGTCCTTGACAGAACGATCTGACCAGCATGGACCCAGCGCACGACACACCCAGCATGGAAACCTCCGACCCTAAAACATCAACTGCCATGCAGCGCCTGGAACTTGCTGAGGGTGGGATGCATCGGATGGCTGGAGACATCTCATCTTTGATTCAGCTTGGTCGCCAGCAGCAACAGCAGTTTCACCAACATCAACAGCAGATTCAACAGCAGCAACAACAGCTGGCCCAGGTCTTGCAAATGCTCACCAACCTGACCTCTCCATCTGCCCAGGCTCCTGCCCCATCTGCCCCAGCACCTCTTCTGGATCCGAACGCTCCAGTCCCAGTGGCTCAAGTCCCAGTGGCTCAAGTCCCAGTGGCTCCAGTTCCAGTGGCTCACAGTGCCCCAGAGCCAAAGATCGGCAACCCAGAACGTTTTGACGGTAACCCGGCCCAAGTGCGCGCATTCTTAACCAGCTGCCGAGTCCAGTTCTCTCTACAACCCAGGACCTTCGCCACAGAGGGAGCCAGAGTGGGGTACGTCATTACACACCTGACAGGCCGAGCTCGACTGTGGGGAACCGCTGAGTTTGACCGGCAGACCCCAGCCTGCACTTCCTTCGATGCCTTCGCCGAGGAAATGTTGAAGGTGTTCGACTTGGGCTCATCAACTGCAGAGGCGTCCAGGGCCCTGATGACCATCCGCCAGGGGAACCGGACTGTGGCGGACTTTTCCATCGATTTCCGTACCCTGGCAAGGCGCAGCTCATGGAACGAGGCTGCACAAGTGGATGCCTTCCTTCATAGCCTGGCAGACTATGTGAAGGATGAACTCGTCTCGCATGACCAACCCTCGGCACTCGATGAAGCCATCGCCCTTGCCGTTCGGATCGACCGTCGGATCCAGACTCGCCGACGGGAGAAGGGACGCTCCACCCAGCCATCTGTCCGCACTCTGGGTCATTCTGCTGCTCGGCCACCCTCTTCAGCCACTCCCCAGAGCCAGCTCGACCCGCCAGAGCCCATGGAGATTGGCCGTGCCTCCCTCACCCCTGCTGAGCGCCAGCGCTGCCTCTCCTCCAACCTCTGCTTGTACTGTGGAGCTGATGGTCATCGGGTCGCCACCTGTCCAGTAAAAGCCGCAGCTCACCAGACGTAGGAGGGATCCGGCTGAGCTCGATGACCACCCAACCCTCCACCAGCCGTAAGCCCCTTTTTCTAGTTCGCCTCCTCCTCTCTGAAACCACCCACACTTTGACCGCTCTGGTTGACTCTGGTGCCGAGGCTAACCTCATGGACATTGAGCTGGCCCGTCAGTTGGGGTTGGAGAGCCAACGTCTGCCCTGTCCTGTCCCAGCCCGAGCTCTGGATGGTCATCTCCTTGGCAAAGTCACCAGCGTCACTACCCCCATCTCAATGATGCTGTCAGGTAACCACCACGAAACCATCCGTTTTCACCTGCTCCGCTCCCCAGGCCAACCGCTTATCCTGGGCTACCCATGGCTTCGCCAGCATAACCCCCACCTTGACTGGACGACCGGGACAATCACGGAGTGGGGTAAGGACTGCCACCGGACCTGTTTGCGCTCTGCCATGCTACCCTCCAGTTCGGTACCCACCGATTCTGTCCCTGACCTCTCCAACGTACCCAAGTGCTATCACGGACTACAGGAGGTATTCAACAAAGCCAAGGCCACTTCGCTGCCCCCACACCGGCCCTACAACTGTGCCATAGACCTCCGTCCAGGAACCGCTCCACCCAAGGGCGGCCTCTACTCCCTGTCTGCCCCCGAAAGAAGAGCCATGGAGGACTATATAAATAACTCCCTGGCAGCTGGAATCATCCGTCCGTCTTCTTCTCCTGCTGGTGCCGGGTTCTTCTTTGTGGATAAGAAAGATGGGTCCCTCCGTCCCTGCATCGACTACCGGGGCTTGAACGACATCACCGTCAAGAACCGGTACCCTCTTCCTCTGCTCACCTCTGCCTTCGAGTTGCTCCAGGGAGCCACAGTCTACACCAAACTGGATCTGAGGAATGCTTACCACCTGGTGCGGATAAGGGAGGGAGATGAATGGAAGACGGCATTTAACACCCCAACTGGCCATTATGAGTACCTTGTTATGCCGTTCGGCCTCACCAACGCTCCAGCAGTGTTCCAGGCTCTGGTCAATGATGTTTTGCGGGACATGTTGAACAGATTTGTCTTTGTGTACCTGGACGACATCTTAATCTTCTCCCGAACCCTGTCCGAACACACCCGCCATGTCCAGCTAGTCCTCAATCGTCTCCTGGAAAACTCCCTGTACGTCAAGGCAGAGAAATGTGACTTCCATGCTCGGTCCGTGGCTTTCCTGGGGTATATCGTGGCAGAGGGGAGCATCCAAATGGATCCCGCCAAGGTGTCAGCAGTGACTTCGTGGCCCACACCTGAAAACAGGAAGACACTTCAGCAGTTCCTCGGGTTTGCCAATTTCTACCGCAAATTCATCCGCAATTACAGCACTGTTGCCTCCCCTCTCACTGCCCTGACCAGCCCCAAACAGCCATTCGTCTGGACCTCGGCAGCCAGCAACGCCTTCAGCACCCTCAAGTCACGCTTCACTTCTGCCCCCATCCTCCAGATGCCTGACTCTGACCGGCAGTTTGTTGTGGAGGTGGACGCCTCTGATGTGGGTGTCGGCGCTGTGCTCTCTCAACGAGCGGCAGAGGACAGCAAACTCCATCCCTGTGCGTTCTTCTCTCGCTGACTGTCACCGTCCGAACAGAATTACGACATCGGCAACCGTGAGCTGCTAGCTGTCAAACTGGCCCTGGAGGAGTGGCGGCACTGGTTGGAAGGCTCAACGGTTCCATTCCTGGTCTGGACCGACCATAAGAATCTTGAATACATCCGCACCGCCAAACGACTGAATCCAAGACAGTCCCGCTGGGCTCTGTTCTTCACCCGCTTCAATTTTACACTCTCGCACCGTCCTGGATCACGCAACACCAAGCCTGATGCTCTGTCCCGTCAGTTTCAGAGAGACGACATGCACGCCAAGGAAGCAGATATATACACTGAAAAGATGGCTGCCGTGCAGTCACACAGGTTGGCAGGCTCTGTGTGTATGCCAAAAAAACCATCTAAAAACCTCAAAAGATATCGGCTTCTTCCATCTACATGTCTCTTTATTGCTTTAGTATGTTCTTATCTACTCTTGTGCTTAACATTCACACAACAAATAGATAAAAACAGTGAACAAGTCCTCTACCCAACAAAGAAGAGTCAACACCTGCTCTACACAAAACTACTGGACAATGGACGTGCAAGGCTACCCTCAGGTAAAGATGAACAGTCAGACCAGCTTGGACCTTTCCTGGGAATTGCGCATGTTCTGATGATACTGCTCCTGGCTGGTGATATTGAAATGAATCCTGGACCCTTAATGAACTCTTACTACCTGGATGCTAAACCACCTCAGCTAACAGGGCCACTGCTAAGTGGGCCACAACTACAGCTAATTGGGATACAATCATGGCTAACAGGCCTTCATTTAACTGGGCAACAACCACACCTAGCAGGGTTACAATTCCAGCTAGCCAGTCTTCATTCTCAGTTAACTGGGCTACAAGCACTACCAGCCAGGCTACAGCCGCAGCCGGCCGGGCTACATCCTCAGCTAGCTGGGCTACATCCTCAGCTAACTGGGCTACATCCTCAGCTAGCCAGGCTACATCCTCAGCTAGCTGGGCTACATCCTCAGCTAGCCAGGCTACATCCTCAGCTAACTGGGCTACATCCACTGCCAGCCAGGCTACATCCTCAGCTAGCCAGGCTACATCCACTTCCAGCCAGGCTTCAACCACGGCCAGCCGGGCTTCAACCACTGCCAGCCAGGCTACAACCACAGCTAGCCAGGCTACATCCTCACCTAACTGGGCTACATCCAAAGCCAGCCGGGCTTCAACCACAGCCAACCAGGCTTCAACCACTGCTGGCCGGGCCACATCCACTGCCAGCCAGGCTACAACCACAGCCAGCCGGGCTTCAACCACAGCCAACTGGGCTTCAACCACGGCCAGCCAGGCTACAACCATGGCCAGCTGGGCTTCAACCACAGCTAGCCAGGCTACATCCTCACCTAACTGGGCTACATCAAAAGCCAACCAGGCTTCAACCACGGCCAACCGGGCTTCAACCACGGCCAGCCAGGCTACAACCATGGCCAGCTGGGCTTCAACCACAGCTAGCCAGGCTACATCCTCACCTTACTGGGCTACATCAAAAGCCAACCGGGCTTCAACCACGGCCAGCCAGGCTACAACCACAGCCAGCCGGGCTTCAACCACGGCCAGCCGGGCTTCAACCACGGCCAGCCGGGCTTCAACCACAGCCAGCCGGGCTTCAACCACAGCCAGCCGGGCTTCAACCACGGCCAGCCGGGCTTCAACCACAGCTAGCCAGGCTACAACCACAGCTAGCCAGGCTACATCCTCACCTAACTGGGCTACATCAAAAGCCAACCAGGCTTCAACCACGGCCAGCCAGGCTACAACCATGGCCAGCTGGGCTTCAACCACAGCTAGCCAGGCTACATCCTCACCTAACTGGGCTACATCAAAAGCCAACCGGGCTTCAACCACGGCCAGCCGGGCTTCAACCACAGCCAGCCGGGCTTCAACCACGGCCAACCGGGCTTCAACCACGGCCAACTGGGCTTCAACCACGGCCAACTGGGCTTCAACCACAGCCAGCCGGGCTTCAACCACGGCCAACCGGGCTTCAACCACAGCCAGCCGGGCTTCAACCACGGCCAGCCGGGCTTCAACCACGGCCAGCCGGGCTTCAACCACGGCCAACCGGGCTTCAACCACGGCCAGCCGGGCTTCAACCCCGGCCAGCCGGGCTTCAACCCCGGCCAGCCGGGCTTCAACCCCGGCCAACCGGGCTTCAACCACGGCCAACCGGGCTTCAACCACGGCCAGCCGGGCTTCAACCACGGCCAGCCGGGCTTCAACCACGGCCAGTCGGGCTTCAACCACAGCCAGCCGGGCTTCAACCACGGCCAACCGGGCTTCAACCACGGCCAGCCGGGCAACAACCACAGCTGACTGTGCAACAACCACGGCAAAAGGTCTACACAGTGGTGACTCAGTCTGCTCTGCAGTCTGATACGCATGTTGACCCACAGCTTCCTAGTATCGAAGGTAACAATCCAATAGCAAAGTGTAACATTAACTCAAATAAAAAGCTACGTGTGGCCAGAGGGCTAAGGGATGTAAATGGGAAACAAATCATTAATCAGGCAATCACAAAACACAGGAAGTGGAAAGTCTTTCAAACTGTCAACCACTCCAGAATAATATGGGATCCCAAAGTTAAACCTAAGGGTTTATTTGGTGGTCATCTTAACATAAGAAGTATTGTATCGAAAAGTGACCAAATCCAGCATCTACTAATGGAATCAAATTTAGATTTTCTCTGTCTATCTGAAACTTGGCTACATGAAAACTCACCAACTGCAGCACTAAACATACCAGGCTATCAAATGTATAGAAGAGATAGGGTGAAATCAAAGGGAGGCGGGGTTATGGTCTATCTGAAGGATTGTATCCAATGTAATGAATTACTGCTGTCAAACTGTGATTTGGAATGTATTGGCTTGAATATCACTCTATCACCACAAATGTCTTTTATTCTTATTTTAATGTATCGCCCACCCTCCTCAAATAATGATTTTTATGAAAAATTCCAAAACATGCTCAAGGAATGTAATTTTAAGAAAGAGGTGATAATAATGGGAGATTTTAATGTAAATTGGGAAGATAGATCAATTAGAAAGAACCTCAAACAAATAACCGATGGGCTAGATCTCTCACAGCTGATTAAAGGTCCAACAAGAATAACCCAATCCACCAGAACTCAGATTGATTTAGTGTTCAGTAACAGACCGGAGAGAACCTCAAAAACGTACAACATGATAACTGGTAGTGGTGGGCGGATCGATCCAAATATCGATAATATCGATTCCCAAGTCGGTATTGGTATCGGATCGATACTAGCCTGTTGGGATCGATTCTTTACTTTAAGTTCCACTCTTGTTTGCAATGCTGCGGTTTCGGCAAAGAGGAAACAGCCAGGTCACCGGACTCGCCGCTCCTGTGTCAGCACAGAGCACACTTTGCTCCCCCTCCCCCTCTTGTGTTTAGATGTTCGCGCAGTCACGCGAGTCACGTGACGCAAAGCAAAAAACATGATAATAAAGCATTTTCTATTTAATTATAAACTTTGTTCTCATTCTGTCCTAGGTTTTAACTATTTCATAATAAAAAAGGAAACATCACAAAAAACACTTAATGAACATTAATTGAGATTTAGCAATTCAATGACGCATCCACCTTACCAATTTATTGAAAAGTATCGGTATCGGTATCGATATCGGCGATACTGGCCCCTTATTTACTTGGTATCGGATCGATACCAAAATATGCAGTATCGCACACCACTAATAACTGGGCTATCTGACCACAATCTAACTCTTGTGATCAGAAAATTAACAAAAAAGAGGTTTAGCTCCTCTACTAAGGAACATGAAAGCATTAGAATCCCCAAGAACATGCAAGAGTGTTTTAAAAACACTATTCATAGTTTTAACTGGAATGATCTGTTATTTGGAAAAAACCTGAGTGAGGGCAGTCAAATATTCTCAAGTAAAATTCAGAGTATAATTGCAGAATATTCCTGTAGCATTAGGAGTAGGAATAGAGAGAACAGTCTTCCCTGGATAAATGCAGACATTTTGAAACTAATGAAAGAACGTGATCTTGCATTAAAAATGGCCATTAGAACAAAATTTTATCATGACAAATATCACTTTGCCATGTTAAGAAATGAAGTGATAACAGGTCTGAGGAAAGCTAGGGCTGATTTCTTCATTGCTATAATTAGTGAGGCACGGGGTAATCCGAAAAATATATGGACTCAGTTAAAAAAACTCATGGGACAACGTCATAGCGCAGCAAGGTCAATTGAACTTGACTTGAATGGAAAGCTGACCAAGGACCCAGCTGAAGTAGCAGTAGCTCTTAATCGATACTTTGTTGATTCTGTAGCAACTATTGCAAAGGGCTTCTCGACTGATCATGTTAATGTGTCCTCAGTAAACACAATGGAGCCAGCCTTCAGTATTAACACTGTCTCAGAAATAAAAATCACTGGTATTATTAGATCTCTCAAACCCTCAAAAGCAAAAGATTCATTTGGTATGGACTCAACGATGCTCAAAGATATCGGTTCATCATTGGCCAATCCCATCACTAAAATTGTTAATCTTTCAATATCCCAAGGGCAGTTTCCAAGTATTTGGAAATCTGCAATTGTCACACCAATTTTCAAATCTGGTGATCATCATTCCGCCTGTAACTTTAGGCCGATCAGCATCCTCCCTATAATGTCTAAAGTAGCAGAGAAGTGTGTAGCTGAGCAAATCATACACCACCTGAACAACAGCTCATTCCCCCTTCATCCTATGCAATTTGGCTTCAGATCCAACCACTCAACCGAGACGGCTAATTGTTTTTTCATTGAGAAAATTAAATCACTGTTGGATAAGCGTGGCGTTGTCGGTGCTGTCTTTCTTGATCTCCGCAAAGCATTTGACACTGTGAATTACAAGGTTCTTTTATCCAAGTTATCCAATTTTAATTTTTCTGTTGAGGCACGTCAATGGGTTGAATCATACCTTTTTAACCGAACTCAAGCTGTTCGAATAAATAACCAGCAATCTGACACCCTCTCCTTGTCCACTGGTGTCCCACAGGGATCCATACTGGGTCCACTTTTATTTAGTTTGTATATCAATGACTTGCCGTCTGTGTGTCCAGAGGCCCACATTCAAATGTATGCTGATGATACTGTGCTGTATGTGCATGGATTGACAAAAACCGAAGTTGCTGCCAAACTCACAAATGCAATGCTGAAAATTACAGCATGGCTCAATCAGTGCTGTCTCCAACTAAATATGTCAAAGACTGTTGGTATGTTCTTCTCCAAAACAAATGACTCTAGTGAAAACCCAGATGTTCTTGTGTCAGGAGAAAAATTAGAAATTGTTAAGGAATTTAAATACCTTGGCATTATTCTGGACTCCAACTTTAATTTTAGGGCACATGTAAAAACTGTCTGTAAAAGGATCAAATTCAATCTTGCCAATTTCAAATTTATACGAAACTCTATGTCCACCCAGGCAGCCATGATGTACATGCATTCAATGATATTCTCTCACATGAGCTACTGTCTGACGAGTTGGTCTCAGGCTAATCACACAACACTAAAACCACTACAGTCTTTGTATAAACAAACACTGAAAGTTCTGGACAAAAAACCAAGGCAATTCCATCACTGTGCAATTTTAAGAAAACACAATCTAGTGAGCTGGGAAAACATGATTAAGCACAAAAATGCATGTCTCTTTTACAAAATCATACATGGCATGGCCCCTCCTCCACTTAGAGAATTTGTAACTATTAGAACAAACCAACATCGGATCACAAGAGGAGTCATGAGAGGGGACTGCATTATTCCACTTAGGAAAAGTGCCTTTAGTCAGTCAGCCTTCTCTGTTGCAGCCTCACGTGAATGGAATAACATCCCAACATGTATCAGAGACCTAAACACATATCGGGCATTTAATTCCAATCTGAAACAGTGGCTCATTGATAATATGATCTGCCAGCACTAAACTTGACCCGCCTGCTCTAGCCTCCTTGTGTCAGTGTGTCTGTGAATTTGTCCTGCGTCTTGCAACTTACTTTGTATGTTTGCTTGTTTGTATGCTTTTGTGTAGCTCGTTCCATGTCTCTCCTGTGCTGCTTCATGTACTATTGTCATGTCGACTTTTTTTTTTTTTTTGTTGTGCATGTACTGTCTGCTCTGGTGGGCTATTGCCTCGATGTCTAACACATATAGATGTCTGCTATAAGTCCTAGTCTACCTTTTCAATTTGTGTTTGTTTGATGCAGACTCTTGTTTGTCCTGCATGCTTTATGTATTTTAATGCTTGATCTACTGAATACTTGTATGTGGTTATAATTGATGTTTTATCTGTTGCTTATCTATGTTCTCTTTTATTAAACTCTTTCTGTTATTTGCTTATTTGCTTTTTAGGGAGCCTATTGTTACATCTGGCCAAGGACTACAGATGGAAACTAGCCTTCTGGCTAAATCTGGCATATTTACAGAAATGTTTATTAATATGCACTGTCCTTGTCAAATAAACAAATAAAAAAATAAAAAAATAAATAAAATAAAAACCTGTATCCATCCTGCCTGGTCCCTGTGTTGTCGCTGCCCTAACCTGGGATGTGGAACAGCAAGTACAGGAGGCACTCCGCAACCAGCCTGGGCCCAGTGCATGCCCTGCAGACCGTCTCTTTGTCCCTGAAAATTTGAGATCACAGGTCCTACAGTGGGGGCACAACTCCCGCCTTGCTTGCCACCCCGGATCCACACGCACCTGCCATCTGCTCACCCAGCGATTCTGGTGGCCGTCTCTGAGGAGGGACGTTCGAGAATATGTCCGTGCCTGTCCCACTTGTAACCAAAGCAAGTCCTCCAACCAGCCCCCAGCCGGCTTGCTCCAGCCCCTACCTGTACCCTCAAGACCTTGGTCCCATGTCTCTCTGGACTTTGT
Source organism: Merluccius polli (assembly GCA_030340625.1). Taxonomy (NCBI): domain Eukaryota; kingdom Metazoa; phylum Chordata; class Actinopteri; order Gadiformes; family Merlucciidae; genus Merluccius; species Merluccius polli. The sequence goes on from JAOPHQ010004840.1 coordinate 211,657, forward strand.
TACTGGCCTGCCCCCATCTGACGGCATGACTGCCATCCTCACTATAGTGGACCGTTTTAGCAAGATGGCACACTTCGTCCCCCTCCCGAAGCTACCATCCGCCAAAGAGACCGCCCAGGTGGTCTTAGACCACGCTTTCCGGATACATGGGCTGCCCAGGGATGTCGTCTCGGACCGGGGCCCGCAATTCACTTCCACCTTCTGGAAGGAATTCTGCCAGCTGCTGGGGGCCACAGTCAGCCTATCCTCTGGATTTCACCCTCAGTCCAATGGCCAGTCGGAGCGGGCAAACCAGGAGCTGGAGAAGGCACTCCGTTGCATGACATCTTCCAACCCCCGGGCCTGGGCAAAGCAACTGACTTGGGTGGAGTATGCCCACAATTCTCTTACCTGCTCTGCTACTGGCATGTCCCCCTTCCAGTGTGTGTATGGCTACCAACCACCTCTCTTCGCCAGCCTGGAGGGGGAGGTCACCTGCCCATCAGCCCTCGCCTATGCTCGACAATGCCGCCGCGCTTGGTCTCGAGCCCGCACCACACTCCTCAGATCTGTCACCAGCTACTCTATTGGGGCCAACCGTCGGAGGACTCCGGCACCGACCTACCATGTGGGCCAGAAGGTGTGGCTTTCAGCCAAGGACTTGCCACTCAGGGTTGAGTCGCGGAAGCTGGCCCCTAGGTTCCTTGGGCCGTTCCCCATTCAGAAGATCATCAGTGCAACTGCTGTCCGGCTCCTACTGCCCAGGTCCATGAGAGTACATCCCACTTTTCATGTCTCCAAAATCAAGCCTGTTCACGAGAGCCCGCTGGCTCTGGCTGCACCCACTCCTCCTCCTCCACGTCTTGTAGATGGGGGCCTGGTCTTTTCTGTCCGAAGGCTGCTCCGGTCCAGGCGAAGAGGCAGAGGAATGCAGTACCTGGTGGACTGGGAAGGTTATGGTCCGGAAGAAAGGACCTGGGTGCCTGCCAGACGAGTTGTAGATCGGACGCTCATCACTGATTTCCATCGTCAGCATCCTGACCAGCCCTCCATCCGGCGTGGCCGGCCAAGGGGGTCCCGACTTTTATCCTGCCCGACACCTGACCCTGAGCCGGACCCGGCGCCTGACCTGGATTCTGATGTGCCTTCTGCTGGTGAGGATGAGGATGCACAGCCACTGGATGATGTGGGTTCCCTGGTTTCCTCTGAGGACGAAGCGGTGGAGACTGATCGGTCTGAGGAATTCTGACCCTCCGCCGGCTCCCCCCTCCGCCCGCCCGGCTTGATGGTGCTGCTTGGGGACTTCTGGAGCCGTCCCTTGAGGGGGGGGTTCTGTCATGGTTTCTCTCCTTGCTTCTGTCTGCAAGTATTAATTACTTTCAATTATCTCTCACTCTCCACTCTGCTCTGCTTAATTGCTCCACCTGCTTTCACTCTGCCTCCTCATTGGCCATCCAGCCGCACTACATTCCCTCTGCCAATTAACCTCGGTATATAAAGCTCTGGTTTTCAGTTCTCCTCTGTCAGATCGTCTGTGAACATGCTCTTGACTCCTGTTCCCTGGCAAACATCTCTGACTCCTGATTTCGAACCCGGACCGTCTCTGAAAGCCTGCCTGATCTCCTGCTCCAGAAAACCTGACCTGCCTTCAACCCCGAAAACCCGTCTGATCTCCAACCCCGGTAAACCGACCTGCCTTTCTGCCTTCTCAACTACGAATACTGCCTGCCCTTGTCTGTACTTCTGCCTGCCAGTCATCTGCCCTGTTGTGTGTGTGTTCCCCCCCCCCCCCCCCCAGGATTTCCGGACCCTCTACCACCATCTCCTTCGGACGCCTCTCTGCTGCTGGGGGGCACACACACACGGGCTCCAGGACTCACTCTCCCAACTCCCTTTTTCCCCGAAATTCAATAAACCCTCAAAACGTGACGCACTTGTGGTCCTCCTCTGTCTGGTCCTTGACAATAAAACTTGTTGTGGAATTAGTGCGGGATGCAATAACATCCCCGACTAACAGGAATAACTCGATTAGGAAATAAAATGTTTGGCAACACGATATTTAGCAACAGGGAAAATGCAAGTTTGCAATGCCGACGTTTTAGGAATATCGCAACCATCAGTCAGCCATAAACCGAACCATCAACACGCTCTGTAGACCACATATCAATTATATTAAATTCAAACTTTATTAAGGACACATCTCATGAAAGGTCCATAACACCAACACAACACAATAATAATAAAATAATAAAAATAGAATAAAAAATACATACAGACACACACACACACACACACACACACGATTCCACAATGATCATATATTTACATACAGGCTAGAAGAGCTGACAGAGCTCAGTTCAAAGTTGGTTAAGGCTGAAATAATACCATTAATATCATCCAACAGTTTATTCGGTTTCCTTTGGACAATCAACAACTACACAGGATCAAAGCCAACTTCATGGCAATTGCAGGTATGCCCGGTGTGGTCGGTGCTATTGACGGGACGCACATACAAATAATTGCGCCATCAAAAGATGAGTACGTGTTCGTAAATAGAAAGAAAGTACATTCCATCAACACGCAGATTGCTTTTGATGCAACTTTTAACATTATTGATGTTGTTGCAAAGTGGCCTGGGTCTACCCATGATTCACGTATTTTAATGGGGAGCAGTCTGAGGCAGCTTTTTGAGGGGCACCATGTACCAGTTAGGTGACAGTGGCTATCCCTGCAAGACGTGGCTCTTGACACTCTATCTCAATCCACAACCGGGAGCACAGTTAAAGTATAACATGTAAGTGATTACGCAGATTACGCTTAGTCCTATGCGTAAAAACATCGTATTAGCTCTTTGTCGCCTTTTATTTGTTGAATCCATATTTACTATTGTTTACTGTTTTCCTCCATATATGTTAGAGCACACAAAAATACACGAAATCTTGTGGAGAGAGGATGTGATCACAGTGACCACTATCACAGTATGCGCCATTCTCCACAACCAGTATGGGCTGTTATTTAAAGTGTTGAATAGTGGAGATATGCTCATTGGATAATAGTTTGCAGGGTGCTTTTAATTGCCTCCTTGAATTAATGCAATTTACGTATTTTTATTGTTTGCTTTTTCTCTCTCTCTTTAACGTGCATATAGGCTACAACGTCATTATCGTGGTCTGCACAAACTTGTCATCATGCGTGTATTCTGCTAACTGCACTGTCCATAACTATTTGATAGGGATGTCTAGCCTAGGCTATTTCCTTGTTCTTCGGTGATTCAGTGGGCTCGTTTCCACAGAGACCGCCTGCTCTGAACAACCAATCACCGCACTGACCGCTTCCAAACTCGTGCACGAGAATCGACGTAATCCATAGCAACGGCGCGTCACTCTCAGTTCACTCTTAGTGATTTATCCTTAGTATGAGTAGGTCTCAGCGGCTTTGTGAATAACTTTTAAGAAAAAACTCCTACGTAAAATGTTTTAGCGTGAGTTAGGAGCGCTCCTAGCGGTAAGATAAAAAGCTTTGTGAATACGGCCCCAGATCGTGTGGGATTACCTTTCACAAGTAAGATTGAACAATAATTCTTATTATTTCAAATATATATATTAATTCGTCCTGTATCATAAATAAATCTCTGCCGTTTGTAACAAACCAAACCGTGTGAAAATCCGGTAAAAATTCGGGGAGTTATGCTTATTATTGTAGTTGGGGATACACCTTCCTCAGTAGAAATAAATGCACTGGGGGCGCACTGGGGACCCATCCAAGATGGCGGCCGCGCTGATACGTCAGCTCCAACAGGCAGCGTCAGTCTATGAGGCGTCTACGTATATTATGTCTATGGGCTTTATGCCGAGCGTCACGTGACCAAACCGGAAAACTGGTCTCCTGACTTCCGCTTGTCGTTAAAGCCGGTAGCAGCGGTAGGAACTGACGGCGACAGCTATTGACTTGGCCTGGTTAGCCCTTTTTACTTTTGTCGTTTTATTTGATTTTAACATCTGAATGTTAGTGAGAAGAAAAGAAAAAAAAAAAAACAGCGGTAAAAGCTAGCGTGTGTGTCCAGGAGAGGGCTACTCTCCTCGGACACATTACTCTGAAACCCCGGTGACGGTCTGGAAGTGTGGATTAATAAATACATTTTTTTTTTAAACAGCGGTAAAAGCTTAGCCTGGCAAGCCAGACCTACATCAGAAAGATGTAAGGTCTGGCTCAGTTCCATTGGCAGTGTGGGCGGGATAAACAGTTGTCTTTCAAGTTCCCTCTGCACGCAATAGGATAGCGCTACAACCAATCAGAGCAACGAAGAAGGTGACGTAGTCAGACTACGTAATTAATCAAAACTCAGAATAAATATTTCTTTTCGAGGAAAGACTTCAGTGCCGTTCTTTGTTATTTTCTCAAATAAAATGTTAACTTCAAGTCTTGAAGAGTCGCGGCCAAAGCCGAGTGGAAAGACAGCCGTTCGCCAGCAGCAGCAGCAGCCATTGTTTACCTCTAACACGGAACCGTCGCAACTCTGTCGTCATGGTAGCCCGGCTTCCGACTCCGCCCCTCGCGCTGTGATTGGTCAGACATACTTGGTGTTCCCAGCACCAAAAAGCCGACGGAGCCGTGCTAGACCTACCTAGCTGCCAAATAAATGTGCTGCCGCTAGGGTCTAGAGTTCTAGGCTAGTAAAAGCTAGCTTGTGTCCGGGAGAGGGCTACGCTCCTCGGACATATTACTCTGAAGTCCCGGTGACAGTCTGGAAGTGCGGATTAAAAAATAAATAAATAAAAATAAACAGCGGTAAAAGCTAGCGTGTGTCCGGGAGAGGGCTACTCTCCTCGGACACATTACTCTGAAGCCCCGGTGACGGTCTGGAAGTGTGGATTAATAAATAAAATAATGTGAGCGCAGTACAGCGGACCTGAACCGGATGTGATGAGACTTGTTTTGCAGAATGCGGAAGTATGTTGCGCATAACCCCCATTACGACCGGATCTATTCAATTGCTAGCGACGTCCATGGTTGGAACTGTTGCGGATTAATAATAAGCATATGTATCAGCAGCTACACATAGCCACACAAGGAGTAGAAATAAATGTATTTACCCGACCTGACCACTAGATGGCGGCAAACAATACACTGGGGGCTGGCGCTCAACACTAGCGTCATAGAGGCCACGCCTCCTGCCCAGTGACTTCCGGCGGAAGTCGCCGGCTCGAGTCAGAAGTCCCAGGCGGCCCATCCGCAAGGATGCAAAGCTTAGCGGGCTCTCCACGCGGCGTGAACTTATACAATGCCCCTCCTTCTGCTTCATCGATTAAATAATAATGCTAAACAAATAAAGTGAGTTAAAAGCGTTCCTGTTGTCGGCGGCCTTCTTCCTCGGAGCACAACCCCACATAACTATATTACAAATCCTGACTGTTGCTTTTGTACTATTAGGGAATAAAGAAGAACCAAATCACATGTGAATTTGTCTTTTATTTTACTTTTAATCAAAAGTGATTTTGGGTGATTCCCTTACAGCCCTTCCATCCAAAAAAAGTAGCGCTATGCACAACGTTGGCTCTGATGTGTGTGAGTGTGAGTGCTCGTCCGCGGTGTGTGAGGTTGGTGATATATGGCCGGAGAATGTGATTGAGATAAATGATACTGTTGGATGAAAAGCGGTAGCGTTGGAAAAGATATTCCTCTGGAAATGATAAGACGTCTAATCTGGGACGGAAGATTCTCTCGCGACGTAAAGCATTTCCAATCAATACGGCTTCGATGTCAATCGGATTGCGAATGAATGGGCAATCCATGTCTAACCGCTTCCTCGTGTGGGAGGAGATGGGTAGAAACTCTGGGTTTCTTTTAGTAAACCTGCCAGCGAGCAGGTTAGGTTCACAGCGTAAGTTACCGCAGTAACAGACCCAGAGTTTAAGTTACCTCTCTTTCTGGAACGGATAACTCAGAGTTTCCCTCATCCCAGGGTTAACAAACTCAGAGTTTTCACATAACCCGTTTTCTGGAATACCCCCCTGGACAAGTAGCCTTCAATTTGCCAAATTCGTCAAACACATGAGCATATGTACACACATTAAGCTGAAGGGTCCGCTTGTGCCGACAGCACTGACAGCGCTGCTCTGGCCAATCAGATTTCCTTCACGTGGGGTCCCAACCATAGACGCCTCATGACGTGATGGAACGTAACCCAGCATCGCCGCCATATTGGTAGGGAGTCCTCACTCTAGTCTAGCATAGGAGTCAACGGGAGAGCAAGCTATGCCAGTATGTTGTGCAGCTTACGGCGCAGTATTGACACCAGATCGCGTGGGATGCACTGGGGGCGCACTGGGTCCCCTGCCAAGATGGCGGCCGCGCTGCTACGTCAGCTCTAACGGGCAGCGTCAGTCTATGAGGCGTCTATATGTCTATGGTCCCAACCACTATGCTCCGCCCCAACAACCTCAGCCAATCAGTAGCCCTGGGTTTAAATGTTGGCCCTGTTTTGGGATATACCGTATATATAGGTACGCTGACAAAGCAACGTTCGCAGCGAACGTTCTGTCTCAAATAATGTGTTCCAAAACTGCGTGGTGTTTGTAATGTAGTGCAATGCAATAACCACTCCTAACCGCATGGTGGGAGTACTGTTTTTCCTGAATACCACTGTGACTACGTTCAGCACAACCCCCCCAAGCGTCAGGCATTTCGAATTTTCAACCCTGAGGCGATTTTCGGTTTTCAAGTCGAGTTTTAAGATTGGTCTCATCTTTAAGCAGTCGGTGGACTTCGTCAACACTCCGGACACCAATAAAAAGGATCAAATCCTTATTTATTTTTCTGAATGATACAGGTTTAATTAAAAGGATCTAGGATCCTTTTGCAATTATTATTATTATTTTTTGTTTTTTTTTGTTTTTGTTTTTGGAGGGGGGGGGGGGGGGGGTATTCCAAGTATAGTAAGTAGTAGAAAGTATGCCAAGTCCCTTTGCACACTCCTGTACAGTAGGTGGCGGTATGCACCAAAGAGTTGCAATCTGCCAATAAATTAAAGAAGAAGAAGAAGAACACCAATAAAAGGTATGTGGACCTATAAATAAAGCTTTTAGCTGGGCACTGACCAAATTTGATCGAAATCCATGCAGGAGAAAGTATTGTACTAGATCGCGGAAATTGAGTAGTCACATAATTTGTGGCGGACAGATTAGCGAACGTCATGTGAGATCCACTGCTAGCATCGTTCTAAAAATTCTGAAAAGCATCGTCTTGATGCAACTCATACTCACCGTGTTTTCTTGAAGTTATTACGGATACTAATGAATGTGATGAAGTTATTTGCTTATTGTTTGTAGCCTAGTCTTTCATTGAAAAGTATCCTGTAGGGCTTAACACATAAACCATTTTTGTTAAATCAATCAATCACATTCATACATCAAATAAAATGTTGTTATAAACTATATGTTATAATTAAAAGATCTAAAAGCTTGTTTCAATGTCTCTGAATCATGTAGATTATGTTGCCTCAGAGTGATTCAATATGTCAGCGAGTGCTTTCTGTAGGATAAAGAAAAATACATTTTGATAACAGAACAGATAAGAAACCATCAGCTAACATTGAATAAATGATTGATTGAATGGGGCATACAGTGTATAGTTAAATATATTATGACCAGGAAGATTAGCTACAGATGCAATATGCTCAGTTGGTGTGTGTAGCCTAATATTTGATGTTCTGTCTTACAGCGAGCCATGAAGAGAAGAAAGGGAAAGGGGCCCAGCACACAGCCAGGTTTGGCCAAACAGCACCTCTTCAGCAAATACAGTAGCGTACCATCACCAGCTCATACCATCCTTAATGGTCACATTCTATATATCTACATCTCATCTGAGTCAAGCAGAACTGCAACTGCAAGAGAAGTGATCAAGTACTTGCCAGAACTGAATATAGAACAATCAAAAACTAAAGTAAAGCTGCTTGTCGAAAAAACGTTAACAAAATACAGAAAGCTCACAGACAAGAGAGAATTTGATCAGTTTGAAGAAATTTGTAGCCAGATGTTTTGTGGAATCTCCACCTCCACCACCGCTCCACCTCAGCTCTGCCACAGCTGCACCTCCGCCACTGCTCCACCTCAGCTCCGCCACAGCTACACCTCCACCTCCGCCACCGCTCCACCTCAGCTCTGCCACAGCTGCACCTCTGCCACCGCTCCACCTCAGCTCTGCCACACCTCCACCTCTGCCACCGCTCCACCTCAGCTCTGCCACAGCTGTACCTCCACCTCCGCCACCGCTCCACCTCAGCTCTGCCACACCTCCACCTCCGCCACTGCTCCACCTCAGCTCTGCCAGAGCTGCACCTCCACCTCCACCACCGCTCCACCTCAGCTCTGCCACACCTCCACCACCGCCACCGCTCCACCTCAGCTCTGCCATAGCTCCGCCACCGCTCCACCTCAGCTCTGCCACAGCTCCGCCACCGCTCCACCTCAGCTCTGCCACAGCTCCGCCACCGCTCCACCTCAGCTCTGCCACACCTCCACCTCCGCCACCGCTCCACCTCAGCTCTGCCACACCTCCACCTCTGCCACCGCTCCACCTCAGCTCTGCCACAGCTCCGCCACCGCTCTGCCACAGCTCTGCCACAGCTCCGCCACCGCTCCACCTCAGCTCTGCCACACCTCCACCTCCGCCACCGGTCCACCTCAGCTCTGCCACACCTCCACCTTCGCCACCGCTCCACCTCAGCTCTGCCACAGCTGCACAGCCACCGCTCCACCTCAGCTCTGCCACAGCTCCGCCACCGCTCCACCTCAGCTCTGCCACAGCTGCACCTCCACCTCCGCCACCGCTCCACCTCAGCTCTGCCACACCTCCACCTCCACCACCGCCACAGCTAGTCAAGCGAAGTCTCCAGCTAACCACCTTGAGAACGCTTCACTTAGTCCTTTGAAGACGAGACAGACAGCTAGAACCATTTGTCCTTCTTGTGTGAGATATAAGGACTCTCTTAAAAACATGAGGCAGAAAAAGTTGCAAATGCAGAGAAGCAAGTACCTGGCAATCAAGACACTCAGAGCACGGCAGAAGAAGATGGGAGCAATAAGAACACTTAATCAGAAACTGAAAAGAAAAGAAAAACAAATATCCAGCTTAAGAAACCAGTTGAAATCACATGAAACCATCTCTAAATTGAAAAATCAGTACAAAATCAAAGCAAGAAGTCATAAGCGCCTAAAGAAATCCCTTACACACATGAAGCAAGAGGTCAGATCAAATTCTATTGATGTAGACAGATGCTGTGAATTAGAAGAAAGGACTGTGAAATTGGACTGTGAAATTCGTGATCTTCAGGTGGAAAACCTCCGTTTGGAAGTGAAAATCCAGGATTTGGAAAGTGAGAAAAAGCTCACAAAAGCAGATGCAAAGTCTTACTCAAACGAAATGCGATTGATGGTGTTTGATGCGATATCCAATCAGGTGCCCACTGCCAACATCCACAATTTGATCACAAAGTTTGGGCAGCGCTTCAACATCAGTTTAAGTGATGTGCCAAGGAGGGCTACTGTGGAAGCCATGACCAGAGAACTGGGGGCCATAAGTGACCTCCAGACTGCTGAAGCCCTTTTAGAATATTCACACTGTACACTCGGTTTTGATGCAACCACACAGGAAGGAATCCACTTGAACAGCATACACTTCACCACCAAAGAGAGCTGTTACGTTGTTGCTGTCGATGAACTTCCAGGAGGCTCTGCTGAGGATTATCAGATCCACATTTGTGACTCCATCAGCAACCTTGCTAACGTGTTTTGTCATTTCTTTGAGGCAGACTACGAAGTCATTCTTCAGAAAATGATCAGTAATATCTCAAACACACTCACTGACCGCTATGCAGCTAATCATGCGGCCATTCGTCTTGTCTGTGCTTCTTGGAACAAAGCTTTGAATGAGCTGAATTGCAACCTTCACCCTTTGGAAAGCATTGCGTCGAAGACTAAGCTTGCTCTAAAGGAGATTGAGAAATCCATAGGCGTAACTGGGAAGATCAAGGGGAAAGAGTGCTTTGCAGCAAACATTGTGGTGCAGATGAACAAGATGAGATACATGGATGGCAAGGGTGACCCTCGTGGGTTTAAGATTTTTCTTAATAACAATGACCTCCCTCTTGGCCTCATACCTCGCTACAGAGGCAATCGCCTGCACATTCTTTTTCATATTTGTGGGATTTTCACCTGTCATCATACTGCACTGAAGTCCTATCTCTGTGGAGGAACATCCTGTGGAGGCCTGCGTGCGAGTGTGCTAGAATACTTTGATTCTGTAGCTGGACAAGTCGAAATGCAAGTTCTTGGTTTGTTTGGGAAATTATTGACGGGACCCTGGATGACCAAATTCTACACTGGAGCAGATGATCAAACCGATCACATTCAAGGCATTGAATCAATCAAAGAGACCGTGCAGAACCTGAAGGACCAGCTGAGCTCACCTGGGGAATTCCTCACTCGCACAACAGACCTCTTTGGAAGCCAGCTGGATGCTTCAGACAAAATCCTTGAGAAATTGCAGCAACCACCAAAAGACACGGTCATGTTCAGTCAAATGACGGAAGCCTGTCTGAGAGCAGTCATTTCAGTCCTTGAAAGACAGTATCGTCAATACTTTGCTGATACATGGACAGTGACGGAGCAACTAAAAGAAGAGACGACCTCTGCAAGATCTCACAACATGGATGCTGAAGAGCTGATTGGGATGTTCAGTGCGTTAAAGAAGAAGGCTCCAAATGCCACCATCTGCTACTTGTCCTGTAAAATGCGAGCACGGAAAAACAACACAGTGGAGTACTTGGACAGTTTGGACAAGGAAAAACGAGATCTGGTTATCAGGAAGGCAGTGAGGCTGGGTGAATTACAACGACGAAGGAGGAGAAAGAAGCAAGGAGAGCTGCAGGAGGAACTGCACAAACGTCAAGTCTCAAAAGAAAGAAAGAGAAGCGAACAAGAACGGAAAGTGTTGGAGAAAAAGATTGAAGAATTAGGGGCAGAGAAGATTGAGGAAGCGTTTCCAGAACTCCCAGAAGAAAAAGTGAGCTTGATCAAGGAGTTGTTGGGTGGCAGAGCGGTGGGGGCATTTGTATGTCATGCGTGGGATTTGGGCGGCAACAGGGTCATTTTCAATGGGAAAATTGAAACTTTCCATGCCAAAAAAAAGAAATACACTGTTGGCTATTGGGCCATGAACAGGGAGGGCTATGAATTTGATGCACATGACACTGATGTGTCTGTCTATGCAATGGCTGCAGATGTCATCTCGGATGACTTGGTTGTACAGTAGGTTGTTAGTGGGGAAACACTTGTTTATATGAATATGAATGTATATAATATATGTTACACTAATATGAATGTATACTTACCATTGAATTGAAAAAAGGGGGCAAAATCACTTGAGTGAATGAATATGAATGTAATACTTCCGACCATCGAAGTCTGCGGCCCTCCCCTGAGGTGAGCTGCCCTGAGCCTGGACGAGCTGAACACGCAGCGGCAGGTGAAGGGTGGGGATCCTCAGGGGGTGATCTTTCGGCCCTGGTCCCTGGGGGTGTTCTGGATACGCCTAGAGGAGCTGAAAACGCAGCACTAGGTGGATCTGGGGACTACCAGGGGCAACCGGGGTTGGAGTCACATGGGCTGCACTTCTCCTCGCCTGTGCGTGACGCCCACAGGGAGGGGAGGACCCAGCTGCAGTTTCTGCGCCACCTTGCTTTTCTTCCTCCCCGCCAATGCCTGACACCCATTGGGGGGAGGGAAGACCTCAGCGATGCCCCCGCCTAAGTCCACGCGATGCCCCCCCCATTCCACATGGTCCAAGTCCGACCCTGCCGGTGCTTGACGACCACCGGGGGGAAGGAGGATACCAGCACAGGCTCCGCCCGAGGCCCCTGGCTACAGTTTCTGCGCCACCTTGCTTTTCTTCCTCCCTGCCAATGCCTGACGCCCATTGGGGGGAGGGAAGACCTCAGCGACGGTGTATTATGCTGTTCCCCTGTGGTCCCTAGTGAGTGTGTGTACGCGCAAGTGTCTCCCTCTCCCTCCCGTGCCATATGGAATGTGTCAATCTTTTATGTTGAGTTTTGATTGGGAGGAGGTGTCAGGGCGGTAATCATAGGGGTATTAGATAGGTTAGTTATTGATGAGGGGTGTGGCTATTCATTTATTCATTTATTTATTTTATTGAGTAGCTGGGGTTTGTTGTTTTTGACTAGGACACCTCCTACTGCCCGTTTGCCTAGGTTGTAATGAAATTTCATGCAAATATCTGATAAAATGAGGAAGTTACAAGCAAAACCATGTGAATATTCGTCATTTTCGTGAAACTGTCTCCGTTATTAATATGAATAAACGCTTATTAATTACTATTTATTTCAGTGAGGCACAATTGGTCAAGTAAAATAGTACATTTTCATGATTTCATTTGAAAGAACTAACAAAATTCTACCTTCTGTTGAAATTTCATGCAAATATCTGATAAAATTAGGAAGTTACAAGCTAAACCATGTGAATATTCATCATTTTCGGTCACATGACTTCTATTGTAATTAATGTATAATATTTTATCATAATTCTCGATATTATAATATCATAACTTTCTCAATCCTAGGCCAATTTTCACAATCCTGGTGTCATTCTAAAGGGAATGTTCAGCCCTGTCTAGTCATGTGATCCATTTTGAGCTAGGGGCTGTTTCAAAATTTTGTCATCATACCTACATTCATACATCCAATAAAATGTCACTTTTAAATCTATGTTCAGTTATACGAATTATTAATATTTGCTATACTCAACAGTAGCATGAAAAAGTGCAGTTTAAAACTTATTGTTCACTCTCTGTCATCTGAACTTTGCAGGCGCAGCAGCTACTCTCTGTAACGAGAGTTGCTAGTCCTCAGTAACGTTAACATTAACCTAATTCGAAGTGAAGTAAACTATATTACCATTTAAACAACAAGTATGTCAGGAACTACATAACATAGTATAAACTATGAACTACATATATCCCAAAACAGGGGACAACATTTAAACCCAAGCATTTCATATACAGTATACTCATTTTCTGTTTTTGTATTAGTTTAGGAAGTTAGTTTTAGTAATTGTCTTTTTATTATTTACTTTGACATAGGGTTTAGGTAGCTTCCCTTTAAAATCTAGTTTGTTTTGTTTAATTATGTTGGCCTTGGTTCACTCTGAAGAGAAGCTTCATTTTCAGTTTTGTATATTGTTTGTGTGCTAAGCAGCAATAAACTGCTTATATCGTATATAGTATATATCGTATGTATATCTGGTAGCCGACGCCGATCTAGTACCTACTAGATCGGCGTCGGTCGTAGGTCCGGGGGTGTGTTACGATCGCTGCTATAGCAGCTACAGTCTAACAGCAAACAACTGCACGTGACGTTAGTAGCACGCGCAGTTCACCACTTCCAGGTGCACGCGGAGAAAGGTTCCGTTCAAACCGTTAGGATCCCGACGGTTGAACGTGGCTCACAAACGCCGTTGGAAAAGCTCAATCCGGTAAGCCTCGTCTGAAAACGATTCATTTTTTAAAAACTTTTTATTGATTTGAACTCTGCTTAAATACTTACAAGCTTGTCAAATTCCCACGGCACTTAACGTCAATGTAAGATGTTTGTCTATAATGGTAGATACTGTCAGGGCAGTAGTGAGTTAGCTGAAATTTAGCTAACTAGTTTGATATTTTAATATTTGGTGTTATGGTATTATGGTCTACATTTAACAACCAAATGACACATTTAACAACCCAATAAAATCCGAAGCAAAACACGTCACCACAAAGTGAGTTTTTTGAGTATATCCAACTTGTTGTATAGGCTACCATACCTAACTTTGTGGAGTCCTATCTAAAGAGGGTTAGATGATGTGCTAAACTAATGTGTGTAAAGTTTTTCCTGTGTTCTGGTCAGTATGCCATGCTCAAAACTTGGCTCTACAGTAGGCTACATACCATTTTTGTACAGGTGCATTTAGTATTTAATATATTTGAATCGACAGATATTAATGCTGTGCTCTGTTCAACAGTAAATGTGATGGACATTGAGGATGCAATGGAGGAGGGCAAAGAGCAAGGGATGAAAAAACAGAAATACTTTTCTGTAATCTCTCCCAAAGAAGCGAATGTTAGAAAATGGAATATATCTCTCACACTTTTATCCTTATTAAGTGTGTCAGTGAGTTTTTTTGAGGTAGGTCTGGCAACAATAAAGATTGATCATCTAATGCTCATTTTAGGCCTATACCTTTTGATGCAGAATTGTGTGTGGTCTGATACAGATTATCATAATAGTGTGTGTGTGTGTGTGTGTGTGTGTGTGTGTGTGTGTGTGTGTGTGTGTGTGTGTGTGCGTATATATGTTTCTTATTTCTGTCATATCTTGTATTCCAGCTGTTCTTTGACTCCACTATTGGGGTTATTCATGCAATCAGATATGGCCTCGATGTTGTCTTCTTGATAAACATCATCTCCCGTTTTTACATTGGATATGAGTACAATGGTGTGGTCATCGATGCTCAGTTGGTTCGGCGAAACTACCTCAAAACATGGTTCCTTATCGATACTTTGGGTGTGATCCCATTGGAATTGTTCAGTTTTGTATATCCTGAATGTCATTTCCTTCATTTCACTCGTTGCTTCAGAGTCTTCAGGATGTTTGACACTATCTGTGAGTTGGACTGTTGTCTTTATGTGACTCAAGTTTAATACAAATGGAATCAATGATGATATGAATATATTCATCTAAATTCATGTTTTTGTGTTTTAGCGTCCTTGCAGAAGGATCCTTATATGAACAAAATCCATGTTTTTCTGCTGAATGCCTTCACTGTTGTGGTCATCAGTCTCCAACTGTCTGCTTACCTGTTGTGAGTTGAACTTGAATATTCATTGTTCATTATTGATTGCCACTATTAACCTGTTATGAATTAACATGTTTCCAGAAACATACTTGCATGCATGTTTTTGAAGTGAAGTTAAATCAACATATTGTTTTATATTGTCTATTATATTGTATTTTGATGTTGAGGCCCAGCTCTGCAGTGTAATGCAAGTGTCCTTTGTGCTTTAATTTGTTTAGGCTTTATCTAGTATGTAATCCAAAGTACAGCGACATCAGTGCTAATTGTACGGGTGGAGAAGAAAATTGGATACACCTGGAGTCAAAAGGTACGCTACACTATCTGTTGAGAAATACATAGAAAATAAATAACAATGAAGCTAGAAGCTAAATGAGTTCAGCTACCTTCAAGCTAGCAAAGTGACAGATTGGCTGATAAATTAAATACTAACTTGATTTTACTACTGTGGAATGCCAATGCTGTACAGCAAACAGTAGGTAATAGGCTACAAGGAGTATTACGGAGTAAAGGTTGTACTTGTTGCCTAATATTTTAGGGTGTTGCCTAATATTTTAAATGCTTTATTTTCAGGAAAATGGTGCAAATCGCTATTTTTTAAGGATGCAATATATTGGTCTTCAATGACACTATTCAGTGTAGGGTAGGTTTTTGTATTGACATTTTTTCTGAGGTTGTTCTGAAAGTTATGTTAATAACACAAATGATCAGTACACATTATAGAAGCTAGTGTGAATGCTTTTATTTCCCTTAATTCCATTAAAGCTCTCTTTAAAGCGTTGGGAACTTTTTGCAAGCAGCTTTTCACTCATCTAGATCAGTGAAGCTAATTGAATTCCCTTATATTTTCTGTAGTTATGGAGACCTGCATGCCACAACAGTGAATGAAGCCACAGTGACTTCAGTGATCATGCTAATGGGTGTCTTTGCAATCGTTGGTTATATCATACCTGACATGAGCTCCCTCATCAGTAATCTGGATGCTAGTAAGGTCAAGTTCTTCCTTCGCATGGAGTCCATTCGTCATCATATGGTAATTACAAGGCATCATCAATTTGTTGTGGTTTTGTCCATTTGAATAATTCTGTATTTTCCATTTCACAATATAGGCCTATCAGGTAATCAAAAATGTAACATAGGCTACATAGGGCTGAACGATATGGCCAAAATCTATATCACAATATACTTTTTCGTATCGGTCGATACGATAAGTATTATAATATCAGTCAATTAGTGTGTTAACTGGGTATTTTTTTGTTTCGGGGTGAAGTCCAAATAACGACAACTTGCAGCTCACAGAAAGCTGAAGTTTATCAGATTTTGGATAGCCGAACCACTTCCACTAGGGTTGGGTCGGTTTAAAAAAATTCAAACTGACTTCATAAATAAAAAAATAAATACAATAAAACATAAATAATTGTAGAAAAATAAAAGCCTCAATGACTAAATACATGTGCAAGTTAATTTGCAACTAAATAAATATACACAGAAATAAATAAATATAAGAATACAATATATTTATTTATTTCCCTAATTGTTCATTTCTGTTTTTAATTATTTCCCTATTAATTTATTACTGTATTCATTTATTTCTTTATTCATTTATTTCTGTATTTATTTATTTCCCTATTTATTTATTTCTGTATTCATTTATTTCCCTATTCATTTATTCCTGTATTTCTTCGCCCATATGATAATGGGGGGGTGTGCCTTGATGGTGTCACCGAACTCCCATTGGTTAATCGATATGAGAGCTCATAGATCAACTGTACTAGATCTACATCTACTAGATTTACAACTACATCAAGACGATTGGCCGCCACTCGAAGGAGCTCTGAAACTGAACAACGTTCAGTTTCATTTTTGCTTCTGCTTATAGTGGGAGAGGAGGGTCTGTGCCTCTTCTGTGGGTTTGATTGCTATTGCCTGAGTGGTCAAGACACGTCCTTCATTAACATATGGATGAAGAAATACAGGAATTAATAAATAGGGAAATAAATAAATAGGGAAATAAATGAATAGAGAAATAAATGAATACACAAATAAATTGTATTCATTTATATATCTATTTCTGTGTATATTTATTTATCTTCTTTATTAAATTGCACATTCCCTCATTTTGTGGGGCGCTGCGTGTATGTATGTCATCATGTAGCCTATTGCATTCTGCTGAACGCTTTGCTCTGACTCAGCACACTGTAACCCTGTAATGAAAGGGCTCTGCACCGAGTCAGTGATCGATGCTGTTAAATCATCGAGACGATCGGCTGCCAAAAGTGGAGAAGTATTTTATGTATTTTATCACCCTTATCGATTAATATCAATCGCAGATGTAATCGCGATTGATATTAATCGATTTATTGTCCACCCCTAAAGCTACATTAGCACACCGACTTACTGTAGCCTAATCCTGTAAACATTTAATGGATGTTTTCTTTGGAATTTTAAAGCGATCAGATAATTGTATTTGCTCCTAAGGAAATCCTTATAATTCCTCAACCATGTGGATCATGTTTAAGAAGCCTGTTTGCACACAAGCCATTTAGTAAATAACTCAATATCTAATCATCCAAAAATATGTGAATTATAAGACCTATAAGGATAATAGTTGATGATAATTATATCATAATATAATGATGATAATATTATGATGGTAATATTCAACTGTGTTTTCTTTCTTTTACGAGAAGGAAGGCTTCCTATTAAGGATTTGGTACATGTCTCATTTTCTCCCTATTCCATAGAAACATATGAGGCTACCGGAGGATGTTCAAACACGATTAGAGATACACTATGCTGACGTGTGGATCCATCATAATGACACCACGCAAGCAGGGCTGTGGAATGACCTTCCCCTCCCTCTCCGCACAGAAATATCTTCTGCTGCTGACAAAGTGCAAATTAAAAAAGTAGGAGAAACCGTAAAAAAAAAAATTGAGGTGACTATAAAATTTGCATTTATTCTCTTATTAAGAAAAATCCCCTGGCATTTCAACCATTAATATTTGACCCTTTAGCCCAAGGAGCAGAGGACACCCATGTTCATGGAGTATGCATCCAACTCCAATTTCGCTACTGTCAAAGCAGCTAAAGATGTGTGCAAAGTAAGATTGTTCAAAACTAGAATTCCTTGCATGTTACAAGATTGTTTATCATAACTGCAAGAGCTGGTAATGGGTGCTGCTTCTGTTTATTGGTTTATATTTCTACTGGTAGTAAGCACTCACTATGGGCGTTATTCACCTAGTGGCCATCTTGACACCCAGTGTTTGGAACCAAGCTGGCCACTAGGTGAATATGGCCCTTTGGACAGAAGCTGAAGATCACTGACTTATCCTCCTTTGCTGAACAAGTACTCCTGGATGCGCACGATTCGACCAGATAGCCTGTTTGCAAAGAAGTGGGACGACTTTGTATTCTGGTGCATCACAGTTTCCATCTTCATCCATACCTGGGTGCTGTTTTTCACCAACAATGAAGAAACAACAGGTGGGTTGTTTATGAGCCTCCCCATCCAATGGACACACTCACAAAAACATTATCAAAAAGCCTTGTTTCAGGATTTAGTTACTGTATATTTCTTATTTAGGCTTCTTTAAAGACGGGCCAGGTGCTGTCATCCTGTCTATTTGCTCAGCGATTGATATCGTTGCCGGAATTGACATAATCATTTGTCTGCGGACTGAAGTTGTGACTACAGATGGTAATCGCTATATATTCTGATTTGTGTGACTAATTACTGAGGTCTTGTGGTCCGAGAACTCTGTCATGTACCTTATGTCTTATACCTGTATTTGCTATCCAAGGCTACGTGTCTGATATGGCGGGCATTTTGAAGAACTACAGAGCTTCTTGGAATCTGCAATATGATGTCCTGGCTATTTTGCCCCTGGAAATCTTCTCATTGGTAGCACCTGCCAAGTTCCAATGGCAGTTGTTGTGCTACTTACGCCTCAATCGACTTATCTGGCTCAGAAAGGTAAACTGAAAGCCGTTACAGATTCCATGTATGCGTCTGCACAGTTTACTGCAAATCGTTTGGCCCCCGTCTATGTTTTTGTGTTTCCTTACATAGTCATTATATGAGAGCAGAGCATTGTTGCGCAGAGAAGGACAACTAATGACGCGATAGCATTATAGCGGTAGCTTTTCCGCCATGCACCTATGCGCTCAAACATCATTTAACTAAAATGCTACACAATTGCATCATTGAGAGATCGAACACATACAATCAGCCCAAGAGGAATGTACTGCAGTTATTGACATATGATGATATCATTTCACAATGTCCAATGTTCTCTGTTGCAGGTGTATCTGTTCTTCAAGAAAAGGGAAAATTACATCAAATGCAACTTGTTGAAGCAAAGAGCAGCTAAATGTATGTTCCTGCTGATTCTCTTTGTGCATTGCTGTGCTGGATTCATGTACATCTCTGGCTGTGGTACAAACAGGTGATATTCAGATGCTGGGAGACTGATCTAGACAACCCTGATAGAAGCAATTATCAACTACATATGTCTTTGATTTGACTTTTTTAGCCACAAACATACACCCGGCATGCAGTGCTTTGTTATATTTGCTTGTTCAGTAGCCATAGCATATTCATTGGTTGTTTGTTCACTGTGCTGGGGAATAATTGAGCGTACTGTGAACTATTAGTTTAGTGTTTTTGATGAAGTGATTGTTTTGGTATTTGAATTTAAGGTTATTTATTTAATTACTGGATTTAATTGACCATTTTATTACACCATTACATTCATTTTTTTATTACAATAGAAGAATATGTATTAGTTATATTATAAATAGTGTACAGAGATTGCTATGTAGTTTAAACTTTCTATACTCATGCCTGTTCCTTTTGTAGGTGTGATCAAGGCTCTTGGGCATGGAATAATGGGCTGGAGTCCAAGAAGTCCAACTTTTATCATTACACTTTATCTGCTTACTGGGCAATGTCTACCTTGACTACTGTTGGTAAGAAACAGCTGCAATCTTGTCCTTTATCATATTGCTTTCTGACTGTTGCTCTGTTTCATTTGTCAATCATTGCCTGTTTGTGTATGAATTAGAAATATGCATGTTGAAAGGTTCAGAAAGAAATTTTGCAGTTGTGTTTTTATGGGTAGCATACTAGTGACAGATAGTATTTAACGAGATGTTTGCGTTTTCAGGATATGGGGACATCATCCCTGGTAATACGTCTGATAAGTTCACCGCTGTGGCCATTGCAATTATTGGCTCTTTTGTTTTGAACTTCATCATAAGTCATATCTACTCCACAATATCCAGCAGCAGTGGCCCCAGGTGACTCAGAGTGTGAAGTTAAATATGTTCCCTTTAACTCATATGGCTTCAGTCTCATTAAGGAATGTGTGTTTGAATGAATATATCCTGTGAAACAAACTACAAATGGGTGACCATGCGTCTGAAAAGATTTCAAGTCAGACTCCTTCCAAGTGTTTCTCTGGTCAACAAGTCATACAATCAGCATTCATGTATTGAGAATAAACCAATACTCAAAATGTGGTTCTTCGACCAACATGTCTTTACTCCAGGGTCAAATTCCAGCACCGTCTATCAGTTATGAAACTGGCAATGGAGTCCCACCGCTACCTCAGTGTATCCCTGCAGAAAAGAGTTGTTAATTACATGAGTCTCCTCTGGTCCAAGTACCAGTAAGTCCTCCAGACTTTGTTATTATTATGATTGTGTGTGTGTGTGTACCATTTTTACAGATGTATTTATTTTCAGTGGCCAGACTTACCCTGGGGGACCATCTCTGATCCGTGATGTGCCGATAGATATACAGCGGATGGTCTTGATGAATCAACGAGGGGAACTTCTATCTGAAGTGTGTCTATCCATCACGTGTTTATAACAACCTTGTTTTCTTTATTCTGCATTTTGTATGATAATGCTTTATGGATCTGGTCCTGAAAATGAGTTGTTTGTGGATAATTATGTTTAGTTGTATATATATATATTTTTTTTTATAGATTCCATTTTTTGAGCAGACCGGAGTGGACTTTATTTTGGATCTAGCCACAGTATCAGTGATGTATTTCTTCCCTAGAGGAGAGATCATCCAATATAGGGAAGCCATCTCCAGAGAGCTGTTCTGCATCAAGAGAGGCACCTGCCAGGTTTGCTTCCAACACAAGTTATTTAAAGCAAGAATAGGGACTAGGGTTTTTAGTTTGAGATATTTAGTTGTATCTCTGTGTGTAAAATGTAGTATACATTTACAGGTAGAAAAAAGAACAAACTAACAATATAATTTGATTTGTAATTGTATCATGCAGCAGTCTGGGTGATGGTGCTTAATTAGGTAACATTTTTGATACTGTGAAATGAAAAACCTATAATGGTGTCAAAGTAAGTTGAATGTTGTGATTTCAGATTCTCACTGATGACCTTGCTAATATTGTTGGCATGTATGGGGAAAAAATGTACTTTGGGGAGGTAAGACATCAAAGCTATTTCCATTGTACAGACAAATGTTTTTAAACACTGATATTTAGAAGCGCAAAAACAATTACATTTATATTTTCTGCACTTGATTCTAGGCAGGGTTCCTGTTTGCAAAAAAAGCACCGGTGACGGTCCGTGCCGAAACATACTGTGAGATACTGGTGATTGACTTTGACAAAATGATGACTATTTTGGACAAATATCCTGCAATTAAAGGGTACATTACCACATCCTTCGCCTTAACAGATCTCAAATTCATTAATGAGCAATGTATTCTCATGTGTGCTTGCATATAGACATGAGACCAAGGCCAGCATTTTGATGTCGTCACATTTTAAAGCTTTCTTGTTAACCTGCTTCTATCTCCCTTTAGGCAAATGGAGGAGCTGTGTTCAGATAGTAAATACTACAGTGACTTGGATGAAGACATGATGAATCTAAAACGATCCAAAGCTCCAGGGCGATTTTTCCGCAAGTCCAAATGTTGTAAGGCTCTTTTTTAATATTAAAATGTAGTTGTTCAGATCCTTTAATTGATCGCTAACTGGTTTCAACTTTCAACCATAAAAGGGTTCTGAATTGTTCAAAATATTGTAGTGATTAATGTTCCTACATCATAGGCAATGTGATGAATTGTCTTACATAAGTAGTCTGATGTAAAATAAACCATATAATAGAAATACCAAGATCACTAAAGGTAAAAGTACTTATGCAAAGAAAGGTTACATCAAATTATTGATTTTTTTTCACAAGTTTGGATTGAACGCTCTTTTACACAATTTACACACATGGTCTAGACTTTGAGGACTTTGGTTACTTTCAATACTATGCCGGAGCCCAAGAAGAAACATTTGAAGACCATCTAAGGAGGCTAAACAAAAATCGAGAAAAATGTTGTTCTCAGCCCATGTGAGCAATTATTATTATTATTACTATTTATCACTGCAGTTTATTGGTCACTAAACACCAACTGTTCTTTTACAGGAACATTCCAGGACGACTTGCCTTTTTCTTTCGTAGATTTTTATCACTTTTCCTCATGAGGTAATCTTTGTTGAAACTTAAGTTGAAATAATATTTGACAATGACATAACAATGACTGTAACTGTTTAACTTTAAATTGGCAGTTCCCTAAATCAACTTAAATAATAGTTAGTGGATAGGACATACAGTTCTTGGTTCAGACTATGGGACACCATAGACATAATCATTCTTTAGGTAGATTGCTTTTCAATAATTATGATTGACGTGTTTATTTATTCTAAAATGTGCCCCTTTGAACCCCATCACCCATCAGGAGAGCCATTTTGCCCAGCAACGCGGCGTATGTGTGCTGGGAGTTCTTCCGCACCTTACTAGCCGTCACGGTTAGCGTTCTCGGCTTTCTGCACTTTGCCTTCCTACACGAGAAGACAGAGATGTGGATCGCTTGCTATGTGTTGGGCCTGTTCTGCTGGGTCGATATGTACATCTGCCTGCATGTGGCTTTCTACAAAGACGGACATCTCCAAGTGGACACTCTGGAGACAGCCAAAAACTATGCCAAGACCAGCTTTCTTCTGGACTTCATCAGCTGTTTTCCCTGGGAAGTCTTTGGTTGGCTGGTGGTCTCACCCTTCAACTCCACTGGTTTCTATGGCAACACTGTAGCACTGCACCTCTACGCCTTAATGCGGGCGCCACACGTCCTCCAGCTGTACAGACTGTCCCAGGCCTTCTCCTACTGGCAATCAGGGATCGCCACAGAGAAAGCACGTATTACACTGTTAAAATTCCTGATCTATTTTGTGCTCTTATTGCACATCAGCAGCTGCATTATCTTTGCCAGTGTATGCCCCCCTGGTGACCACATACACACAGGGAATGAGTCCAATTACATGCTGCCTGCCATGAAGCACAACTGCTCCAAGTACTCCTGGGTCAGTCACTTGGAGATGCATAAAAAAATTGACTTTGGTAAGTATTTCTTAATAATGAGCAGGTCTATACAGGTCTAAGACAAATATGGGGGAAAATATATAGGCACCTTTACAGGTCAGTTGGGTAATAACACTAAGCTGTAAGCCTTGGCCAAAATTGACTTCCATCAGTGAAGAACGCTAGACTCCTAACTGATGTCTTTCCCCCTTCAGAAACGACAACCTTCTTACAGATGTATATTGTCACCTTGTACTTTGCTACTGCTACTGTCTGTGGCGTAGGCTACGGTGACATCTTTCCTCACATCCCTTTAATGGTACAGTCACTGTATTGTCTTTTCTCCATACTTGTTTAGGCATCGCCCATAATGACCATTAACACATACATTACAGAATAGATCCCAATGATGTTCACATCCAAATTAAGCAGTAATCTTCAAACACAAATGTAATGATCACTGGAAAAGGTTGTTCTAATGTCATTATATTTAAAACATCCAATTATAAATGTTAGCATTGTCAGTCCGATCATTGTGGCTGTGCTCTCTTTGTCGGTGTCAAGAGAACCGTGGTGAGCTTCATTATGGTGTCCAGTGCGCTCTGGGGTGGCTTTGTGGCGAGCAACATGCAAGCCATGTTCGCCAACGCAGATGCACCAAGGGTAGAGTTAACAGAGAAGAAAGAGAGCATGAAGGCATTCTTAAAAGTATGTGGTATACGCTTTCTCCCATTGGTGCCTTGCTCGGGGCGGGCAGGGGTGGGGGACAACCACTGAAGCTACATTGCAATATCTCGTCTACAGAGCCACAGAATCACGGGGCGTTTGTATGACACCGCACTGAACTTTTACGACTTCAAGTGGATCAAGGCTAAAGGTACAGACCCGGACACCCTGTTTGAACAGCTGCCTTCTTCTATCCAAGGGGACATCGCCATGATCTTCTACGCTGATATTGCCAATGTATTACGATACAAGCATTCACCTATGCAGTTTACACTTTCATGTTCATGCATTCATTCATTTATTTTGTGGCTGGTTATCAATCTATCCTTCATTTTTTTCCCTCCAGGCGGTTGGACTAAACATCAAAGCGGACCCGCCCTTAGAGACAGAGACTATTACTCCACTGGAAAGACGGCTCTTAAGCAAAATAAATGTAGGCCCTAGTCAACTATTATTCATTTGCAGTGCAATTATCAAAACAATAACGGTTTATGTTCTGGTTTATCGCTCAAACAGGGTCCAATCTTCCAGAGAGCACTGAGCAAAGAGCGTGTCCACCAGTTGGAGATGGACCCAGGCTATATCCGTCTGCTGGCCACACAGATCCGACCGTGTCTGTACATGGCCAATGACTACATCTGTCAAAAGGATGATGTAGGATCAGAGGTGATATTAAGACTGCTGCCACATTAGCAAGCAGCTAATTAAGCCAAGAGATTTCCTCTGAACACCAGGATGTCCTCTGGTTGAGTGGGCTAGCTCGGAGGCCATTCTGATCTTAAACCTCAAGATCTGGTTTTCAGTTATTTAACAGTCAATAATCAATAAGCCCACAACAGTCTACAATGGGGAACAACTTAAAGGTCAACCTTGTTTTACTATGCCTTTGGTCCAGATGTATTTCATTCAGAAAGGGGAGGTGGAAGTGCTGTCTTCATGCGAGAATTCAGTTGTCACCAGGTTCAAGGCAGGCCAGTATTTTGGAGAGCAGAGCCTTCTGTTTGAACATCTACGAGCGGCCACCATAAGGTAGTGAGGGCCGTCACTTTGTTCACTTCTGTCTCGTTTCCATGTACACATTTTGGCTCCATGTCATTCTACTTTTAAGAAGGATTTAAATGTAGTCATGAATACAGGTTTAAAGTGATTGTTTGTGTGTTGACTGACAGGGCGGCCACAGACTGCAATCTGTACATTTTGTCCAAGAAAAATCTACACAGAACTCTAAACAACTACCCAGACGTTCTTGAGCAAATCAAGAGAGCAGCTCAGAGGATTGGTGAACAGGAGCAGGTTGATCAAGCTCAACCTGATCAAGCTCAAACGTCAGACGCAGATAAACTGTTCAAAGAAACAGGCTGTGAGCACTTGACACTTAAGACACTTAAGCAATTTACAAGGCCTTTTAGTGATCTTATTTGCCCCATTAGGTGGTTTAATGACCACATGAGGTGAAAGAAACCAGAATGGAATGTGAATCTAATAGTATATAAGTTGGAGGTATTTCAATTTTTGATCATTTTACTTATCCTCCACAAAATTGTTTTCAATTTAATTTTTCTTTTGACCCTCTTGCTTCCACCTGAACCAATCACTAAGCAGATAACGATTCAGCACATGATGTTGCTGATTTTAGAGCCAGCCGATATATTTTTTCAAAACGGCTTCAATAGCATAATCCATCAACTTTAAAGGCAGAATCCAAACCTTCCTGTCCGGGAGTCACCGTGTGGTTCTCTGTTGGTCACTTGGTCACATGGATTCCATAGTCATATTTTTCTTTCAAGTCCCTACAAGACGCTGATTGGCTCGGTGAGACTGAAGTCCGAGCCGAGCAAAGCCAGGCCCTGAATCGGCGTTTCTTTTTTTTAAGTGGGCGGGGATTCAGGGGCTGGAACCAGGTGTGTGTGTGTATGTGTGTGTGTGTGAGGTTAGGTTTGATTCCCTACAGTTGTCCCTACAATGTGTTCTGCTTCATGAATATTTTCAGATGTCAGATGGAAGAACTACTCTGGTCTACTGAAGCGCCTGGTTAAGCTTTCCAACTTCACCATCAACCCTGAGAATCACATCCATGTGCTATATCAATACACATCCTGCCTGCTCATCACCCTGTCCTTCTGGGCCATCATATACATGGTCAGTGAGCTAACTGGAGATCTAATCCACAAATCACTGCCCCTTCCTCTAGTGAAAACTTAAAGTACGAACACTAAATGCATATCAGTCCTTGCTTTAAATGTAGTATATTCATCTGTTGGTCCATAGTTAAAACAAGCTAGTCAAATCTTCAGGAGATGTTGATTGAAGCTACATTGCATGGTGTGGATTTTGTCTGACTCTCTTTCAGGAGGTTGTTTACCTGACCCCAGTCATCTTCATCTTTTCAATGGTCATTCTGTCCATCATGTACAAGGAGGAGCAGAACTTAACTACCAAGTATGCTCATTATATTGGAATCATAGGCATGGATATGTAGTGATGAAGCCATGAAACAACAGACATCTGCTCTGACTTAACACCAACAGCTTGCTCCACATCCGGGTGATCAAGTTCCTGGTTCAGTTCATCAACTTCATCCACCTTGGCGCCGTATTCTGGACCTGCTTTTGGCTGTTTAATGGCAGAGATTCTTGGATTGGAGAGAGAGGTGGGCCACTGACCATTAGTGGGGTTGCAAAGCAAGCCACACTATTGTAATCCGTCTCCTCAGAAAATGCACAGCACACCCGTTTTTACTCTCTCCGTCCATATGTCTGTGACTGGTTGATGGTGGTGATCATCAAGCCTTATATGCATACGGCAGTATGTGTTGTTTGGTATTCGCTCAGCCCCATGGCGTGTTTTGGTTCTCACATGGTGCTTGTATTCTCATATTTGAACGCGCAACGCCCGCCGACCATTAACAGGAAAAGAACATTTAGTCATTGACACACCTTTATCCAAAGGGACTTTGAGGTGAGGCTGAGAACAGCCAAACCCTGCAATCAATACTGCAGCACCTACAAAACTACAAATAACTTATTATAGTAAATGGACTGCATCTATAGAGCGCTTTTCAGACCAGTAGCCACTCAACGCGCTTTACAATTATTGCCTCACATTCACCCATTCATACACAGTAGCCGGCTCTACCTCCTGAGCCACTGCCGCCCCCCTAAATGAGCACCGAAAAAAAAATCACAAAATACTTCTGGATGTGGATTTTAAACCAATTGGGTTATTGAGCCTTATTGACCCTCCTTGTGTGTGCGTTTCCATTGTAGATGTGGAGGACTTTGCGGACGTCTACATATACTCTGTCTACTGGGCCTTGAATACCTACACAACCACCGGCTTTGGCGACATCACTGCCACCAACATGCAAGAGACCCTCTTCAGCATCCTCATCATGGTGCTGTCCAAGATGCACCTCTGCTACAGCATGGGCATGCTCTCAGCCACCAAAGCCAACAAGGGGGTCCTGCAGGTGGCCTGCGAGGAGAAGCTACAGGTGAACAATAGCAGCCTCGCCAAACCACCAATCGCAGTGGCACTAGAGTTTGACCCTTGTCCTTGATTCAAGCAATACACACAATTTATCCTGTAATTGAAGACTTGGGCTCAGGTTTCCAAAGAAGGAAATGTTTCATCAAAAGTTCCCCATGTCCTCTTTACATACAGGCTATCCAGAAGTACATGTTAGATGAGAACGTATCCGTGCCTCTCCAGAACCATGTGATGCATTTCTATAACCACCAGTGGACTCGCACCAGGGGTGTGGACTGTGAGACGCTGTTCAAAGACATTCCACATACCATTAAAAGTCAAATATTCTCCAGGTAATCTCTGCTCCACATCTATGGTGGCTGAACGCTTATTCTACTCTTGTGACGGGGTTGTTGTCAAAAAAAAAAAAGAAGCTAATTTAATATATGCCTAAGTCTGTGTGTGTGTGTGTGTGTGTGTGTGTGTGTGTGTGTGTGTGGATGTAGAATGTGTATTACGATGCTTCCGAAACAAAAGCTGTTCAGCCACGTTTCTGAAGCCTTTATAAGGAACATGGCCACCAAGATGCTGATGAAGAGCTACACTGCAGGTACAAAACATTTTGATGAGTAAAATGAATTGCACAGTAAACACACAGTTAACATCGTAGAGGAATGTGTTGAAAAATGTCAAAATAACCCATTGGCCAGGATCTGCTTGATACTTCAAAGGTCTAAATAAAACTAGTCTTACACTTGAATGAATAAATACTGGCCTGTTGCTGTCATTACCATTATTCAGAATCACGTCAGATAAAGTGAGTGTTTTTTTCACCTTTCTTAATGGAATTATAATTGCACTCGGTATAGTATAGTGCAGCGCCCATTCAAAACGTGTTCAGAACGGGCCGATTGCTTGGCCTCCGGTATTGCTGCTTGCATCTTTTTCAAGAACCGCTCATCCAAACAACCTCACACTCGACACTGCACTTACTTGGGTCCTCAGCAATATACCCGTGTGTATATTGCTGATATTGCTGAGTGTGAAGTCGATCAAATGAACGGTTGTTGAGAAAATTGAAGGACAGACATACAAACAGAGACTCCTTTCATTTTAGTTAGATAAAGAGCATGCAATGGTACATTGATATCCAACAGACAGCAGCAGGAGAAGGTTGTTTTCTCCGGTTGTGTGCGTTCATGGCAATGATCATAGTCTACTTCATTTTGTCACAGGAGACTACATCATAAGGCGAGGGGATATGGGCACTGGCATGCATCTCATTCTCAGCGGCACGGTCAAGCTGTGCTCATCGAATGCTGGGCAGGAGAGCGAGGTCTACCTCACCACTGGAGCTGTGTTGGGATCACAGCAACTCATCCAGCAGCAAAGGTGGGGGGACATGGCCATCGTGGATGACTATGTGGACATTCTGTTCCTCTCCAAGGAGGTGTTTGACCAACTGGGCCACCATTACCCTGAGGACATGAGGAAGTGTCGGCAAGGTTATTAACCATGGACACCTTGTATTCATTTAGACTCTGCATCTTATCTGAGTTTGTAAATATTGAAATACCATTTAGTCATAAAAAGTAGTAGTTTAAACATGGTCCGTTTGTATTAATTTGGATTATTATTATTATTGTATTTTGATTTTGCATCTTATTTGAGGTTGTATAATATATCATATTCAGCCAGTATTTTTGTGTGTGTGTGTTTGTGTCTGTGTCAGTATGTTTATCTTTTCCCAGAAAATATTCATAAAAATAGTAATAAATATATATCACTAAAATTGAAACCAGCTATCTCTTAAGCAAAATGCAAATCCTCCTTAAGCAAAATGCAAATCCTCCTGACAAATAATTGCATCATCACACATTTTTATTACAAGTTAACCTAGAAAACGGCGTAGATAATAAATCAGAAACAATGGCCTCCTCACTAGCGGTTACGTTACTGCCGTCATGAAGTAAACCAACTCACGCCCCTTAAGCTAGCTAGCTAGCTTATGGTATATGCTAGCTAGCTAGCTAGCTTATTAGCTTGTGATTCGTGTCCCTCATAGCGGGCGGAACTTCATAACTGACTGCCATAAAGTTAGCGATAACAAAGTTCCCACCATTTAGACTCGAGGGAAGATGTATTTTTTGCTTCTTTTACTACTTTCATTTAACCCTTCACATTCCAACACCAATTGAATAGGCAGGTTTGAAGGGTTTATTTCCTATTGCCTACAATTTTGTTTAGATATCAAATTATAAATTCATAAAATAATACCAGAATATCTTGGGGGTGGCCCTGACGGTTCCCCTCTGAAAAACAGATCTATCTTTTTAAAGAATTGATTTGATAGGAACATTGGGCCTCATTCACAAACCGTTCTTAAGAACAAATTTGTTCTTAAGTCCTACTTACGGAGATTTTATGAAGATTGTGGCATTCATGAATTTTTTTCTTATCCAGGATTTTTCTTAGGTAAGAACAAATCCTACGAACACTCAGGAGTACTCTTAAGCACATTTCAGTGCCGACATGTTGGCATGGTTGTGTTGTCTTCTTTTAAGTTCAGCAAAATACATTACAGTGAAATATCTGTCATATTTATGTATTTATTTATTCATTTCATTTTTTTTTATAGGTGGCATTTCTCCATCCACGGCCTACAAAACAATGGCATATTGCTGCTACAGGAGATTGGGGATCTGCCCTAGTGATGGCTCGTTCGCGAACAAATCAGTTCGAACAAACGACTCTTTAAAGTGAACGGTGACCTCGTTCGCCGCTCTCGTTCGACTCGTTCGTCGTCGTTCGTCTCGTTCGCTGAGTCTCTGACGCGCTGCTGATTCGCGGCGCTGATTCGCGAGTCGTTCCCTGACTGATTGACTCGAGGACTGAGACGTCACGACTCACGAGAGCCAGCCAATCGTATTTAAATATCAGTGAAATGGTAAATGCATGCTGTCTTTGTATTTTCTGTGTCATGCCAGATTAATAATATATTTGAATGTCTCGTCAATCTGTCTCGTTCTTTCATGCGTCCTTCTCACGCACGCAACCCGGCCGGGACCCCCCCCTTGGTGGATCTTGGTCTTGAGTGGGGGTGGCCAATGGCCATCTTCACAATAGTAAATAAAATATGCCCGCTGCGTTTGGTTTGTCTAACTTTACCTTGAATTGGGGGAATGGGGCATTTTGATCCTGACATGTCATTATGCATACATTAAATAAATCTGTTGAACTCAAATTAAATACATATAACATATTCAACCAGACACAATGTTGTATTTGCTATTATTCACACATTTATTAACACCATCAACCCCCTCCCCCAGTTGGTTTCTCGGAGTTGAACTGTAACTTGATCTCTGAATGGTAACTTAACTGCATTCGTGATTCGTTTGAATGTTGTGAACGAGGGAGGCGCCGAGTCGGTCAGACTCGGCTGGCATTCGCGAACGGCGAATGCATTCGCCGTTCGCGAATGAGAACGAGGGGCGGAGGGAGGAGCTGAGTCTGAACGACTGAACGAGTGAATGATTCACCGCTACCGGAAACACGACTGAACGAACGAACGAACGAACGACTCTTTATGGCGAACTGAACGACGCGAACTGATTCGCGCAAACGAATCATGAAATCCATCACTAATCTGCCCTACGGAGGGAACGAATCTTTCAGGACCACGTAGATCTTTTTTCAGAGGCCCTGCACACGGCCCTGCAGTCCCTTTTATGGGCATTAATGGGCGGTTACCTATGCTAATCCTATGTTAATTAGACTCATTTGGCATGCGCGCTCAGTTTACGAGAAGATGGCATTCATCAATCTAAGAACACAGCTGCGAACAATTCAGCGGCTTAAGAACACGATGACTCTGACGTAGGGTCTTCTTAGAAATCTTCTTAAGAAGGACTTAAAGGGGAACTTGGCAACTCTAGCCATTTCTTCGCTGGTTTTCACTTTTGTCGTCGCATGTTTTCTCAACGAGCTCCCCCTACAGGTCTGGGACGTATATTACACAACACTGTCGTAAAAAAACTCACTTGAGGCACCCTCCTCCCCGTTTCTACCGCTGCTCATGTGCATTTGTTGCCGGACTTTTTCATGTGGCACGATGTCTACCGAGGTGGGTAATTCATTATACACTGTATCATAGAACATTGACATGTATAGCCGGCGTGATTAACCGTTATTGAGGGGGGCGTGTGTGTTTATGTTGAATTGCCGTAAAGCAATTCGTGTTTCTCGCTCGTTCTCGCGATACTTCTCATTTCCAATTTACCGGGACGGTAGTCCCAAAGTTGCAAGGTTGGTTTTCCACCTGGGGGGAGCGGGGATAGTCATCATTAACACCGGACCAGACCATTTAACCGTCCAAATGATTTCCAGACGGGTTTATTAAGTTGAAAAAGTTGCCAAGTGCCCCTTTAAGAAAGAATCTAAGAAGATATTGGTGAATGAGGCCCATTGATTTGGTGGATCAGCTGCTAAACTCACAGGGTCATTTCATCACTTACAGTGAATTTATCTCCCATTTTACTTTTCCAATATCAACTAAAGAATATGACCTCGGAATGAGCAGTGCCGAATGGCTGTGATTCAATACCAAAGTGTTCCTTATCCTACTGATCTCATTACATCACCTGTTGACACTCCTAAAAATAACAATAGAGCTTACGTTCCTTATAGACCCTTTCATTGTTTGTAAACATTCCAAGCCACGAGAATGCGCACATGTCTTTTCGCGCCTAATGGGGTCAGAAAACAAAGTGAAGAACATGGCTGTCAACGATTCTCCTCAGAATATTTCCGAATATGCTCTCTCGTTGCCGATTAAGGACCGGGAACAATATCTCAACAAATTGGTATTGGCTGACGGCGATAGTTTGCCAGACCCAGCTTCCATTAAAGATTGGGTAGATGACAGTAGCAAATGGCCAGATATCCAGTGGCCAGCAATTCACTCTTACCTAGTAGATAAACCGCCCGTACACTCGAGAAAGCCTATGCACATACAAGTCGCTTGATGCCTATAATTATGTTGTTTCTGGACACGTTCAGACGATCTTCTACAAAGATATAGGCAAAGGTTTTTGTGCTCTAAAAGCAGAAGTCTTGCCGAGTCAGCGTCAAGGGAAGACGACATGGTTGTACAAGGCACGGGTGATCTACAACAAGGAGAAGTGCTACATTCACACGGCTAACTGCACCTGCATGGCGGGGTAAGTGTATTTATTTATTCTTAAACCAGTGGACAATGTCCTAATCTGGTCAACGCCACTGCTGGTCCTATTTTCACATTCAACAGCGCTACAGGTCGGCATTTTAGACTTTTTGTTTGGACTTCGTTAGTGGAAGTCTATGTAAGTAGGCCTAGGTGTTTTTCTGACCCCAAGATGCGTGCGCATATTTCTGTGACGTTGCACTCGAAGGGGTCTATTTCAGCAAGACAGTATATTTCTAGTCCTCATGTCACCACCTACTGGAATAATTGTGCAAGTGGTATTCCACGGCATGAAGTTTGGCTGTTGCCATACAAATATCTCCACCAATAAGATAAAGAAGGTGCCATTTAAGCTTATATACAAATCGTACCCTGTAAAACATTTTATTAAAAGATTTAAGAATGTTAATGTGTCATGTTCATCTTGCTCTGCACATCCTGAAACTGCATCATTTATTTTGGCATCAACACTAAAATATTGTGGCAAGTGGTTTCTAGGTTTATTAATATTACATTTATGTTGCATTATTGTATAAACATGTTATTTTTGTCCTAACAGAAAAATAAGAAACAAGCATACATAAGTAATCATATTATCTTAGCTAACATTCATATTCATAAATGGTGGAGGTAGACAGGATGCAGGAGGTGGAGGCAGACAGCATGCGAGAGGTGGAGTGTAATGAATCATTACCTACTTTTGTTAATTGATATCACAATGAGTAACATATTTAAGAATGAGGCACAAACAGAACAAATGGTTTATTGAATGTGTATGTGTGTCAACAATATTTGTGTGTGCAGGTCCGTGTCGTCTGTCTGTGTGCAAGTCACTCACCTATGTCTCCGCCAATGGCCATCTTCACAATAGTAAATAAAATATGCCCAGAATAAACACAACTGTACATCATTAACTTTTAAACTCATCATTGCTAAATCAAGTCTATTATCTTGCTGATATATTAAACATCAAATAATCTACTACACCCCCCCCCCCCCGCATCCCGCTGCGTTTGGTTTGTCTAACTTTACCTTGAATTGGGGGAATGGGGCATTTTGATCCTGACATGCACTGGCGTAACTATCGACGGTGCAACCGGTGCTTTGCACCGGGGCCCAGACGCCGGGGGGGGCCAATGAAGACGCCGGGGGGGGCCTATCCCGTCCACAATCGCGCAGCACCCCCCCCACCCCCCGTCAACAATCGCGGGGGCCCTCAAATATTTGCACCGGGGCCCATCATCACGTCGTTACGCCAGTGCTGACATGTCATTATGCATACATTAAATAAATCTGTTGAACTCAAATTAAATACATATGTTAACATATTCAACCAGACACACT
Source organism: Merluccius polli (assembly GCA_030340625.1). Taxonomy (NCBI): domain Eukaryota; kingdom Metazoa; phylum Chordata; class Actinopteri; order Gadiformes; family Merlucciidae; genus Merluccius; species Merluccius polli. Next base: position 245,686 of record JAOPHQ010004840.1, read on the forward strand.
GTTGTATTTGCTATTATTCACACATTTATTAACACCATCAACCCCCCTCCTCCCACCTTTCAGGATAAAGTGAGCTCGAGCTGACGTGTGGGGCCCGGGCAACAATATCCCGATTCCGAACACGAAGCGCTCCTCAGCTGAAAGGAACTTAGTTAATGTTGTGTTGATTGATAACCATTTGCACCATTGCACGATTGTGAATCGTGATTTTGTGATTAGTTAGTAAATGAGAACGAGGGAGTCTGACCGAGACCGACTCAGCTGAGAACTGCATTCGCGATTTGCGAATGACAGCCGAGTCGTTCGCGATTCGCGAATGAGAACGAGGGACGGAGGGAGGAGCTGAGTCTGAACGACTCAGTGAATGATTCACCGCTACCGGAAACACGAACGAACGAACGACTCTTTATGGCGAACTGAACGACGCAAACTGATTCGCGCAAACGAATCATGAAATCCATCACTACTGCCCACTAGATAAAAGGGATGGGATTCAGTTGCATAGGGGTGCTCTTGAGGGACAGAAGCAATGCCGTGCTTTCTGGTCCCTTCAGTTCTTTAAGGTATTGTGCAAACCTTGGTTAAGTCTTATTTATTTAAGTGTTTTATAAGTCTTATTTATTTAAGTGCTTTTTGCTGAATATAGCCTTAGCCGTTTTTCTAGTTTAAGTATTTTTTTTGTATTTTTGTATTTTGTATTTTTTGAAGTATTTTTTTTGTTTTCACTGGATGCCGAATACCTCTGGTGAGGAAATAAATTGCATAGTAAACGCCATTTTTGCCTGACTGCTGCCGTTTGTGCCAACCTTTAAGACCCTCGACACGTTACCCCATAACACTCTGGAACTCAAACCAATCACTGATGCCCCAAAAAATAAATCGAATGAATTACATTAAAAGTGCGACGATTAGTCGACTATCGGCTTGAAATGGTGACTAATAACCAACTAAGAAAATATTTAGTCAGGGGCAGCCCTAATGTAGAGCATGATCAACTCCATAACTCGCCATCTCCCTGTTTTGTTTTCTAGGATAAAATGATGAAGTGCAGGAGCTGAATAATTTGTATATTTTATATTTCAACCACAATAATGACGTGTGTGTGTCCAGTCTGAGGTTTGTGAGTGGCAGTCGTGACGGCAAGGCCCGGATCTAGCACTACCAACAACAGGAGTGGAAGACCATAGGTGGGGGAACAGACTGGACCTTTACCCTCTCCCTGGACATAGTATATAATAAAATGTTTGGTTGAATGGAATTGGTTGCCTTGATCTGTCTTTTATGACAAACCAAATAGAAAGTTAGAGACATGGTCAAAGGCTTGTTAATATTTAAAATGCAGTTCAATACAACTGCACTTATTGTTGATTATCAATGGGGAGCAGATAGTTACTGGTTAGGGTGTTTGACTCCCTCGCATTTTCTATTCCTCTCTCTCCCTATTCTCTCTATTTTCTATCAAAGCACTGTGCTGAAGAAAAAATGATTAGAGACACATGCACAAGAGCTTGATAATATCACTGTTGAATCATCTCGATAAAATCCTTTGTTTTAATAACTAATGTGTTTCCAGAACTGTTTTTGTCATTCAATAAAAAACCCTGTGCATGTGACCACCGCTGCCATTTGGCGGTACTTTTGATGTCATAAGACAAGATGGAGGCCAGTGTTTTGGTAGTTTGTACAAGTTGGTCTGGTCCCTGGTCTCTGGCTGGTAACCAGAGACCTGGCTGGTAATCCTGGGCTCTGGAAAGCCCCAGGTAGCTGCAGCTTGCAAGCTGCAGCTACCTGGGGCTTTCCAGAGCCAACCAACCCTCAGTCAGACCATGTGACCCAGGCAGCCAATCAGATCGCCCAGGAGGTCTGAAAAAACCAGTCAGACCATTCGTATGCCAGACTACTAGCTGGGGAATTATAAGAGATTATATATCTAAGTTTGAATGATGTTGAAGATATTTACATGTATTATAATTATGTTTCATATTATATATTATATATAAATAAATAATTATATATATTATATATAATATGAAATATATATGAGATATATTTATTGTTATCAAATCCTGAATAAAGGAAAAGCTATACCTAAAAAAACTAAAATTATAAATGCAGTTAATAAATTCTATATAAATGTAACATCATATGGCTTCTCAGTTATTATCACTTTATTTAATAATGTATTACTTTTCATAATTTTTCATTCAATTCAGAAAACATTCAATTAATCCATTATTGTATTAAAACTTGACTAAATCTCAGTCTCTGTCCAGCATCTTGATTCAGAATCTTTAACCATTATTTCAAACATCTTAAATATTATAAAACAATATAACATATTAAAATGTTATAAGGTGAAGCGGCGGGAACCAAAATGGCCACAGACGACATCGTGTTGCCATGGTTTCCAAGGGGCACCGACAGATTGGAGGTTTTCAGGAGTTCATCAAATCAATTGTTGTCCCTCCGAGTCCAGTCCAAGTTTAGCCTGGCTCCGCCCGCCTACGTACTTCCGCTCAATTTTCATTTCACTTCAGTACTAGGTCTGGGAGTGCTGTATGTTAGAACGATTTCTTTTCCCTCAAATGTGCCTTCCAATCAGCGAACAGGAGGCGCGGCCTGAGAACAGTGACGTAGAGGTCGTGCGCGAATTTCAGTTATTGAGCGGAAGTACGGAGGCGGGCGGAACCAGGCTAATGCTAATGCTCACTGCATCTGTCGTTTGTATACTGCGCGCAACGTGGTTTCTGGCGCATGAAATACGTCACGACCAAACGTTAGCGATTGGTTAAGGCAGATCCAGAGTGGCACTGGGCAGAGCCAATAGGTTTTAAACTTCAACAGCACCCGCCTTCAAGTGAGAAATCGTTTGTCTCTACAGCACTGCTAGACCTTTAGTATGAATGAAATGAGTACGAAGGTCTAGTTAGGACTAGGCTAGTCCAAGTTGACAGTTGTTCACGTTTTGTTTAGCACATTCATTTTTAGACCGGTGATGAGAATGCATGTTATCGAAAAATAATGCACACCTCACCAGCCAATGACAAAATGTGTTTTTTGTTATCAATGTTTTTTTTTCATATTTGCTTCACTGACTCCCATCTCTAATTAAGCATTGAGCCTCCTCCTCAAAACCCCCCCTAACCCCTAATTTTATACCTTATACCTTATAATTGAGGCTTTTATCCACATACACACCGTCCTTTTTTGCTGTCCCTATTCATGTAATTCAATTCATATCCATTCAACTCGAAATCCACACCCTTCTCAGTGTTGAGCCAGGTCTCGGATATAGCTATGACATTGAATGGTTTTCTGAACTGACTTAAGTATTCTTTGATGTTTTGAAAGTTTGCATATAAACTCCTATTATTAAAGTGAATAATTGACATTCTATGATCTGATTTGATATTCATGTTAAACTGATCATCTGTGTGGTAACAGCAGTTATTGTTTAAATTATTAAAGAAATTATTCACAGGGTCAATATCTTGTTCAAATTCAAGCAAGTTATGTTCAGTGAATTTGAATGTTTTGAGATCCCAACCATCACGCTTGATCTCTTCATAATCAGCACTGGTCATTTCAGTCCACAGTCAAGTTTTTTCATTACCTTATGACATCACAAGTGGGAGTGTCCACCCAGATGTATGATGGATAAATCAGCATTCCAGCCTACCCAGTGGACTGTACCAACAAGGCTTCTCTATTTATTGTACATCTGTGTGGACACTCCCACTTGTGACGTCATTAGAGGGTAGCTTTTGACATGGCTTGTAATGGGTAATCAACATCACACCTGGTGGTAAAATAGGGGACCTTTAAGACATAGTGCCCATATCATAAAATAATGACCAATAATAATAGGGATTTGCCTGAGATGGGAAAATGTTTTTCTGGAAGAAGAAATAAGAAGTAAAAAATAACGGCCACTTGTACTGTTTTGCTGCTATCTCATTCAAATATGCCAGATGTTAGGGTATTTAACATCACAGCGGTATGCGGTGGAGAGTTAAAGGAAGGCTGCTCTCGTGTATCCTCGCTCATAGCTCCTCGGTGATCCCTCCTCACTCTTGATTCCTCGCTCCTCTGAGCAGAAATAAGAGCTTTGGGACGTCTTTCAAAATGGCGGACCTGAAGGACTTCCGGTTCAAGCGAGGATCGAGGAGCAAGGCAATATCAAATAAGAGACTTGGGATGCACCTTCTTAAATTGCATCCTCAAGTGCATCCCAAGTCTCTTATTTGATATTTCCTTGTCTATCCATCCATATATCTTCTATCAATCTGACCTGGCTGAAGAGGAGGAGGAGGTGTATGGAAGCAAATGAGTCCCAAAAAGATCTGAATTTAAAAGAATGTTGAATTCAATACATTTACATTTTTTAATCTTTGGATGTCATAGTTTTGAATTAGCTTGGTGTGACTTCAAACATTTACAGTCCACATCTAACAATGTAGCTTCCCAAAATAAGGATGTTAAAAATCCTGCGTCTAACCAATCGCCAAGTACCTGAGAACCTGCGCGGCTCTCAGGTACAAGCTTTGTGATTGGTTAGACGCAGGATGCATTGTAGCTGTTCTGTTGCTCATCCCGGATTAACATTTTTTATTAGAATTTTGACATTCAAATGTATTGAATTCGACATTCTTTTAAATTCAGAATTAGAATTAGAAAATTAGAGGTGCCGGCAGAGCTGAGGTCACAGCTCTCCTTGACCAGGTACAGCTGCAGGTACAGCTGCTGTCATGTCCAGAGGAGCTGAAACAACTGCAGGGCCCGTTGCTGTCCCAGGGTGTCTGGCCAAAGGCCCAGGCATCCCTGAGTCTTCATGGGCTTCAGAGGAGTCCTCTGCCTTCTCCACCTCCTCCACCTGGTGAGGACCTGTACTGATCCCCTGCCTCTTGGAGGGGTTTTGGCCTTCCCCTGGATCCTCGCTTTTCCTGTTCTTCTGTCTCACACTAGACTCACTCTTCTGTCTCGCAAAGTCGTTGAATGTCTGTAGCAACACTGAAGTGTCCTGGGTTAGTAAATGAAACACAAAAGCGACTACCACCGCTAGAGGGCAGTGCACGTCTTTCCGCATTAACTCTGGCCTTTATCATCGTCGTAGAAGAGATGTACAGCGCTGCCATTGGCTCCCCACCGGTACCCGCCCCCCTCAGCCAGAAACCAACCAATGAGCGGTTAGCAGACAATGACGTTTTCTCCCGCGCGCCCCGATGCTGCTGCTGTTGTGGTTCTCCCTGCACGTTATCATAATAAATGTCCAGTACACACGTTTTAATGTATATATATTAGCCATGCTTAAGGTTTAATTTAGCTTTCATTAAATCGAGACAGCACATATGGCGGGCGTTATCCGCAGGCTCGACGAGACGGTGGTTAATCGTATTGCGGCAGGAGAAGTCATCCAGCGTCCCGCTAACGCCATCAAGGAGATGCTGGAGAACTGGTGGGTGTCCCACATCTCATACACAATTATCCTTTACGTTTCATGTGTTGGTTATGATTATAATGCGACCAAACGTGCTGAAAGCCATAATGTGCGCCGTACTTTACATTTACAGTTTAGATGCGAAGTCGACTAATGTCCAAGTGACTGTCAAGGAAGGGGGGCTGAAGCTCATCCAGATCCAGGACAACGGCACTGGAATCAGGGTAATACTGTCTGTCTGTCTGGTGTATCCATGGCTGTCTGTCTGGTGTATCCATGGCTGTCTGTCTGGTGTATCCATGGCTGTCTGTCTGGTGTATCCATGGCTGTCTGTCTGGTGTATCAATGGCTGTCTGTCTAGTGTATCCATGGCTGTCCGTCTGATGTATCTATGGCTGTCTGTCTGCTGGCTTCGGTTCATTCTCAATGGCTTCTCATGTTCTGGTGTTAACGTAGAAAGAAGACATGGACATAGTTTGTGAACGGTTCACCACAAGCAAACTACAGAGCTTTGAGGACCTTTCAGCTATTTCAACCTATGGTTTCAGAGGGGAGGTAAGCAAGCAACACACGTAGTATTGTTGTTAGCCTTGTACAAAGAGGTATACAAATATGTACTATTTGTGTGCCCTTGATACACTAAACCTTGTGTCCTGGCTGTGCATTTGTATTGTGTTTTTGCAGGCACTAGCCAGTATAAGCCATGTGGCCCATGTGACCATAACGACGAAAACAAAAGATGCAAAGTGTGCCTACAGGTACGAGCCGCAAACTTTACCTTCTCTGAACATCTCATAGAGACTCAAGGACGGGCTGTTTACGTCTCCTTGGGGTGATAAATGTACAGTACAATGTACTTCTGCTTCTTCAGAGCCAACTACAGTGATGGGAAACCGAAAGGACCCCCTAAACCATGCGCTGGAAACCAGGGCACGCAGATACTGGTGAGGTGTGCGTGTGCGTGTGTGCGTGTGCGTGCATGTGCGTGTGTGTGCGTGTGTCGATGGGAGAACAGATTGTTAAGAAGTAGGACCTATGCATGTAATGGCTGTGGTGCTGAATTTGTGTCCATGTTCCCCAGGTGGAGGATCTGTTCTACAACGTGTCCACCAGGAGGAAAGCCCTGAAGAGCCCTGCAGAAGAGTACTCCAGGATCGTAGAGGTGGTGAGCAGGTCGGGCTGATTGGCGACAGTGTGTGCCTCATTCCGTTGCATTGTTTTCGATTGATTATTAACGTGCTATCACTTACTACTGTTGCCTTTTTGCAGGTATGCTGTACATAACTCAGGGAAAAGCCTTTCTGTCAAAAAGGTATTTGATGTGCATGCATCACTTCTGCCCATTTTATTTTAATTTACTTTGTTTTTAGGTTTCTGCAAGAATCCTGGAATACTTCTGTCAAAATATGTTGGTGTGATTGAGATGTGCAGGACTATGACTCTAGTTTCTGTGCTCAAGCCAGTCATTACAAATGTGTTTTGGTCATTATTTTGTTGCAATAAACCAAACCATTTGAGGTTGATTTTGTTGTTAATTATTGATCTTGCTCTCCTCAGCAAGGAGAGACGGTGGCGGACGTCCGAACCCTACCCAATGCTTCCATTGTTGACAACATTCGAGGGATATTTGGCAATGCAGTTAGCAGGTACAAAAAACCCAAAATATGTTTTTAATTGACTCATACCATCTTACTATTGATGATCTCTATGTTTGCCAGGGAATTGATTGAAGTAGGCTGTGAGGATACAAAGCTCGCCTTCAAGTTGAAGGGCTACATTTCCAATGCAAACTACTCTGTTAAGAAATGCATCCTCATCCTCTTCATCAACCGTACGTCCCCACTGAAAACAGGAAAAAATAACGGCCACCAGTGCATTTTGTAGAGCCTCCACCATGCTGAGCTCTGGTATTTTTTCTTCCGCAGATCGTCTGGTAGAGTCGAGTGCCTTGAAGAAAGCCATCGAGACTGTTTACGCTGCCTACCTCCCCAAGAACACACACCCCTTCCTCTACCTCAGGTAACACGGTTTACATGACTGCCTTTCTACACAATCCAATGTCAAGCCTTGATATGGCGAAGTGTGAACCGTCTCTGTCTCTGTACTGGAATGCAGCCTGGAGATCGCCCCCCACAACATAGACGTGAACGTGCATCCCACAAAACACGAGGTGCACTTCCTGCATGAGGACTGCATCATCGAGAGCGTTCAGAAACACATCGAGAGCAAACTGCTGGGCTCCAACTCCTCGCGCACATATTTCACACAGGTAGGGTGTGGCACGTTTCCCTTTAAAGTAAAAAAATAAAACAATGTGTCGTAAAAGTGTGGGTGATTTAATACATATTCCTGACACTGAGCAGAGATATACATTGCCCACAAAAAACATGTGTATGTGTGTATTTGTATCTATGATTTTAGTGGCAAGCCCTACCCCTAAACAGCTGCACAGTATCCTAGCTAGCTACCATGTACACTACAATGTCACATTTTAATGCATGCCATTAATGAGTAGGTAGGGGTTAGGCATCGTACTCTACGATGCCTACAGGTAAGACTGCAGACCTTGGTGTTTGAACCAAGAACCTTTCGGCTGAAATTGAACACGCTGCCCTCCAATGTCTTGTCTATAGAACAATACACCCATGCTACAACATGTACTGTGCAGTGGCAAACACATCCCTACACATGTCTGTGTTGCAGACGTTGCTCCCGGGACTGTCTGTGTCCGAGGTGAAGCCCTCCTCCGGCTCGGCAGCGGACTCAGCCGAGCGCGTCTACGCTCATCAGATGGTGAGGACTGACTGTCGGGCACAGAAGCTGGACGCCTTCCTCCAGCCCAGGGAGAAGGTGATGGAGAAGACCACCCCCAGCCCAGGTCCTCGTGAGGCCTGTGAGCCCTCTGGTTCCAGCGGTGGAGGTGCGAGAAGCGAGGGCGAGGCCGCCTGGGCAGAGCCAGGAGCAGACATGGAGGAGACCGACGACGCGGCCTTGCTAGAGGCCTTGGGAGAGCGGGAGGTGGAGAAGGACATGGAAGTGGCTTCCGCTGCCAGCATGACCACTCCAGACCAACCCAGGTAGTGGTCCAGCTTGTATTATCTGAAGGGTTGTGTCCAGTAGGGATGGGTTATAATTCAGTATGATCACAGTTTAAATCCATTATGAAAGTATATATATGATTATGAAAAGAAGCATCTTGAGTTTTATAATTTACATACAATTACCATATAAACTTGTATTTAATGTAGTTGAATTCTTGACATGATTTAGAAAGCAGCTGTTAATCATTATAAATTCCATAATTCTTGTTCATGAATAATTACATATTGCTGTTAAATGTTAAATGTTAAATTGACTTTCTATAACCAACATATAGTTCAGCATAACACTAGCACTTGCAGGTTATTGCTCATGTGCATCGTGTGTGTGTAACTGGTCGATGCCTTCCCAGAAAGCGTCCCAGGACCAGCCAGGGGGAGGAGGAGCTAACGGCCGCAGCCACGCCCAGGAGACGCGTGATCAAGTTGAACAGCATCAAGGAGCTGAGGACTGAGATCTCTGAAAAGACGCACAAAGGTCAGTTTAGAGGTTAGCTTAGAGGGGAATTTCACTTAATATGCCAACACATTCATTACAATATCGGTCATGAGAAGCAGGGACGTATGTTTACATTGAGTAACGTGGAGTTTGATGTTGAATGGGCTTCTATTGGATGGAGGGGTTTGCTCACATAGGTCAAATATCTAAATATTGAAGCAAGCAACCTAAAAACTGTCTGGGGTGCACACAAAAGCCTAGGTAGGTGTGAAAATGACCCCAGAAGTGTTATGAAGTGATATTCTCCTTTAACCTGATGCAAAACCATGACCACAAATAAGGGCCTCGCTAAACTGAATCTGTTCTCTTGCCTCAGGTCTTCAAGAGATGCTCCAGAACCACTCGTTTGTAGGCTGCGTTAACCCCCAATGGACCCTCATCCAGCACCACACCAAACTGTACCTGCTCAACACCACCAAACTCAGGTCAGAGATGGGAAATGACAAGCACACTTTACATTGTCTGAGCCCTTTCTATGTTTGATTGTACAACATGTTGGTGTTTTGTTTCGTTTATGTTGCAGCCAGGAGCTCTTTTATCAGATACTGATTTATGACTTTGGGAACTTTGGTGTTTTGCGGCTTTCTGTAAGTACCCATACAAAGCTAAACTCTCCAGTAGTAAATGGATAGTAGTGAACCGGACCATAGCTAAGCGTGTGTATTCTGGTATTGAACTAGAGTCCGGCTCCGCTCTACGACCTGGCCATGCTGGCCCTGGATTCTGAGGATAGTGGCTGGACGGAGGAGGACGGACCCAAGGAGGGCCTGGCTCAGTACATTGTGGACTTCCTGAAGAAGAAGGCCGAGATGCTGGAAGACTACTTCTCTCTAGAGATAGACCAAGTCAGTCTGGTCTGGTCTTGTGGTTATTAATAACATGCATGTAGTCGTGACCTGGGCCACATATGCCACGTTTTTTGTAACAAAGGCAGAGGAAAGCCAGCATTCACTAACACACATTTATTAAGCATTTACTCACTCTCTCGCACAGATGACCTGTGAGGAACTTGGCGTCTCCAATTCATGTGTTAATCTAGAGTTGGGAGGAAACCCACACAGCAAACACATGTTGCCATGCCAACTTTACATACACAAACCTTGCGCTGCCCAGTTCCATCATATTGTTTAATGTAGCTCCGTTTCCTTTTTCCACAGGATGGGAATCTAACAGGGCTGCCACTGTTCCTCGACAACTACAGCCCTGTGATGGAAGGTCTGCCCATGTTTATTCTGCGCCTAGCAACAGAGGTATGGCCGCCACCTCTCCTCTCAGCTTACCTTTTTTTTCCGTTATGTTGTTCGCAGTCACGTGACACCAGTGTTGCACAAACTTGAAATGGAGGAGAGGAAGTGTAATGCAGAACGTGAAGCAGCAGTACTTTATGTAAATGTAAACAGTGTGGAACCATAGGTTCGAGAAAAATTTCTCTTTACAAATTGGGAACGAAAAAACTAAAGGACAACAGTAGGTTTTGCAGGCAAGTTGAGTGTATGCTTTTAGTTTTCAAGTAAAAATGCTTCTAAGTCACCATGCTTAAGATGGGTTGTACCAATGGTAAACAAAAAAGTTAGCATTATTAACCGTGATACGTAGCATCGTATCATTAAAACCGTTTGGCTTGAACACACCATCCACCACCAAGAAATATACATCTTAACTTATATCCTGTGAATGTTTCCAGTGAACACTTCCTTCCCTCCCCTCATGTTTGCTTCACTGGTTTGACCATCTGCAAACAACCTATTGGCCCCCCTCCATGCAGGTGAACTGGGACGACGAGAAGGAGTGCTTCCGGGACTTGGCTAAGGAGTGCAGCCAATTCTACTCCATCAGGAAGCAGTACATCATACTGGAGACAGAGCCTGGGGACGAGCAGAATGTACGTTATCACAATGGAAAAAATACTAGTACTCGTTGTGTACTTCTATTGAGAGCAATGTGAATTGGAAACAGTTGGGTTGATCATGTGACTTGCGTTGCAGGATGGCGAGGTTAATTCGTGGCGTTGGAAGGTGGAGCATGTGATCTTCAAGGCGTTCAGGAGCCTCTTCTCCCCTCCCAAGCACTTCAGTGAGGATGGCAGCGTGCTCCAGATAGCTAACCTACCCGACCTCTATAAAGTATTCGAGAGGTGCTGAATGTGCTGTGAATACAGATGTTTTAAGATGTAATATGAAAAATGTTTCACTTTATATTTTGTAATAAGTATACCCGTATAGTAAATAAAAATGTGTAGTAAAGAATACAATATTTTGGCGTTTTTTTCTAAATAAATACTTCAATCAACATTTTCTTGCAAATTCAAGAGGAACCTTTTGCTTCTTTAAGAATCAATCACTCATTTTGCTACATACATGGATTATTTATACCCTTTATTGTTCAAGGATTGGCCCAAGATATTCAGAAGTCAAGCCAACCAATATGATAGATGGGTTTTCTCTCAGTGGAAGTACACTTTCCATACAGCTCATTTAAATGAGCTGTCTCTTCATTTGGCTCTCAAAATACCTGGAACCTGTATCCAGGAAAAAGACTAGGACCATTAACCTCTTCAATGTCCCGGCAGTCCAACATCATGGCTTTAGCGAAGGACCGGATCACAAATCCTTTCCTAACTTTTCCACTTCTCCAAACCTCAAAAGTAACCAAAACCTTTGAACTTTGAACGCAAGAGAACAAAAACCTACAGACCACCAGGCTACTTCTATTTTAATTAAGCTCTAAAAAAAAAAATCCCTGTGACAGAAGCCTGTCACAGGGATGGTAACTATATTAAAAGTAAATTGAAGATGACATTACATTTAAAATGTATTATTCTAATATGCATAATTGCATAACTCAGTGTGTCAGTACCATTTAATACATTTATTCATAGTGGTAACTAATCAAAATCCAAACGCCAACCGAGATTACAACTGAAATCATAGCAATTTATGTCGCCTGTTTTCAATCCTCGATTACATTCATCCACACTAATTTCTTTTTGATTTACGCAAAGACTGAAAAAAAGAGTCACATTGTATATACAGCTTTGTAAATTACACATTTATTTTCAAGAAATCTTTTAAATATTTGAAAAACAAAAAACAATCAATGAAAACCGCAGACAAATTTGGTTCTACATATTTTCAAATAAAGGACTGCACCGTTGAAATACATAATTTTGTACCTGTTAAAAAATGATCAGTGTTTACATTTGAATGGTTCAGACCCCTGTAAGTCTCCGGGCATGAGAAGGCACTTGACTGTGGTGTGAGAGAGCAAAGTGGGGGTTCTGGGTGGAAGGTGCAGGAGCAGAGCAGCCGTCAGGGTTGAACACATTAAAACCATCATTAGACCCATTCATGCAACTTATCAAAAAAGAAAAGAAACAGCCAAGCACCCAGCCAGAGACGACTCTAAATCTCCTGAATAACGTGGTACAAAGCTTTGAAAAAACTTTTTTGTGAATTTGAGAAATGTCCTCATATCTCCCAGCAAACCAATGGTTTTTAATACATTTCCGAGGCATTTCTCTGAGCACAGCAGCTTACCAGACAAAACGGGTGCTTACTGCCGATAAAAAAACAACAACCACAGTTTAGTTTGCCCCGTGCTACAAATAGTTTTTTCCTTTGTGTTTTTCTCTCTTCCCTATTATTTGGTTAGCTACTTTTAAGTGTTTTAGCTGAGAAATTGAAATGCGTTCCAGACGTAGTATGGCAACCGAAAAAGTTCTGAGGTGCGAGTTTTAAGTTTTAAGGGTTTCTGTGGTGACGCAGCCTCACTGCTGGGCCAGCATGGCGTTCCGATTGGCCTTCATCTTCTCCAGGCGCTTCACTAGGTGGCTGTTGGTCATCTCCATCTCCTCGTTCTTATCCAGGGCCGTGCGCAGCTGTGGGGAGAGATGGAAAACAGGGAGGGGGGGGTCAGGGAATAGTGCAAGGCAGGCATGGCTTAGCTCCGGTAGGAAGAGATGGCTGAACTGTTTTACCTCTCTCTGAAGTTTCCGCTTCTCTGCCTTCAGCTCATCTTCTACTTTCTCAGAGTTGTCGGATGATGCCTTGTACCTGGACACCTGTCCTTCAAGTCTGTTAATCTGGAGGGGGAGGGGGGACATGTTGAGAAATGGGGCGAGTGAGCAGGAGTAAGAAGTACATCCTAATTGAACCATGTGTACAAGCTGCTACAAGGTATTCTCCACTACTCACGTTTTGTTCCATTGTACCCATTTCCTGTTCCGCTTTCGAGAGCTTGAATTTATATTCACTAACCTGTCGGTTAGCATCTCCTGGAGAGAAACCACACACACGCAAAGGGGCACACACACGCACACACGTCAGCACTGTGTGGAGAAGACTTGTTTATTCAGAGTTTCTCCTGAAAGAAAGCGGCTACTTACTCTGCATCTCGATGATGTGCAGGTCTGTACCGTTCTCCATCCTCTCCCCATCGGTGTAGGTGCCGCCGTCCACCTTGGAGTGCTTCTGCCTCTCATCGTCGAGCTGCATCTTCAGCTTCCTGATCTGAGCCAAGAGCTCGTCCTTCTCCTCCGCCAGCTTCCGTAGCCTCACGTCTGAAACGCACACGGCTTTTTAATACCACTTTTATTATTTTATTTCATTCATAGGTAATTGACAGTCCTCAACCTGGAATTGTTTTATAAGTATAACACATTTATTTGTATTGTTATTTATTTGTTCTAATTGTGTCAGCTTATCTCTCTGCTGCATGTCTGAAAACAAAAACGTGTGCATCTGACAACAACTGATGTGTGCATCCTGCACACGCATGAAGTTATCACGCTAGTGCAGTGGTCAACACAACTCGCGAATGCCACGGGAGGCAAATAAATATCTCTTAAAGTTTGACGTTTATTGGTTTGAGACTTCTTTTTAATACACAATTCAAAAAATGTCAACATATCAAACTGTCTGGGGTTGCATTTTGTTTGAATACACATAAATTACTTTTGCAAAGTTTTGGGAAAATTCAGAGATTTAGATGTGCAACGCAGCAATGTGAAATTTTGAAAATGTGCCTTTTTGGGTTTTCAGAACTCCAATTCATTGACAAAATGACATGGCAATTTCTAAAAATGCAAGAAATTGTTTTTGAGATTTTTTTGTTTGAAAAGAACAAAATGTATTTGACAGATTTAAGAACATTTCTTTTGAGAACAACATTGAAATTGTCATTGAACATCATTGAAAAATGTTTTTGAGAACGTATTATTGTCGAGCCTCCTAGAGTCCTAGTCCTGGTCTGTGTTCAGCTTATGCTTTTTGCAAGCTGAACACAGACCAGGCTGTTTAGAGCGGTCATGCTCAACTGCCTGCAGCACATTCTGCAGGTGCTGCTCGCTCCTGGCTGCTGCCAAGAAGTCTGACGTGAGTTTGACATCACACTCGGCGCAGTCATTGACAACGGTGATGGCACGTCGTACATTCACCTCACCCGCCTGGAATGCTGCACTGGTAGCCCAACCCTCTACATTGAGTGAGCGAAATGCTGGATCATCGTGCACCTGGTGCATGCCGAACCAGCAGTCTGGGTTGGCAAGGTCGGCCAACCTGGTGGTCGGCGAGAGGGCTGGAAACTTTGGCTTGCCGAAGCCAGTGCCAAAGCGCAACTGTGGGGCTTGCATGGGGAGATAAGCTGGCTTGTGCTCCAAGATGGCATCCGCAAGTGCACGCCGTTCGCCAACTGGCAGCTTGGTGTTGAAGAGTGCCAGGGGCAGCATCTCGCCTGCCAGAGGTACCGCTCCAGCACCTTGATCACTGACGCTGCGATGCCCTCGTCAACAGACTTGTACGTGTACAGGTGGTGGTAGAGTGTGAGGTCATTCTATGCGGCATCTACGGCTGTGTCACAGGTCAGCCACCACATTGCGTAGATGTGCGTAATGAAGTTGCTGCCGTGTGGTGATGGTGCCCTTGGGAAGCAATGCAATGTGCTGCTCCATCAAGGCCAGCTTAAGAGCAGCTTGGCCATCCATCGCGCCTTGTGCGGCGCTCCCGGCTGTTGGAAGGTCACTTGAGTCTGTGCTGCACTGGCTGCACCCAGATACACAAGACACGGCTGCACAAACTCGCGGTAGTCGCCTCGCTTGTAGTCGAGCACTCCTGCAGCACACATGTTGAGTTCAGCATGCAACTTGCCCAGGAACGGTGGTTCGGCATTGCCAGGAATGTAGCAGGGCACCAGGTTCCGGTTGTCCCGCAGACGCGTGAACAAGGTAACCTCTGGCGAGCGTGACATCTCCTATGAGGCGCCAAACTGGACAAAAGCCAGGCGCTAAGTGCGCGAGAGAGACCGAGTTACTGCGCAGGAAAGGACAAGTTTTATTAGTTATTATTATTTTGTTATATAATTAATAATAATTAATAATAAAAAAACACTGTTTTATTAGTTTAACTTTGAAACCTACCAATGCTTACAAGTGAAATAAGGTTTATTGGAAGTTTAATGCCAGCCTATAACATTCTGAGGTCTACTCTCAGGGGGTTAAAGATATTATTACTGGTTTCTGAAGATGTCATACTTTCTTCTTAGATCTCCAAATAGGAATTTCTGAAATTTAGAAGCCTTTCCATATCCTTTAGTAAACTGAAACAATCCACCCAGCTATAAGAGGCAAGATCGATTAGAGAAATAAGTCTGTGCTGCAATAAACTCACAATTACTGATGCTGACAAAAGGAAATTACTCCATTAGACTTTCATAACGGAAATTCAATGTCTCTCGCGCAGTAACTCGGTCTCTCTTGCTCGTGTCACCGTTTCTACTTGCAATCTTCGCTTGACTTTTGTCCGGTTTGTTGCCTCATAGTCTCCACCTTGAGGTCAGTGAAGAATGTGGCCGAGGAGCACCTCCCCGATGTGGTGCCGGCACCTGGATCAGAGCAGTGGTCGACCCAGGTCATGTTTGACACGGTGGCATCAAATGCCATGTTGACAACCTGGTCGGCGCAGCACCACTCCTGCAGCAGCTTGCACGTCAGATGCTCCTCCAACTGGTGCACGTTGCTGAGCTCCTGTTGCCGCTTCACCTTAGATTGCAGCTTGGCTTCCTGCTGGCCAGAAAAGCAACGTCTTCCGGATCGCGGATCAGCTCCTTGGCGTTTGGAGACCAAAGTGGGAATGTGGCATCCAGCCTGCGCTCCATTGCGTCCACCTGTCAAGCAGTAGCCTCACTGGAGCACCTGGCCTGCAGAATGCGCCGCAGCTTGTCGTTGGCGCCGACAAGCTCCACCATCTTGTCGCACGCACGCCGATCGCACTACCAGAGTAGCTAGCTGAGCTAATAAATAGACCTAACGTCGGTGAAAATGTAGATTTAGAAATTCAACAAGTACAGCACTACTCTCAATAAACATGAGCACAGTTTAGAGACATCAGTATTCCGAATAGAGAACTTCACGCACAACTTATTGGAACACAGGAGAGAAATCTTTAACGTTAGCTCCTCAATAAACAGACTGAGACAAAACCGGTCAGAACTAGTCAGAGCAGAAAGTCTCCCCTAGGGTCTAGAGAAGCACACTGTCATGGCTGCCTTCAATGGGTGCTGGATACCCCCTTTATCTGTAAAAGCTGATGTGCTGTTGCAACTGTAGATCACCACGCATTGCAAAAATATTTTGCATGTGTTGTAACAACATGAAATGGAACACTTTTAGCACCAAGAAAGATCAATACGCTAGAAATGTGTATTTTGATGCACCCTACCCCACGGGTACCCTGATCGTTGGTCTGGTCTCCCTCTCCCTCTCTCTCTCTCTCTCTCTCGGACAGCCCGCTCACTCACCTAGAGGACCTTCTCCTGCAGACTGCAGCACCTGCGCGGCCTCTTGTGACACCACTGTGATGCCCGAGGGGTGGGGCTCGTGGTTAAAGTCCCCGTTTGGTGTACCCCCCTCTGGGATGATGACCAGCCCGTGTTTCTGGAGCCAGGCAGATGGGAGGGGAGGGGGGGGCAGATGGGGGGGGGGGGGGGGGGGGGAGGCAGAGGGGAGAGGAGGGGCGGAGGCAGACAGAGAAACATTACTGCTATATACTACTAATATTGCTCTCCTAGATATACATTTTTAGCAACGATTGGGAAGAGAAACGCCTTTACATTTATTTTGTTTTCATAGGTCAAATACAAATACGGTAGCCTAATCTGACTGTGTTTGATGCCAAACACAAGCGGCTATCAGCCAAAACACAACATGGGTCCCTGCGCGTGTGTCAATTGTTGTCAGAGAACCAGTCCGTCCACACTGCACTGTCCAAAGAGGAGCGGTCAGTCTGGTGTTTGGGGTGACCTACCTCTCCCACCTTGGTCTTCGCCTTGATGTCTGCCAGCTCATCTCTGAGCTCATCCCTCTCATTCCTAATGCAATCAAAGTACTCTTTCTGCCTCTCCAGTGCCTGGCCGCACACAGGGCCAGACAAAGAGATAGAGGAAAGACAAAGAGACACAAGAGAAAAAGAGAAGCAAAGGAAAAGTTGGATGGGCGAGAGAGGATAGACATGTGCGTCGCCAAAAACAACTCCACATTGTGTGCATGCAGGGCCAATGGCAACACTGTGTAAATATACTGTACACAAACACGAACACATGCCAGTAGATGGGAAACAGAATCATAGAAAGGTTTGCAAGAAGGAAGTGTAGAAAACAAAACAACAAAGGAACTGATGGTCACAGGCAAGACTTTAAAATAGGAGAGAGAAGTTTAAATCCTCCATGCCTTGGAATTCACACTCGGTGAAGTTGTTTGAGTTTGTGTCGAGTGCCGTTCCATCGTGTCTTAAAGCCACAAGATGCATATCAAGTGGATTAACTGTTGTAATGTACACACAGAGAGGGTGATTTCAGTTGCTAGGTTCCCAACTAAATGCTTTCTATGTAAAAAGGTTTAGCAACCAAAATCCAAACATTAGCAAACATGTCTGTCCAGGGGATGTATGCAACGTTAACTATTTACACAGCAATCAAAACAAAATGGAAAAATATCACGAGAGGCCACCCTGAGAGGCCATGCAACAAGCAGTGAGTAAGGAGGGGGGTCTGTCTACAGGCTGGTGACTAGCGGTCTCCATGGTGCACCAACAGTAAGAGAGGCAACTATAAAACTATTGATCTGTTACCCACCCTTGAGGTTAAATGTAAATTTTTCCCCAATAGTGTGCAATTACATCTAGTGTTTTTATTATTTATACATATTGGATAAACTTGATGATTTCTTTTCAATCAATCATTGGCAAACTTTTGGTTTTGGCATGATCGATAAACAGCATCAATGAGATGCATAATGGGTGACATACTTGGCAAAAAAAAGCTTAAAGTACACTGTACTTACTTTGCATCATGCGCTAAAACGCAAGCAGTGTTTATCAAGCATGGGTAAATAGAACCGGCTACCAAGATTGAGATACCCGTCAATCTTGGTAGTCTTTCCTCTATGCGTTGTCAAGCCGCAGCTAACCGTTGCCTCTATACTGTGTAGGAGCGTGGCCCAGAGGAGCCTCCTACCCCAATCTTTTTGTCCTTCCAGTTTATGGTCTCCTGCAGGTCAAACACCTCCCTGGTGAGCGTATCTAACTTAGCCTGCATTTGCTGGCTCTCCTGGAGGCAAGGCATGGAGAGAAGGACACGTCACAGGGATAGCACAGGACGAAGAAGAAAAAAAAAAGCAACAGAGTGAACCCATCAAAAACAAAAATGGGAGACACAGAGAGAGAGATGGAGAGAGGTAGGTGCTAGGTAAGATTTTAGATGGAAAAGAATGCGAGAGTTTAAGGACTGGACATTGAAATCAATTGAAACAGAAGGACATAGTAATGAGGCAGAAGGAGACAGATAAAGGACAGATAAACAGAGAGTGGGCGGGGCTTGTGGGTGAGAGGAATGAGCCCCGAGCACTGCTAAGGGTAGGGCGGCCATGTGCCCATCCAACCCATATCAAGTTACTGCGCGGTTTGTTTTCCTGGTGATCCAGTTGTACCTCTATGAGCTCGTCCCGCTGACGGATGCCCTCCTTGAGCTCTTCCTGCTTGTGCTGCAGGACTGTACACGTGTGCTTTTGTCTCTCCAGTTCCTGTGAGAAACCAAACAGAGCGGCGCCTTCAGCCACAAAGAATGTTGTGGGCCCGGACAACAGCGACGCGCTTGATGGGTGATTGAAGCAACACTTCTCGAGTCACACAACACACTCATAACCACATTTTATTCCAGCCATTCTTTTTTAGCCTATGTACGGTTCTGTGTACTATTTTTTGTATTCTTGTTGTACTCATTTTACTACAGTGAGGTGCACTCCGATGAGATATTTTCAGCCAAACTTTGTCTCACTGGGCTCTCTCACTCTGAAAGGTAAGGGAGTGTGTGTGTGTGACTTAGGCCCACTTCGTACCTTTGACTTGTCCTCCAGCTCCCTCCTCATCTCGGACGTCTGCTCCTCCATCTCCTCGATGACGTCCTTCAGCGTGTCCACCTGGTAGATGAGGTTGGCCTTGTCATTGTCCAGCTGGGCATTGGACACCATGGCCTTCTTGTACTTCTCCTCCACCTCTGACAGCGACTCCTTGTTGAGAGGATGTGGGATAGGGTGGGTGGGGATGGGAAGGGGGGGGTTAAGGGGTTACAGAGACGTTATACAGGGCAGGTGTTGCAGCTCCCCGGCCTACGGAGGAGGGTGCCAGGTGGGCTGTCAACAATGGGTTTTGACTTAGAGTCAGTTATATGTTAAACGAGACATGGAATATTCCAGATTCAGAATGGTCCTGTGGTGCCAATTAGCAAGTCCAGATGGACGAAACCTAAATCCTGGAGAAGACCTCTTCTATCTGAACCTGGAAGTTCTACCTCTTCATTATGGTCAATGTATTGGAGGGGGGGGGGTTATAGTTCTCTATAAGGAATGGTTGTTTTCCCCATCAGTACATCACAAGCAGGCCCTCCAAGCAGACTCATGACGTCTCCATAAGGAAAATAACTAGGCCAAAATAAAGAATTTAGTGAAAAAATGGGGCAGTGGTGGAGAGAAGGAAAAACACACTATTGAAGTGAGAAGCTAGAGTCTTCCAGCTATGCTCCACCAAGTACAAGCCAGCTTTGTTAGTACACTACCCTCATCTACAAAGCAACAAAACATATGTGCACTTGCTATCAAAGGTGAATAAGGTGGCCCATTCAACATAGTAAAAGTGAAACAAAGGGAAAGTAAAAGCCTTGGTGGATGAGGATCCTTAGATGTGCAAACCATCCGTCAGTAGCTGTAATAAGATGTTTTTTTCACCTCTTTCACAATGTGTGAGAAAACTAGCATCAAAGACATAACCATTCACTTGGATCACAGTATTATCATTATTTATTTATTTTACTTTTTACACACAAACGCAGGTTATGGAAGATCATGCAAAGTGAGGACCAAAGCCAGGCCATTCAGAGACTTGGGAAGTGCATATAGAGGTCATTGTAGAGGTCAAGGTTTACAGTTTGAGGGAGGAACAAAGGGTGCAGGGATTGTAGAGGTATCGTAGCGGTCATTTGTGGTTCTACACAGTGTCAAGGCGACACAGAAAAAACATGCTGGAGAGCTCACGTCCCAACTACCTTCAGCTCTTTAAGCCCCTGCATGTATCTGCCCTCTACATCCTGAATCTGGTCCTTTAGTTCATAGATATCCTGTTGGGTAGACGGAAGGAGTGGCGGGGGTGAGTTGGAGGAGGAGGAGGAGAGAGGGAGGGAGGGAAGGAGAGAGACTTGAATATGATCAGGCAGAGAAAGGAGTGCAACTGCCATTTCAAGACAGCCCCGCTGGCATACACATGAACCCCAGACAAAAGGACTTGCTTTAACAGGGAGAAGATTACAGCCAGTACTTTTATGCACACATGAAGGAAACTGCAGACACATAAATGTGTCAGGAGGCCACAACAGGAGGCCTTGGATGATTCCAATGCAGGAGAAATGTTGACTCAGACCCCAAACCCAGTAAAGGCAGCATGCTCCCCTAGTTCAACACAGCCACATGTTGCACTTTAAAAGAAAAAATCTGATCCGTGAAGAATTTTATTAAACAAGCACACTATATTGTATCGACTTAAAATCTGGAACTGTGATTGGTGGAATCAAACTGTCGATGGACTGCAACAGTTCATGGGAAACATTCAAGACAAAATCATTATATTACAATGAGACTACTGCAAATTAAGGTTAATTTGGTCACCCCAAATGGTGTGGTGGAGGGTGTTGACGCCTTACCCGGAGTTCACTCATACTTGCATCGGGGTCGACCACGCTGCCCGCCTCAACACTGCCTCGTCGTGACGACGTGCCGCCTAGGGAGGCCAGGGTGGCAGCAGACAGGCTGGGGGTGGCACAGCGCGACGACGGCTGTGGGAACACAAGAGACCCCCGGGGAAAGGTCATCCAAGGCAACAGGTCAGAACCATCCGTTAGCATCGCCACTGGACGCCGCAGGGCTTTGAGCTAAGCTAACCCAATAAACTGCGTTCCAGTGGTCGGTTTGTCAAGATCTAGGCACGGGTTGGTGCTTACTTAGTAAGATGATGATGACGCTGATGAGAACAGGGTTTTCCGCTAGCCTTTTTTTTTGGCTGGCCAACGTTGCTGATGAGATTCTAATTTACCGGCCAAATGTAAAATTGAACAGCCATATGTAATACACGTGCGTGTTTAATGATGAGCTTACGTACGTGTGCAAAAATATATAGTTCATTTATTGGCTATATTGTTAATATATTATCAAATGAACATTTGAGAGACATTTGCTGGTATTATAATGATATGAACGAACGAATAATGATGAATCAAGCAGTTGAGAACTCTATACTGCGCGTATGGCAATGTATTGTCCAATGTCCAATTTGTAGAACAAGACTAATCTAAAAGAAATGTGTCATTTTTCAACAAGCTCTTTTGTCTTGCAAGCCAATATCGCAAACAAAAATCACGGTGGGGCATACAATCGAAGCATTTGCACGGTTGGAGCTCGCGTCCGCTTATCATGTGCTCGCGTATGCTCAGAAAAATTGTCATTGTAGTTATACATTTTCCAGATTGCAATGTTGTGTTACTTTTTTTAGGAAAAGCCACTATGGTGGCGTGTGGCAGGAGCTACTGCCACACTGACGCCCAATATGGGGCCCTCCAACACAGGACACGGGTAGATGTTCGCGTTTGTAGAATGCATTTATTGGAGATGGCAAGATGGTATTTGCCGAGCAGATGGTCCATGCTGCCATGACAGTGGCTCTCTCCTGAGTGTGTGTGGTGATAGCTGGTTTAACCTGGGTGCCATGATTGCTCTGCACCACAGGTGTACAGCCCTACCCAGCCCAGAGTCTAATCAGTGTGATTCAGGCCAGGCGAGGCTGTAGACCAGCTATCAACCACACACACTACACAAATACTTTTTATTTTATTTCTTTACCGGCAAATTGAAATTCAATGGCCGGTAAATGCTGGCTAACGGAAACCCTGAATGGGAAGGATTTGTCACTTACCCGGCTGTAGTCTGTGAAGTTCTTGTCACATTTATCATCCAGCTGAAAAGAGATACAGCAGAAAACAACAACAATGAAAATGTATTTTATGGAACAAGTGTTCCTACGTGGCCCATGCGTAGACAATGGAGATCTCTTCCTGTGGACCAAGTCGTTAATGAAGGAGTTAAGTGGCCACTTGTTCCCAGAGTAGCCCTGAATTGACAAGCAGAAAAACCAACTCTAGTCAGTAAAACAAACTTGATTAAGAAAACGGATGCATCTTACTCCCTCCACACCATGCCACCACACAGCACTACTCAAACACTAGGTCATTATAATGACCTCGTCAATAAGGGGACACCATAACCCTAAACATTGCTTTAATAAAAAACACTCAAGGTGTTGATTTTCCAAGTAAGTCATGCACATCTTGGCTGGGTTGTTAGAGTAGTAATTGGTGGTCAGGGGGAGGGGTCACTCGGCATGGCACTAGCTATCAGGCCACTTACAGAGTCCAGGTCGGGAATGCTCAGATCATCCAGGTCAGACACAATACTGCCCCTGCGGTTGGAGCGGCTGAAATAGTCCGCTGCCGACTCGCTGATGTCCGAGAAGTCAGAGGACTGCTCAGTGCACACGTGTGCACGTGAGCCCAAACCATACGCACACGCACACACACAGAGGTTGGGGGACAGACATGAAGACAAGATGTGACAGAGCAGTGAAGAGAGGAGAAGGAGGAGATATAGAAAAAGTGCAGGGTTAGGAAATGGCTGAATACTGTTTAAGAAAAAGAGGGAAAATACGTTCATATGCCATATTTAGGACCCATTGCTTTAAAATCATTGCAACATGGCGCAGCAGTTATGCAAACTTTAGGACATTACCAACTAACACATCGTCAACTAGTGGGTCAACAGTGAGGGAGAACGGCCTAGTGAACTGATGATGATTATGATGATAGTGGGAGGGGCCTGGGGCTCACCACACTGTCTCTGCGGCCTCTCCTGTAGCGGTCCTGGGACACGGTGCTGACTGAGTCATCGTCTGAGGACTTAATGGGGAACATACACACAGTGAGGGTCCTCTCCCCATCACTTGGCCAACACATCAGACTAGCACTCACTCACTCACACACACACACACACACACGCAGGGTCAAAACCCTGCTGTGTCTCTAGTAGAGCTGTTACTGGGACTGACCAATGAGGAAAACGATGCATTGTTTTCATGCTGTTATTTAGGATGTATGTTCACAAACCAGGAGAGATGGGGCCCTTCTACAGTACAGTAGCCTTCATAATCATATCGATATTCAAACTGCCATTAATATCATGATGCGGTACGCCCAAGCCGGGCCCAAGGTAGCTTATCATGGCTTCTGGTGCATATGTTGTCTCTGGTGAAGATGGAAGGTATGGCTACGTGTAAGTAACGGTTTTGCATGTGTGTTTTGCATGAGGGTGGTGTATGTGAGGATGAGTGTGTGTGTGGTGCTGGCAGGCAACATGCAGGGCGGGGGTGGGACCTCACCACGGGGCTGCTGCGGGTGGAGCTGGAGTACCAGCTGTATTCAGAGGGCTGTGGAGGAAGTGGTGGGGTTGGGGAGGGTGGGGTGTTGGTGGGTACAGTGTTAGCATGACGTCTGACATATCAGGTCAGAGGCGTGATAGTGACATTGTGGAAAGGCTGCTTGCTGGACACACACGCGCGCGCGCGCGCGCACGCACGCACACACACACACACACACACACACACACACACACACACACACACACACACACACACACACACACACACACACACACACACACACACACACACACACACACACACACACACACACACACACACACACACACACACACACACCAGAGAGACTTACAGCTTTTGAACTGTAGCCTGAGCCATAAACACCTGCATCGTCGTAAATGGAGGCCTGGGGGGATGAGGACGTTGTCAGAGAGGGTGGCATGAATCCAACAGTCATAGCAGTCTTAGTTTTCTCATGCAGCAAAAATGAAACACAAAGCCTTCCCTTCTGTCGTGCTCAGCAGACATTCATTTCAGTGTTGCGCAGGGGGAGAAAATAAGCGGTTGGCCACTAGGCCCCTGTCTTTATCAGGAGCAACACAACTCCCTGGCCCCCAACCAAGTGTCCTAAGTGTCTGCAAGAGTTAAATATAGACAGCCGCACACAGGCCTAGGCATCCAATGAGATATGGATGGGCTAATGCTATGTGTGTGTGTGTGCGCGTCTGTAAACAGGGCGTGGTTGGGGGTTACAGGGGGTGTTGGGTCTACTTATCAAAGGGTAACTAGATGCATGCTGAGGGATTGGGAATGGGGGGGGGGGGGGGGGGGGGGTTGCCCGGTGAAGTGGACTGACCATGCTGTAGCTACGGGGCAGCCCTGTGCCTGCAGTGGAAGAGGAAGAGGAGGGGGTGATGGTGACGGCAGCGGTGGTGGAGACCTGTCAGGGAGGGAGAACGGAGGGACGGGGCATTGAAAGGTCAAGGTGGAGGAGTTAGAGAAAGCCGTCGAAATTTGAATTACAATCTCCAGTGGCATTAGGATGTTCAGCCACCAGGCGTGTCGAGGTGAGAGAATGTGAGACTAACATGGATTAATTTGCATGGATTCAAATAGTCGAGACAGAATCAGTCTCATTGTCGTTAGGTTCTAGATACGATATTATACACTACACCTGCATTACCCCAAACATCTGCAGTAAGACATGCAGTATGTTTAGGACACCGATGCAGTATAACCATCATAGACGATCCAACACTCTAAATAATACTGATAAACTGGAGCGACAAAGATAAAACTTCTCTGGGACTGGCTATATTTCATCATGTTGAGGAGTCAATCCATGAAGATCAGTGTGTGTGTGTGTGTGTGTGTGTGTGTGTGTGTGTGTGTGTGTGTGTGTGTGTGTGTGTGTGTGTGTGTGTGTGTGTGTGTGTGTGTGTGTGTGTGTGTGTGTGTGTGGGGGGGGGGGGGAACACCAACCCGTGGCTGATATGAGGTCATGGAAGCAGGAGGAGGTGGTTTGGACTTGGTGGTGAGGCTGCTGTATTTCCTTTGATCATGGTACAGCCCGGTCTTGGAAGAGCCCCACACATAACAGATAAGACAGTTTATCCCAAGTATTGTGGTCAGATACACACACACACACCTATCAAGTATCTTCAAAAGAATGACATACTTAATTAATACCTATGCGCTAAAGCAACACATACTCTTTTTTTCTCTATGGAATGGTTTTGTTCCATCAACAGTGAAAAAAATGGAGTACAGTGGCATCGATGCTGGCGAGAGGCTAATATGCTAATAGGGGAGGAGGCCAACACGGATGGGCGAACACTGACCAGCAGATCCTTCCTGGAGGAGGAGGAGCTGATGGACGAAGCCTTCCTATGGCCATGCAGGTCATTGTACACAGAGTTCTGGCCACGCCGGAGACACAAAACACCAATGTCAGCACACCACAGCTAGAGATACAATGGCCTAGCAGCTAACCGTGGCAGCATAGCTAGAATTGCATTGTGCGTCAAGCGGATACATACAGTGGAGCGGGAGCTCTTCAGCGCAGAACTAGTAGAGAGACTGTCAGACTGGAGAGAGAGAGAGAGAGAGAGAGAGAGAGAGAGAGAGAGAGAGAGAGAGAGAGAGAGAGAGAGAGAGAGAGAGAGAAAACAGCTGGAGTGATGACCGTGGAAGGTCAAACATCTGGTACACGGTGGATTCTGACTAGCATGCCATCAGAAATGTGCTTCATGCTACAAATCACAGTACAAAAAACAACTATTTAGATTTTATTAGAACGAAGTCCATCTACTCTATGAGTAAGAGAAAAGCAATTCTAATGGTTTATCTTCCGATAAGCGATGGAAATATTTGGAAAAGGTTAACCTTTTGGCACCTCACGCATAACATTGGATGCAAGTTATAAATAATTTTGTCATTTAGAAAATGTGTGCAATGTGAAATTAAATCCTGCTTTTCTTCTACTTTGTTATCAGCCCCTCACTATACTATTCTGTATCAAATGCCTATGTTTAAGACTGCTTTAACAATGCCATCGATTAACCTATTATACAACCGCAATTTGAGAAAAGTGTGTCTTTGACTTCAACTAAACTTTGTGCATAAATGGTTGTAACAAAAGTACAAAGCATTTCACGCTAAGCTGAAAACCTGCTAATAATCATTGGTGTTATATTACAATGTGAGTCGCTATTGCCTTCATACTCTAACATGTGCAGTTGA
Source organism: Merluccius polli (assembly GCA_030340625.1). Lineage (NCBI taxonomy): Eukaryota > Metazoa > Chordata > Actinopteri > Gadiformes > Merlucciidae > Merluccius > Merluccius polli. The sequence goes on from JAOPHQ010004840.1 coordinate 272,479, forward strand.
TTATCATTACTGGTCATCGAAAGACAAAACGTGCCCTCACACTCGCATGCAGAAACTCAGAAACATACCAATAGGTCTTTTCTACGAGAGTTGGACCTGCTCTTTTGAGAGCCCAGGTCTCGCACCGATGAAGATGTTGACTTGGAATTGAAAAATATATTAAGAATGAACATTAGACTCAAGCTTGTAAAAAGGTAAGCACATTGTAGTCAAACCCTATCAACACTTTTCACTTAAACTAGTCCACCAGTCAGCAAGCGCGTCCTTAACAAACACAGTGTCCTCTACACATCTGTCTTACTACACACTGTCCTCATAAAAGGAGCCAATAAGAATGGACCATCCATTCCTGTTCTAATATGCCTATATGTACACACCCTGTAGCTGCGGACTGACATGACATCTTCATCCAGCCCCTGTCGATGGCAGGTGGAGAGAGAGAGAGAGAGGTGGAAACATGGAGAATGAAAGTACAGAGAGAGCAGTTAGGAATGATATGCCTATAGGAGGGGGTGGTGAATGCTATGAAAGAGGAGAGAAGAGTAGTAACAGGCAGAGGACAGGACAGAGAATACAAACCCGGCGCTGATAGCTGCTGGATCGACTACTACTAGAGGTTCTGGCCTTCTCAGTGTCAGCCTGGAGGTAGAGGAGAACTACAGGTGAGGAGGACTACAGGAGGCTCAAACGAAAAATAAAGTCGCCACACGCTACAGTTCCAACAAGATGGAGACGCGAAGGCAAAACCCATGCAAAACACCCTGTGCAGAGCATGTTTATAACAAAGTTAGTCTCACAAACAAGCTGGCTGTTTAGTCACACTTTTCAAACAAGACTTCTGATTCCAGGGAAATGGGTCATTTTTCAAAAAGCAACAGAACTGTGTATGGTAAAAAAAAAAAAGTGTTAACACACCATCACACACCAATATCAATCAAGAACTAAAACTTGCTATTTGAAACAACTCTTTCTCTTCACATATTTAAAAACATGCAGTCAAGTCACAAAGTCTCCTCCACTAAGGCACAAACGCAGCCAACGGGCACAGTGTATCCAAAATAAACAGAGCACAGTGGCATTTTTCCACAGTGAGGTAAAGTGCTGTTAAAGTGATTCTGGTCTACTCTGGGCACTGTGCTAGTCAAGCGGGTCTTAGTACAGCAGCGGCTCCAGCTGCTGCTCGCGACCCCCAGCACCTACCATCCACTGGTGAATCTGACCCCATTTACGACTGCCACCACTTCCAGACGAGTGGTAAGGGAGCTGGACAGTGAAAGGTAGAAGAGCAAGGGGGGGGTACACACATACACACATACACACATTCAGACCGAATGAATCACACTTTCACTCCGTCACGTGATGTCTAAAGTACACACCAAAGTACACATGTCATGTCAAGGGTGTCCAGGAAGGGAGAAAGGGAAACCAGAAAGTGCCCGTGTGCAGGAGTGATACTACATATTGATCTTCTGCAATGTCATTCTGAACACAAAAGAGCAGTGGTTTCCAAACGTTTTGGGGCTTAAGCATAACACAATCTCAACCAGAAATTTAAGGAACACCAACTTAAAGTTGTAGGACATTATTAAGAGGATATTATATATACTAGGTTATTAGCAACTTCAGCAACATTTCACACTGCAGACTGTCATTTAAAGTATCAGGTGGATAGTATACTGGCTCATTAAACATGACACAAATGTATTGAAAGAACTTGCATTACATGGAAAAATGAATCAATAAGTGACTAATAATTATGTATGGCACACCTAGGTTTGCCTCAAGGCACACTGGTTTGGAACCACTGCCATAGAGGATCAAACAGAGAGGTAAAGAGAGCAAGGGAGAAACGGGGAGGAGGGACAAAGTCATAAGCCCATTTAACGCAACCTATTCAAGGCGGGAACGTTGCGGCATTATTCCGCCTCGCCTTCTGTATAAAACATACAAACACGGAATGGGGGGGAATTGTTGTTTTGCCTTTAAGCCGGCAGCAGAGGTAACAACGTCTGTATAAACCGGCATAGTGGGACAGGGGTGTGACGTTTTGATAATGTGTTATGTGTGCAACCGACCACCGGGGGATTTAAAAAGCAGCTAGCGGCAGTTAGCAGTAGATTGTGTGTTGTGTGTGATGCACAGCAACTTTGCTTGCGTTTGTAGAATGTGCACGGCTAGCAAAACCACAGCACTCGCCATTGGTATTATTTCACTGATCTATGACGTAGATAATTGGCATTATCTACGTCATAGATCACACCAGAAACCAACGCTGTTGTGTCACGCCTGTCACACCTGTCACGCCTGCATGCTATCTAAAATCATAACTGGGGCAGCATTATGCTGCCGTTGTTCGGTTAAGTGTAAAAAACCCAAGCCGGCTTAATGACAGGTCTTCTTTATGGCATTATTGCGGGATCTCTGAGTAAAAAGGGCTAATGATTGGCTTGAGAAGGGGGGAAAAACAGGCAGCTATGGACTTTCCTTTGTGTGTATATGCTGCATTTCTGTATTTATATTGGGCTGGGGAAGGAAATCAAAAGCATACTGAAAAGGACCTGGCGTAGGTTTAAACCATGGCCTATATTAAGAGCAGAAGGAGTGACGGCATCTCTTGGCTTTTTCACTGGTACAGCGGCCTAGTGGTTATTGTGCCACTTGGTGGCTCAGCTTTCTGGTCGCCGGGTCTTACCTCTTTCTGCTGTCGTTCAAGTTCCCTCATGCGGATGTCCCTGGCCTCCGCCCGAGCTGCCCTCTTTGCTGCCAGCCTGGCCTCCGCCTGGGAACCAAGAGCATTAACACGCTTGTTAGCCACGTGTGGAAACTGGAAGATTTACCATCGTCAAGGAAAGCGTCCACAATGTGCAAAGCAATAAGAAAAATACACGTTTGACAGGCAATGATGAATACCTGCCTGACTGATTTTCACAATAACTGTCTTCTTTCCTCTTTTTCTCTTTAATTCATATTCACAGTATGCATTGTTAGTTTGAGATTAGTTTGTCACAAATTAACCTGCACTTTTATCAACCCATTGACAAATATGAGCTACAGTGGGCATTTCAGTCAAATGAATACTACCAATAATAGTTTTAATACTACTATGATAGTCACACACAGACACACACACACACACAAAACCAAACATGCTGTCCTACTTTTAGGAGTAACTTATTCTCTCATACCTGGCATTCCTCTTTATAACAACATTAAAGCAATAAATCAGAGCGTAATGCACTGCAGACATTGACAGACAAGACCATACAGTACAGTTTACTCTGGAGTCACAATTTCAGAATACTGTGGTGCAACAAAGGTTCCTGGGATGCCTCATCGCCAGCAACATGTGCTAACCATCAGCTCCAGGGAGGCTAATTTAAGGACCCCATGTAGGGGGTGGGGGTGTCAATGGTGAACAAACAGAAAAAGAGGCAAACTATACAAAGATTGGATAAACTGAGCTTAAACATGGCCTAATGTTGCTCAGTAAACAGAGCAAAGATTGCATTCAAACAAAAGCACATAATCCCAGAATGAATACCAATTTTTAATGAGATCTTTATTAACACCTTGTGTGTCCTCAATCTTCCCTGAGAGAAAAGAGACAAGACCCATTGCATAATTGACCCCCAGCTGAATAGGGGAGCTATTCGAGGGAATCACAGCAGTGGGGGCTAATTTAAGTAAGGCCTTAGCCTTACCCAGCCTGAAAGAGGAAGGTGTTCACAAGCGGTAGCGCTCTGCAGCACCCCACCTCACATTCCCTGTTCCCAATTAGCATTAATGCTTAGGGAAACTACACATTCCACCCGTAAAAGACAATGCCACACTTACCCCCCCCCCTGCAGCTCATCCCTTTATCTTGGCCTAAAGTATGGGGCCATAAATACTGGGCATTTCCTATCAGTATCTTGCTGCTGACAACTGTGGCCAAAATTCCAGCGAATGCTTATCAGGGTTGCCAAAGTACAGGGCTTGTGGCTATGGGCTGTTCCTGTTTTGAATGGCCCAAAGTGGTGTCATTTCTCTTTGTCTTGCTTGAAAGTGGAAACTAGAAGTGAATTTGTTTTGTTTTACCCACCATCGTCACAAACGTGCAGCTTTTTTATTATGATTTTACCTAGCAAATGCTGACAAAATACTAATTGTGTCATGCCTGTGTCATGAGTACTTCAACAGTAATAAAACGTTAAAAAGTTAAAGAAAACACAGATGAGGAACAACTTAATCCAGGAGGGCAAGCACATTGTGCTTAAGGAAACAATGCAGGTTTAATATCATAAAATTCCTATTTCGCAATTATGTAATGTTGTCATTCAAAGACAATGACTTCACTCTAGCCAAGGCTTCACAGTCTGCATGAAAGATCAGTTACTAGTTTATAATAAACAGGCTTAATAAAGAGGTATTTTACATACCAATATTCATACTAGAAGAATCTATAACCAAACTAAACTTGAAAAGCATGAAGCGCTTGGTACTACTTTGCTAAGTGCATTCCATGTGTATTTTCATAATTACATCCCACTAGCAAGTACTAGCAAGCATCGGTCAGTCAGCCAGAAGCCATCAGTCAGGTGGAAGTGTCGCCATTCTCAGTAACAATCAGTTAGCAGTACCTTGTCAATATTCTATCCCACTCATTGACTTGTGTGGTGGGCCGCTGAGGTGTACCACAAATAACAAAACATGCCTTCTACGACCATGTATTTATTTATTTGTACAGTGATGAGAAGGGAGCAAGACGTGTGTGTGACAGTGAACCAGCCCTGGAGGATAGAGACTGTGGCACGTTGGGGAGCAGTGGTGGGTGGTGGTGGGCCCCGTGTGCCCTGCACCTGTCGAGCTGTCTGACCGTGTGACCCGCTCTGCACAGCAGCAGCACAGCTGAGTCCTGCCTCTCTGTCTCTATCTATAGCTCTGGCCATTAGGCCCCCAGCTCTCCCAGCACCCTGCATCATAAGACCGGAGTGGGAAACCTGAGCAGCGCCAGAAGTGCACCATCATACACACCTTTAGCGCACCGATGCATTAGAGACCGGCTGCAGTGTTACCAGCAACAGCCCATCTGGTGCACTGTGACTCAGTGTGTGGTGTGTGTGTATATTTATACATGCCACATACTGCCACCAATGTCTTTGTTATGATTATATTTTTATTAAAAGAACAGTCGATCCCGGTTGTTCTTACACATGAGAAATACGCTGCTCAGACTGCACACAATGAATTTTTTTTTTTGTGATACAGTCTTTATACAAATTCTCATATGGTCCTCGTATTTATAGGCCTCCCTTTTAACTGCCATCTAGAATGACTATATTAGATTCATGAAAACGTTTTCATATCGCAATAAGAATGTCATACTACTGTAACATTGTAGGATAATGTCTGTTACTGAAGGCCCAGCATTTATATTATATTCCCATGCTTATCTGTGATAATCTGTGATCAACATTACTGGAGACTTTGCATATTACCAGCTAACTGGGTTCCCTAACTACAATGTACTCCAGCATTAGAATAACAGTCATCAGTGAATTAGGCATTTACTAGGCCTATACGTTTTCAAAGATGACAGTCGGCTATTATATAAGATGAAATAGTCATTACATGAGTAGTTAAAACATTAGCTTCATCACTGGGGCCAGGTCTGGAGCATAGTGTCAAACAGCAGAGACTGAAGCCAAAGAGGACATGTACAAGTGTCAATTTCACAGCTTGAGGTTTAAATCATAGACTCTCTGAGCGTCCAACCCTGCACAAACAAGAGTTGTACTGGGTGAAGTCAGTCTTGAATACCACCAAATACCATAAGGTCCTTTAGATCCTAATGTCGGCCATGTTATGAGAGGATTCTAATGCTTTGCTGAAGTCATATTTGTAAGCAAGACGGTGGCTTTCAGAATGAGTGACTGCAGAGCAAGTGTCCTCAAAAGCAAGGCTATAGAGAGTACAGGGCTCAAATTCACAGAGTTTTTCTGCAGTGGTCTGTGCCAAGCACCGGCAGGACACAACTCTAGCTTCTCTAGGCCAGGCATGGACAACCAAAGGCAAGACGTTGCTACATTTCATAGCATTGGGAAAGTGGGGAGGTGTTAAAGGTTTTCCGGGCTGACCCAATGCACACCGCTTGTACAAGTGTAGAGCCAATGTGAATGCTGTTCATTCTAGAAAAACTGATTCATTCAGCGACCAACTGGGTGGTGCCGATGACTCATGTTTCTATGATCGGCCTGCATGACTATAAAGGGAGCAAATGGAGCCTTGTGCTTAGTGCCTGTGCATGCGGCTCAGGGCGAAAGGCAGAGATGGAACATTCTTTAACTGTATCAAGGCAGCTATTGGGGAAAGTGATTTTCTTAAAAGGATTTAAGAAAACTTCAAGCAGGAACAGGAACCTTTGTTCAGGGTTAGATACATAGTCGAATCATCTGGCAAAATCATCCGAAAACCATGAAAAACATGGCAAAGTATACTCTAAATGTATTGGACTGATTTTTGCCAAAGCACTACATGTTTTCACCCTCTATACTGACCCAACAGCTCGGTCTTGAGAGAAGCAAAGAATGGCATCCCTGTGCTTAACAAAATGGAATAATCTACTCCAGGCAAGTCAAAACAGGCCAGGTTGTCTCCCTCACATTGCTTTATCTGACGTTGCCCCCCTCTCCTCCTCCTAAAGCCAAATCGCTGCAAGTCAAGTCAATCCCCAAACCAGCTGTCTTCACTAGCTCTGACTGCAGCACCAATTCACTAGGAGAACCTGAATATCCACATGTCAGGAGTAAGACCATTTTCCAACAAAGGCGAGCCATGTGTGAACATGTGACAGTGTGTGCCTCAGGGACCCTATTGCTCAACGCTCTCCTAACACCATGGTCCTCGCTTCTTTGACCCTACACACATCACGATAAATATCATAGATACATTCCCCCTATTAAATCTACCGAGTTGGGCCATGCTCTCCTGGTTATGGTAGACTACAAAGGGGGGGTGACATTTTGTATTCATTTCCCATTTAAATTGCATGTTTATCAGTAACCCGCAGCAAAATCTGGCTTGTTGTGCAGGAACATGAACTCACCTCCCGAGCGATGCTACTCAAGGCTTCATCCTCAGCTGAGAAGCGGTCTTTGAGCGGGGCACGCTTTCTACCAGAACCTGGTGTCCCCATGGTGCCAGCGCAAATTCAGCGCCAATAAGCCGGTTTGAGACCAAAATGTAAAGACGGTCGGCCAAGCACCTGGAAACAACATAAAACAGGGTTATTAGTTACGATTAACCATGCATAGGCCTATCAAAATAGAAATACATTGAATATCTACGCCATTGATAAAAGCACACATACTACAAAATACATAACGTATTACTTTCTGGTCTAAATACAGCTGTACATGTAGGGTATGACCCCACATACCCTGATCCCCTCATTCCCTTTCAGCAACAAGAGGAGACCACCATAGTAATTCATGCCTGACTGCTATTGCTTTAGGAGGCTTTGCATAAACAGTTGTGGTTGACACAAACCAGCTGTAAAATGTGACATGCAAGCAGCCTCACACCCACCAGGATTTGGTCTATCATGTGTCATGGCGTGGCATTAGGGGACGGCCATCATAGCATCACGGTAGTGTCATTTATAAATATATCTCATGGTGAGAACGGTACACAAAAAGACGCCATGCCCAGTTAACGACAGCGACGTGTTAAATATATGCTATATGTTAAAAACAACAACATCTAAACAGTCTGCATGTACTGTAGTCTCCCGTACTGTGGACTAGTTATGGTTAGTGACCCTCGGCGGTTAGCAACGCCCGTCTGTCACTAAAAAAAGTTAAATCGATGAACCATGTGTGGACGACGCCAAATGACGGTTATACCAAAGGCTAGTTTACACATGAGTCCAGCCAACCATGCAACAGATTGATGTAACTGGGGCTATAATGTGCTGTTTTAGCATTACTTGTGGAGTAATAGTAACCTTCGCCTCGGTCATCCTATATATAGGATCCTCTGTATTGCTATAAGATCGCATAATCAGTTGGCGTCTCGTTACACATACGTCTAGCCTTCATGTTAAAACATGTTAAAACACATCACAGCAGCTAACATTAGCCTTAGCCGACACACGATAAATTAGGTTTGCTGGCTAATTTTGTGAATTAGCCAGCTACCGAGCTACGTCCACCTGAAAAAGTTACCACGGCGTACTTTCACACCCAGATCTCGGATTTTTAAAAACAACAACAAAAGGCAAGCAACGCTCCTCCAAATACCTCCTTTCTCTACCACGACCCCGACGCAGGGTGGTGGTGGTGGGGGTTGTTTCTTAGGTCGTGAGAGGACTAGCTAAGTCACTTAGCCGGCTAGCTCCGTTAGCCTGCGAAGCTAACCTCCGCTGCTCCTCCCTGACTGGGTAAACTGGCACCGCGCGCCCCGCTCCCTCCACCGCGTCGCCCGCACCTTAGAGCCGGACGAGCCGCTGCCGGCGTGACGTCCTCCTCGCCTCGGTCCGTCCAGAAAGCCCCCCCAAAAAACGTGGCGTTATCTCCCTCCCAAACTGACAGCTGTCACCGCTGCGCCTTTTTGTGATATTACCCCCCCCTGCCCTCCTTTCCCGGCGCTCAGAGAGGAGACAGGAGAGGAGGAGAGAGGAGACGGGAGGGGAGCACAAAGATCCCGGATGTTAGGGGACCTCGGGGGATCATTTTCACATTTCGTCAGTAGTCTGGCGGCTGGATCGACGCGGGTGTTGAGTCATACATGCAACACGCGTCCTGTGCATGTTCACCATACTACCATACTACATGTCCATCATGCTACCATACTACATATTCACCATAGGCCTACTGCTATACTACATATTCACCATACTGCCATACTACATGTTCACCATACTACATACTACATGTTCACCATACTACCATACTACATGTTCACCATACTACCATACTACATGTCCATCATGCTACCATACTACATATTCACCATAGGCCTACTGCCATACTACATATTCACCATACTGCCATACTACATGTTCACCATACTACAATACTACATGTTCACCATACTACATGTTCACCATACTACCATACTACATGTCCATCATGCTACCATACTACATGTCCATCATGCTACCATACTACATATTCACCATACTGCCATACTACATATTCACCATACTGCCATACTACATGTTCACCATACTACCATACTACATGTTCACCATACTACCATACTACATGTTCACCATACTACCATACTACATGTTCACCATACTACCATACTACATGTTCACCATACTACCATACTACATGTTCACCATACAACCATACTACATGTTCACCATACTACCATACTACATGTTCACCATACTACCATACTACATGTTCACCATACTACCATACTACATGTTCACCATACTACATGTTCACCATACTACCATACTACATGTTCACCATACTGCCATACTACATATTCACCATACTGCCATACTACATGTTCACCATACTACAATACTACATGTTCAACATACTACCATACTACATGTTCACCATACTGCCATACTACATGTTCACCATACTGCCATACTACATGTTCACCATACTACATGTTCACCATACTACCATACTACATGTTCACCATACTGCCATACTACATATTCACCATACTGCCATACTACATGTTCACCATACTACAATACTACATGTTCAACATACTACCATACTACATGTTCACCATACTACCATACTACATGTTCACCATACTACCATACTACATGTTCACCATACTACCATACTACATGTTCACCATACTACCATACTACATGTTCACCGTACTACCATACTACATGTTCACCATACTGCCATACTACATGTTCACCATACTACCATACTACATGTTCACCGTACTACCATACTACATGTTGCCCCATGTTAGTTCATGTAGTTCACACCGTTATTCACTTTAACATGTGCATGTGAGGCAATACACGACTATCGACGACTCTGTGTTCACCTTGTATTGGTAGTGGTCATCTGTGCAACGCGATATACGTCCTGTATTTGTGTTTTATTAGGGACCGAGCCAGTAAAACTGGAAGGTCCCTCTTGAAATTGGTCTATTAATTATTATTATTCCTATTATTATTTTTTGCGACTTTGCCGGCAATTTTGACCATCTCAACGTATACATTTGACTGTTTTTATTTGGCAAAGTTATCAGACCTGGTGAAAAATGATATATTCTATGCGTCACTTTCATGTCGCACACTTGGAAGACCACTGCGCTGTTTTCGAGCAAATTCCGTAACGCTAATAACTCCTGCATACTTTGTCACACATTCATAAACCTTATATCCACACATGCAGGAATCATTGCTGCACCTGCTCATATAGGCCACGCCCACTTCCGCCTAATTTTTTTCCTGCAACAGCGCGAAAACTCCAAAATACTACGTCTACGGGTTCCAACTATGCGCCTTTCTCCGATTCACACGAAACTTCACATGTAGCATCTCCAGACTGTCCCATGAAAAAAAGTAATTGGAAGTATTTCGATATTTCGAAACATGAGCGCGCTATAAATATTTTAATTTGGGTAAATGAAATTCAGAGGACATGTGTAGACTGGTGCCCGGAGCTCACGTACCAAAAATCGTGTTTGTCGTGTTTGTAGCGCCCCCTACAGGGAGTTAAAAAAACAGCCCCGACACCACGTTTCACGGAAATGTATGAAACTCGGTGGGCATAACCCACACCCCAAAACCCACCGGAAGACAGACATTTCAATTTTAATTTTTATCATACGTCAACGGGCGTGGCCGTGGCGTGCCGTCAAAGTTGGCCATTTTGAATTCAGTGGTATTTTTTTCCAATGTTTGGTAACTAACTCCTCCTTCTGCATCAAAATTGGTCAGTACAGTAAGAAGATGGTGCTGAACAAACGTGCTAATTGCGACGCTATGTCAAAGGGCGTGGCCGTGGCGTGCCGTCAAAGTTGGTTCTGTGGTCTTTTTTTCCAATGTTTATGAACAAACTCCTCCCAGGGAATGTGTCAGTTCTGCTTCAAAATCCGTCAGTACAGTCAGAAGATGGTGTTGAACAAATGTTGTGTTATTTGCAGCTGTACGTAAAAGGGCGTGTCCGTGGCATGTCGGCAAAGTTGCCCAATTTCAATCGAATGTCAAACTGTGATGCGCTTTGTGCGTTGCCTGACCCCAATTTTAGCTACAAGTCTCCATGTGAACGCCCCAGTCTACCGCACACTGCATGGACCGCGACGGACGAGAGCCTGTCGCGACACGGTCCACGACACACCCCGATGGACTCGGCGAGGTCCCGCACACAGCTCCTTGGAGCTTTAATTCATCATTATTTTTGTATTGTATTCATTGGACTGTATTGTTGTTGTACTGTTTTAGATGAGGTGGTGTCTCTACGCATGTGTGTCCACACGGGGGCAGTATAGGATAGAAACCTCCCCCCGGGTGGCGCCGCAATTAACCCGTGTTACTGTGGGATTACACGGACACACACATAGTTACACGTGTAACTACACGTTTGGTGTCTGACCGTAATGCTGTGCAGACATACAACAAATGCAAAATGCAACACATTTATTTCGTGGATTTGCCTGGCAGGTTTCATGTGTTGCGTCATGTGTATTTCAAACGACCATGATGCTAAACTACATCAGTTCAAGATGAGATGAACACATCATTACAATAGCCTACCTGACTGTTCTCCAAGCGTGTCTGTCTTGATGATGTTGTTTCACCTTTCTCACTCAGTTTTCCTTATTTTGATGAATGTGTGTGTGGGAGGAAGATTTTTAATCCAAGGACCTCCGTGGGAATCATGAAGGAACACACACACACAACCCCCCCCACACACACACCCGCACGCAGACACACACACACACACACACGCACACACACACATGCACACACACACACACACACACACACACACAACACACACACACACACACACACACACACACACACACACAATGTGTGTGAGCGAGAGTGTGTGTGTGTGTGTGTGTGTGTGTGTGTGTGTGTGTGTGTGTGTGTGTGTTATTGTCCCTGATTATAGAGCACTAATGACTGTTTTCTCTCTCATCGGCCCTCTCTGTTTGCTACTGTGCAGAGAGGGCTTACCTCAGTCTTAACCCAGAGCCACGATCAGCCATACAGTCTCCACAGTTCACCTCCTAGCAAGCCTCTCATGTTGTCATCCCTTCAAGCATTACTGCCTTGGTTTTAAGCACAAACTAAGCAAACCTATTTACTGAGAAAACAGGGCTTGGCTAGTGGCTAGTAGCATTACAAGCTACAACACTATAAGGCTCTGTTTTCCATTCAATAAGATAATAAGTTAATAATAGTTAATAATGGTGATGGCAATGGTGTGTAGAGAAAACGAATACCTGGTTTGACTCATTTTGACATACAATTAATTAAAACGGCAAAGACAAACAACTCCAAATCTATAAACCATGTTCTTGATTATTATTTCCAAATCCAAATATTCAGTCATTTCATTGCTTGGAGTAAAGTAAGAGAGGGCACTATGTGTGCTGATCAATGGATACATAGTACATGAGGTGGAAGTTGGCTAAAAAAACAAAACAAAAGGCCCTGAGGCAGGCAGACAAAGTTTTAGTGTTTGTTTAATTTTATGACCCATTTAACTCATAAACAGTAAAATGTTGAACCTGTTTTTCAGGGGGGGGGGGGGTGAGTGCACAGATGGACCCAAGCACAGGAGAAGGTCTCCTATGGCCCCTTTAGCAGTGTTGTTGTTGTTGTATTGGATTTGGCTTCTAACATGGGCCTTTATATATGAGCCCAATATTGTCGTGTAAAGGGGTTTTCCTCAGTGCACAGGGCTCTGTGAGGAGTGGTGTTATTCTCCCTGGTGAGTGTACCACCAGACAATGACCATGGTGGATGAAGGGGTCTCCCACTGCGCTAACAGCACTGGCTGGGTCGTTAAGCGCTCTGTCTGTAACCCATTCTGACTCGGACTCGGACAAACACACTGGAAGCCATGGAGCCCCGACCTGTAATTACCCCGTAGGGAGCAATCCTGTTCCTTCTGCCCAGGTCCTCTGGAGACTTCTGAAGAGCGCCCCACGGGGAGCTTTTTTTGTGATTGGGACACATGACTCACATTGATTACCCCCTCTCTTCCAGGAACCATGCACAAGAAGAGAGAGAGCGGTTACTGCAGAGAGAGAGAGAGAGAGAGAGAGAGAGAGAGAGAGAGAGAGAGAGTTTTAGTGTCTTTAGTCTGGAGATGAGGACTAGTGGTGGAGATCTAAGATCTTGCACAGAAGGAGGGCATTGCAGGGCCACATGCAGTCTAAAGAGTTAGACTGCATGTGTGTTTCCTTTTTCTCTCTATATAATGACGCCATTTATGACTCTTTTTAGGGATGTATTTCTTTATTTTCTCCATATTTTCTCCTATTTTCTCCTATGTTGAATAGCCATGTAGATCATATTTTTACTTACATCGTTTCCAAAGCATTGCAAAGTAAAAACGTTTACAATTAAGTTAAAAAATATCTTTTTTTGTCTAAGCATTATGCAATCATACTTACTGTTTCAACTATACATAAACACAATATTGCATAACCAAGGTTAGATTTCCTGTTGTGCAATCTGCTGGTTCTGGCTTTGCACATCTTGGGTAAACAGAATGGACAGAGTAAATAGACCATTAAAGGGATTGTAAAAGTTGTCTTTTGATGTCTGTGGGCTAGCACCCTTGGACACCTGTGGGCTTAAAGCAAGCGGCTGTCTGTTTAACATGAATATGGCGTGCAGAGGTCAGACAACTGAATCACCGCTTGTCAAGCTGTCTGAGTTCAACACGAATGCAATGTACTCAAAGCGAAAATAATGGCAAGAAATGGCAATGAAATAATTTAAACACATTCAGCATTAAGCAGGTCCTGGACATAAATCATAAAACTGTCTCATATCAGTTGTTAGCATAGAATTTTGAATCTCCATAGCTTGTATTTCTGGAGACACTAAAGCTCTGATTAATGAAATTCATTATTTGTAATCATCCGAGAAAAGTTTTTTTATGGTGCAACAGTTGCCAACACCATGACGCACTCAATCAAACAATATTGTTTTGTGCCAGCCGTTCAGAATGATGGAGATTGATGGTTTTGTCTTCCCTTTCACTGGCAACCAAGCGTTTTCTGAATGTTCATAATTTTATCTGACAAGTACATCATACCGTTTTCTGGGAGAATGGAGAAGAAAGAAGACACTAGGATGGCCAAGTATGCAGCACTGTTGAAATGGCTGGGGAGGAATTGGAGGATTATAGCACTGCAGATAAATGTGCATACCCACTGTCATCGCTGTGAAGGACATTCATAGAGTCAAGATAGTCTCTGGACAAACATGCACAAATGGCCTGCAGCGGAGAACCTTCTAGCCATGGAAGGAATGTCTTTTACTGAGCTAGGCATTTAGCTTCAGATCACTAACCCTTTATCATGCTGTGACATGTCAACAATTTTTAAGTTGGTGTGTGTGTGTGTGTGTGCATACGTGCATGTGTGTGTGTGTGTGTGTGTGTGTGTGTGTGTGTGCATACGTGCATGTGTGTGTGTGTCTGTGGGGGGGGGGGGATTCAAAGTAAACTATATAACAAACCTAATCTGTTTTATTTACCAACATCGACTGTGGTCTCTGCTAAGCGCGTAACCTTTAGAGAAAGAGTGGAGTTCCTAATCATGGTCCTCTTAGGGGGGACGGGTGTGTCTGTTTGCCAGTTGACATTTGTTGGAAGAGTGTTAGATGAAGCAGCAGGTCACACCCTGAAGTTTATTCCTCACACCAACAGTCCACACCTCATTTCGGCCATGTTGTGTCAGTGTGAAAATAGGAAATAGTTTAGCTACTGTCAACTTAAAGGGGGTCACACTGTTTTGACTCTACGTGTGGAAGTGTGTTGCTCTGCACACATTTACATTCTTTCTCCTGATGCACTTCTTTACATGTAAATAAGTATGTTAATATGTGTGTGTATTGTTGAGCCATTTAGTTTTTCTTCATACAGAATGCAATTACCTTTTAAGTAAACCTTCTTTGTTCCTCTGGCCATAAATATGACAACAATTATGCTATCATTAGCATCAAAATAGCATGTTCATTATTTTGCTTACTATGTAATTACTTTGATGTGAAAATAGGATTGCACCATGTTGATAGTCGGCTAGGATAAAGGATATTATTGTTGTTGTTTTTTTACAGAAGAAGCAGTAGAAGAATAGAACTAGCATTAGATATAGTAAAACACACACACACAAACACACGTTCTATTACATTTAATATTTTAACACATTCAGAAGTTCACAACCGAGTTGTATTTAACAAACAAGTACCAAAACATTAAGCTTAGAAAAAAAGTATAATTAGGTTATGTATTATTTATTGTACTATAGAGTTTATCTTTTTATGGTTTTTAGGTTTAAAATAAACCATTTTCATCATGAACCCAGACAACAAACCAACCCGTAGTTTGATTTAAGAAAAAAACAACAACAACAATTTCAGACAGTGCTGGAGGTATGTGTCTAATCCTTAAAATGCTCATTAGGCAACATCCTTCCAGTGAGATGAAGGACTGAACGGTAGGGGGTGGACATGTCAGAAGCACTGTGGTTTGTGTGGGAGAGCAGAAGGAATTTAAAAACACCAGTCAGCTGACCGGCCTTTAAACGCTCTTTCCTTCGCTTGTTCTGTCCAGATACGCTGCTCACGTCAGTCTTGTCATTACTTTCCAGGTGTAGCATGCTAGCACAAGTTGTAGCTAAATGGGTCACTGTTATAGGTCAGTGTCTAATGGACTACCGGCGAACCACCCAAAGAAAACGTTTTTTGGACCCTTGTCGTAAAAAATGTTTCCTGTGACATTTTTACAAGCATTGTAAAAAAACGTTTTATTTGTGTTGAAGGCAGATTTAGTTACCGTTTGTTAAGCTTGTTTTTTGTTTTATTTTTTTCTTACACACAATTCTATTCAGCCACTTTTTGTAATAACAATTTTTCTTCTGTAACCTATTTACATTTTAACAACTGATAACTTCAATACTAACGTGTTACAGTCCTACGAGCAAATAATCCAGCCTGTTTATCAGCTCGCGTGACACCACAGATCCTTCCGATGACAGACAAGTCGGGCTAAACCATTTCATTATGGTAATCAGTGGTAAACATACACTGCATAATTGAGTTGATGTTTACAATAGCTCAACGAGTATTATATAGTGACAGTTATTTCCCTGCCACTCCTGACTCGTTAAGGATTTACCATGGGCTATTACGTGTGCACATGCTTGCTTTGCAGGGACAACCCTTTAGGCAGTGGGGCGCACACCTGGAAAAGTCACTTACTGTACCAAAAAAGACCTCTTTTGTGTTTGTTCAGCTAAAGAAAAAAAAGAGGAGACAAGATTACTCTCCTCTCGCCCTTACAGAGTAGCTTCTATAAATATAGACCAATTGCCTGACAAATCCTATTACGGTGCTCAGAGATCTCCTAACCACTGCATAAGAATGACCCTTTCGGTGCCAAACGTTGAGCCCAGACCACTAATGCGAAACCTCATCGTATCTTACATCATAAAAGCCATTTAGAGAGGGAGTGAGGAGAGCTATGTCCACCATCTCCATCTATGATGGAGATACTGAAGTATCATGACAGTTCTGCAGAACGCACGCCACTCCTTCCACCAGCATTCACTACCATGCCCGCAGGCCTTGCTCTGCCATTGTGACATTTAAGGCTAGCTATCATTGCTCTTGCCATTCTATAGTCCCCCTTCATCCTGCAATCACTGCAGGACTGCTTAATACACTTGGTAAACACAGGAAGTAACAAAGCCCTTAACTACAACCCTACTGTGTTTGGAGGACTGCCATGACAACACAAAGTGGATTTCTCAGAGAGTGGGGGTGAGGGGTTTGGTTAGGCGGCTACACACTGAGTTATGCCCAAGCATAGCTCCCTCCTTTATGCATGGCGCTATACAGCAGATTTGGCTTTTGCACCGTGGCTGTCACGCCTCCCCACTACCCCCCAAGAAGCCCTCACTGCACGGACGGACAGTCTCTTGGAGTCAGGAATCTTCTGGCAGTTTTTGCTCAGCGTGCCCGGTGTTGCTGGGGAATGTCTTGGATACGAATCTCAAACAAATGTAAACACTGTAATCTCCATTCCTAGATCTGGACTCTGGTGGAGGCTCCAGACCTGCAGCCCTGTGGGGTTGTTTGTTTGTGATCAAGGTGTGTGAGCTGTGGTCTGGTCGGCCTTGGTGTCGTGGTGCGAGGTTGAGGATCTCCAGACAGCTTTAGATTAGCGCCCCCCCCCCCCCCTCTCTCTCTCTCTCCCTCTTCTGGAACAACTGTCAAGGCTAACCTACTCTGACTGTGAACACAGGTCATCTGGACACCAGATCCACCCAGAAGACCCAGGAACAAAGCTAACCCCTTCAATCTCTCTTTCTATCTCTACTTCCCCTCTCTCTACTTCCCCTCTCTCTACTTCCCCTCTCTCTCTCTTTCTCTCTCCCTCGTTCTCTCTCTCTCTCTCTCTCTTGTTCCCTCTCTCTACATCATATCTTTTTGCACCCACTTTTGCTCTAATGCTTTAAACAGCCAGTGAATATCCTTCCTTTTGTCTTATATCCATCCTACTGTGGGAGGGCTGTGAATCATTAATTTTGTATGTGTGTGTGTGTGTGTGTGTGTGTGTGTGTGTGTGTGTGTGTGTGTGTGTGTGTTGCTTGGTGATGAGCACTAGAAATGAATGTATTTATTGGACAGGATCTGTTCTGATCAATAGAATGGATCAGTCGGAGGAGGAGGCTAACAGCACCGGTGCTTTTATTGAACCCATCAAGTGGTGGGGGCCGGCCTACCACTGGCGTCTCTGAAATCTGACTGACTAACTGGCTGCCTGGTTTTATTTGCTGAGAGATTCTATCATTTGGCAAAGTGGCGCCATGTAACTTCTTAACCTATATTCTGGCAGGTCATATTGCACAAATATCCCAGCCGGATCATATTATTGTTGTTGTGAAGACAAAAATTGCCTTGCCTTGTGAAAACAAAGGCTACCATGCAACTAACTCTACAAACATTATACCATTTACCGGTATTTAGTACTGCTGCCACTTGTATGTTCTGCCAATATGTCAAAACGCTTTGGGACCCACTCATTTAGAAAGAGTTACTGCCATTCAATAACTTTCTCTTATGTCTCTTTTACAGCTTTCTGCAGACCGGGCATCGTAAAATGGAATTTCCTGGATGAGTAAAAGGCCAGTTTGCAGCTGTTAAGTAGCCATCAATTTTATCGATTAACCTCCTTCCTGCCAACTGCAGATACTTTATCACTGTCTGTCCTCCAAGATAGCTGAATTTGGAGATTTGGGGTGGGGGTTTCAACAAACCTTGTTTAAACCTGAGAGAGAAATGGAGAAATTGGGGTTTTGATCCAATTTAAACTCACCTGTTTTTAATTTCCATGTAAAATAAATTGCAAGCGGAGAAGACAAGGTATCTCATTTACAGCTGCTCTCAGGAGACCTTATAAAGCATCGTGCCCCTTCATGTGTAAATCCCCCTGCAAACTAGCCCTTGCAGTGTCACTCACTGGATTGTCCCTGTTCAAAGGGACCCAGGGGTCAAACCTGACAGGTCAACCTTCCTCAAAGTGACAGTTTACCCTCAAACCTACCCCCCGTTTTTTAGCCCCAAAACACATGGGGGCCCCAGGAAGGCACCCCAACCCCCCTTACACGCTGGGTCTGTGATGATTTACTGCCTCAGTATACACAGATAAACAAATCAGCCACATGCCATCCTGCAGGGCCCTGGGCTCCTTTGAACAGGGCTGGGATCCAGATACACTCCTGAATTGATCAAATGATAGCAACACAAGAAGCATGAGCAGACGGTCAGATCTTGACTAACCTCTTATATTCTCTTCCTCCTTTATCTTTGCCACCTGGATGTAAATCTAAATAATAACCCAGGTTTATCTGTGGCCCATTCACTGTCAGGTGTAATGTTTATCTTAAGAGCCATAAAAGAAAGCTCAGTTTCCACTCATTTAGCATAGCTGTGGCAGAAACTCAAGGGTGCTAATAGCCAGGGGGCTGATAAAGGAAGTTTTTTGCCATATGCTGTCATTCAGTATGCCAGGGGAAGTACAGCCTTGTGCATCCTTTCAGAGGCAACATAATTACAAGAGAATAGGATGCTGAATACTTCTCTCTCACTAAATCTTCTTAGAGCCCCCCCCATTTACATTTACATTTAGGGAATTTAGCAGACGCTTTTGTCAGAAGAAAGTGCAACAGTATCGGTACAGTAAGGATTTCACAAGAACAAGTTTCAAGCACGCCCAATTGCTAAGTTAACCCATTGCTAGTATACAACAGAAGTGCTTAGATACTAATGTAAGTGCCTGGATGCACAATACAGGATACAAACATACAATAAGTGCTTACGTTTTTATTTTATTATTAATGGGAGGGGGAGGTAGCAGAGGAAGGAGGCTAAGCAGAGACCAGGTAAACTCTCAACAACCGGGTGTTGAGTCCCGTACTTCCTCCCCCCCCCCATATCTTACTCCAGAAAATCTCTGGTTCCTTTAAATACCTGCAAGCCTTCCCCATCAACGTTCCCCATTGCCCTGGGACAAAGGGTGGGCCTGGTCCTCCCCCAGCCCCTTGGCTAAAGTTTCAAAGAGCTGGCCTTCATTATTACATGTTCTGTATCAACACGGCGCACAATACGACAAAAAGATGCCTCTCTTCACACTTGAAACGTACCCCCACCTGCCGTGCAGAGATGAATACAGTACAGTACAGATGTGGGGCTTTGTCAATGTTAACCTATGAGCTCGGTTCGCGAACAATAAGTTCATTGTAATTATTAGTTTTTTTGGTTTAGCCTGATGTTGTGATTTGAAATAGTGTGCTTGTGTGACATGGTGGCTACTGATGAATGAGATTGTGACATCTCTCTTGATTACATGTGCTATAGGTGGAGAGACCAGCGCCGCATGCAGGATCAATCCGCTCTGTGCCTGACCTATGACCCCTGAGCCGAGAGAGGGGCCAGTCTGTCCAACCCAGCACGCAGGCGAGGCCTAGAGGTGTCTCACACAGGAGGCACTGGAGCCATCTGAAATTACATAGTCTGCTCCACACACACGCATGCGCGGACACACACACACACCTACATGTGCACACGCACACACACACACACACACACACACACACACACACACACACACACACACACACTAAACTATAACCCAGCTAATGGAAGACAGAGAGGCTGTGATAGGGGTTTATTTATGATTGGGAAAGAGGCCTATTATCCAACATCATTCCTTGCTGCTGGATCCCCCTCACTGCACCTGCGAGCGTGGACCTGTCTGAGAAGACGACAAGGAGGGCAAGCTAACCGCTAACTATGCCTCAGAGAGGGAGACAAACAAACCAAGCAGCAATCCGTTGACCCAAAGGAAATGCGGTCCCCCCATAACAAGCAGGCTTTTCCCCAGATAGATAATGTTTAATTGGCTATTTTCCCATGCCTTGGAAAAATAAATTTAGTAATGTATGTACATCTGTGATCCCCCTCCCTCCCTCACTCCCTCCCACAAACAATTTAATTAGGAAGCTTATTCCCCACACTGATCTGAAGTCTTACTGCTCTTACTGTTGATTATTTTCATCTTGCCATGAGTAATGCAAAATAGTATAGTTTTACATTGTGCAATCCATTTTTTGGGGAAAAAGGGAAGGGACATTTTCGTCAATATTTTGGCCAATACCAATGTGAAAGGAAAAGCAGGAGGTGTAATGTGACTGCCGCTCATAAAGATACTATTGACGCTCTCAGCACTGCCAGCTGAGTCTCTGGTTTTACTGCCACGTTTGCTGAAGAGAGGAGAGGAAGAAGAAGAAACAAGCATGTGCCCAAAGTCTAAAATGTTTTACGGCAGCCTCACCTAACACAGTCCATTAGTATTGAGGGGTTGAAGACAGAGACATGTTCAAGTGGCCATACTGTGAATGCTCTGCTACTGTAGGAGGTTGATTTTTATGGTGTCTTGTGGAGCGAAAGCAGTCAAACGTGAATGGTGAGTCAAATAGAGGTGTCACAGAGAGATAACGCGGGACAACAGAGGGCCTACATAAGAACTGGGGTGCTGGGTGTGCAAATGTACATTTTGGCATCAATATTATGCAGATGCTTTCCCTGTTTGCTTTTCTTTTGGTTTAGATTGAGAGGGACTCAAGTTGCGCTTTATTGCTTTGCTGCAGATACATGTAATAGCAAGGACTATTAAATAGATCAATTGGTTATAAAAGTGAACTAATCAATAACTGAATTAATAGATATTGCACATGAATTGTGATGTGTGTGGTGATAAATGATTGTCATATGATATTGGAACATTAGGAAGGTACATAAATAAATCACAGAAAAAAACTAAATATGAATTAGCCAAATCTGCTTTGGTTATTAAAATGAAGGATGCAAAGGAAAAGGCCTTTCATAAAATGCAGCATTTTGGTGTTTAGCGGCCATATGGGCACAACAGAGGAGGCATTAGATAAAGAAGGAGGTACCTGTTGTGGGGGAGAGAGGGGGGTGTCCATCCCCTGGCCACTCTGATCTTATCAGGGGGCCCAGCCAAGAGGAGGACCAGCTGTCCCTCTCAGCGCTCCTTTGATGTCCCCCCCCCCCCCCCCCCCCCCCCCCCTCCTCGAGATCCCACACACCGCACTTGAGCAGAGAGCCGGGGCTGGTGCTGTGGTGATAATAAGGAGCAGTGGTCATTTGGTGGATGTGGCGACGCGCGCAAAGTGGACCTCCTGCGATAGTGTGGTTTAATCCCTCACTGCTCCCCAAGGACTAACCGGCTCTGTTTAACTGTCCAGAGCCTAACGATGGACAATGGAAGTAGAGCACCACTGCCTTAAAACAGGAAGGCCAGCAGCTCATAAAAAACAGCCAAGACAGCCTCCAAGAGACACAGACTACAACAGAAACACAAGAACAAGATACATGATTGTAGAACATGTATTGGTGCATCAATGCAATTATGGGCCAACCTCCCCTCGAGTGCTTAGCCCTCTCAAGTTGTATGTCTCTTTAATTACAGTTGGACAGATTCTGTAAAGTACTCCCCGTCTGTAGGTATTTTAAATTGCAGGGAGGTTACAATCATTTTTGCAATCGCTTGTTTTCCATGCATTTGTTTGTGTTAAAAAGTTTGAGCTGAAAACCATAGCAACATGTTCCTGCAAAATAAATACAAAATATGCTTCATGAATAACACTCACTGTACGTGTGCATTATGAATACTGAAAATGTGTCCCTGTTTCAGGTTTAATTCCACATAACCCAGCTGTGTGGACTATAAGGGCTTTTCATACTAGCATTGACATTCATCCCTGAATGTCTACTAGTGTTGACATTCTTGGCACCACATTTCATGTAGTGCCAAGATCCAATTAGCTGTGGGCAAATAATGTTTTGCTAAAATAAAGTTTACCAGCATTTACCTCAAACACTGGGACCTGAGGAATCCTTGACATGCACAGAGAAAGCTTTTTTTCCTCTGTCTCAAACAATTGCTTCACATGGGCAAATGCCCTCACAATGGCCTCTGTTACTGTGAGTGCATGCTCGACACGGAGCGAACTTTTGAACCACCTCTTGGCCACAGCTTGAAGGGGTGCAGAGACAATGGTTAGTAAATACACTGCAGTGAATGAAGGGATTAAGTATTAAACGGCAGGATGCGCTAAAAGAGTAGCAGGTGCTGGTTAGAGGAAAGGCTAGCCGCGGTCTTAGTGGAGAGCAAGACACTCCCCTCACTTTGCTTCCCTCTCTTCCTTCTCTTCCATGTCTTTCTGCTAAACATGTTGTCTCCTATGTACTTCATCTTCCACACTATCTCTTTGGTCCCGTCATCTCCTTATTTTCCCTCTTTCTCATCTCTCCGTTCATTGTGTTCCTTGTCTGTCTGAACACGGCCGGAGAAGCCTGCTCCTTAATCCCTGGGTCCTGCCCAATTGACATTCATGGGGTTGGGCATTCCGGGGTCCAGACCCCATTCATATGTACAGTAAGCAGAGGGGGACACAAGATGACACACACACACACACACACACACACACACACACACACACACACACACACACACACACACACACACACACACACACACACACTTTAAAAAAATGAAAAATGTATTTACAGTCCTCTTATCATAGACAAACAATCTTCAGGTGGTACATCAGCTGGCAGTGATAGATGCAGACTAAATGTTAAGAGCAGATCCAGGCAGCACAAAGAATAAAAATGTTATTTTCTTTTAAAGTTCAGTTAAAAGCACATGTGCATAGGCAAAGAGAGTGGCCGCAATAAAATACAGGGTTACCTCCTTTTTGGTCTACACAGCACAGCATGTCAGTCCTCCAGCAGCTCACCACCAACTGCGGCGGCCATCTTATATAGTGTCACAGCAATCAACATAAACAAGGTGCAGGATTGTCACTCCAAATCACTACAAAAAAGAATTAAATCATGCAAGAAAACAACTAATGTAATAATGTGAATAAAGATTAAACAAACTGATTAATGTCCACTTCTTGACACTCTCCCCCTCTTTTTATGGACCCATCCTTGGGAACTTCCTATAGTTGCTCCATCCTGAGCCATGCTGCAACCCCATTACTGGTGGCATGTTCGCCCTGTGTGAACGCCTTGGTTGGGACGCTTGAGGGTCTGCATCTCAAAGGATGTTGCTTTGGGATCCTAGCATCAGCCATTGGCTTGCAATGTCTGCTATGGGGCTGTCTGCTGATCGATGGAGGTTTGGCTGCCAGCCTGCACAGGTGCTATGAAGTTACAAAAATGTAATCTGGTATGTTGGCCTGCGCCAGGTGACTGTTGTCTTACCACCACCTGTACACCTGGTTCCCACGATGGGTTGTGTGAACCAGCACTCTTTCTCCAGGAAGACGGGGAAGGGACTTTGCCTTTCTCTCATACCGCTCCTTCTCCTTTGAGGCAGCGGTTGTTACGTTTTCTCCAACCTTCTGGTAGGCCAGAGCCAGTCTTTGGGGGTGGAGTTGTACCCAACTCTCTGTTGTCACTTTGCTCGTAGGCTTCACTGCCGCCAGTGCGACATCCACTGGAAGCTGTGCATTCCATACATACATTATAACATTTGAGTGTTGCTCCTTTTCCAGGGGCCCTAACATGTTGAGCAGGGTCTGGTTCCAGCGTTCACAAGTGCCGTTGCCCTCTGAGTGATATGGGGTGGTCTTGCTTTTCCTGCATCCATAGTACTGACAAAGCTCTTCTGTACATGCCTTTCGCCGGATGCATCTCTCGCACTTTGACGTCCAATCAGCGAGGTCCTTCTCCATTTGGGGCCAGTAGAAAGTTAACCCCTGAGGAGGTTAGAGTAGATCTTTGGCCTCAAATGGCCTTAACGTCTGTGGTTCTTATGTCACTTCCTTGGTTGCTGGGTCTTGGACCAATACACCATCCACCACTTCTAGTCTTTCCCATTGGTCGATGAGACGATTTACTACTGGAAGCTCCTTGCTGGGTGGTTAGCCTCTGTTGATGTAGTACCGCAGACATCGGAGTACTAGATCCTCTTCCTGAAATGGTTGCCAATGCGCCGGCCCCCAGGTAGCTTGGAAAGGACACTCCTCGACCACTGGAGGCATCATTGGTGGACAGTCTAAAGGGGAGATTGAAATCTGCAAAAGCAAGGATAGGGGTGTGGATGAGTACCTCCTTCAAGACTTCTTCACTCTCCCTTGACTACTCTACTGTTACATTCTTCCTACCTTTTGAGGTGCCAACCAGTAGAACGTGTAGTGGCTGTGCGCGCTTGGAAAATCTGAAAAAATAAAATGGCGAGAGTAGTCAGCGAACCCCAGGAAAAGACCAAATTTGGCGACTGTCTGTGGTGTGGCCCAGTTTTGCACACAGGCTATTTTCTATGGGTCTGGGGCTACTCCTGAGCTGCTGACCATGTGTCCCAGGAACAAAACACATTTGTCAGGGCACAACTTGAAGCCAAAATCTGCCAGTTTCTTGAATACATTTTGCAAGTCTTGAACATGGGAGTCAAAGTCAGTAGAAAAGATTGATTACATCGTCTAGATAGACCAATGCAGATTCAGAAGCCAAACCCCCTAAATATCTTTGCATCAGCCTCTGGAACGTGGCAGGTGCGTTGCAGAGACCAAATGGCATTCCCTCAAAGTTGTACAGCCCAAAGGGGGTACAGATGGCCACATTCTCCCTGTCCTGGGGTTCAACTTCTACCTGCCAGTAGCTAGAGCCCAAATCTAGGGTTGAGTAGAACTCTGCTTTGGAGAGAGTAGTTAGTGCTTCTTCAGTGTGTGGTAATGGGTGGGCATCTTTGTTGATTACTGCATTAAGTTTATGATAATCAACAGAAAAACGCAACTCACCTTCTTTTTGCGGACAAGGACAATGGGAGCCGCCCATGGACTGGTGCTCTCTTTGACCACTCTGGACTTTAGCATTCCCCCCAGAAGGCTGTGGACCTCCTGGTACATGGTCGGAGGTATTGGGCGATACCACTCGCGCATCGGTGCCGTGATACCAGTGGAAATTTTGTGTTGCACTTCCCCAGTGCGTCCAAAATCCTCTTTTGGACGCAATCCTGTGCTCACCACCAACTGCTCTCAGTTGTGGCTGCCGTCTTATAACTCACTGGCCACTTTATTAGGTACACCTTGCTAGTACCGGGTTGGACCCCCTTTTGCCTTCAGAACTGCCTTAATCCTTCGTGGCACAGATTCAACAAGGTACTGGAAACATTCCTCAGAGAGTTTGGTCCATATTGACATGATAGCATCACGCAGTTGCTGCAGATTTGTCGGCTGCACATCCATGATGCGAATCTCCCGTTCCACCACATCCCAAAGGTGCTCTATTGGATTGAGATCTGGTGACTGTGGAGGCCATTTGAGTACAGTGAACTCATTGTCATGTTCAAGAAACCAGTCTGAGATGATTCGCGCTTTATGACATGGCGCGTTATCCTGCTGGAAGTAGCCATCAGAAGATGGGTACACTGTGGTCATAAAGGGATGGACATGGTCAGCAACAATACTCAGGTAGTCTGTGGCTTTGACACGATGCTCAATTGGTACTAATAAGCCCAAAGTGTGCCAGGAAAATATCCCCCACACCATTACACCACCACCACCAGCCTGAACCGTTGATACAAGGCAGGATGGATCCATGCTTTCATGTTGTTGACGCCAAATTCTGACCCTACCATCCGAATGTCGCAGCAGAAATCGAGACTCATCAGACCAGGCAACGTTTTTCCAATCTTCGATTGTCCAATTTTGGTGAGCCTGTGCGAATTGTAGCCTCAGTTTCCTGTTCTTAGCTGACAGGAGTGGCACCCGGTGTGGTCTTCTGCTGCTGTAGCCCATCCGCCTCAAGGTTCGACGTGTTGTGCGTTCAGAGATGCTCTTCTGCATACCTCTGTTGTAACAAGTGGTTATTTGAGTTACAGTTGCCTTTCTATCAGCTCGAACCAGTCTGGCCATTCTCCTCTGACCTCTAGCATCAACAAGGCATTTGCGCCCACAGAACTGCCGCTCACTGGATATTTTCTCTTTTTCGGACCATTCTCTGTAAACCCTAGAGATGGTTGTGCGTGAAAATCCCAGTAGATCAGCAGTCTCTGAAATACTCAGACCAGCCCGTCTGGCACCAACAACCATGCCACGTTCAAAGTCACTTAAATCACCTTTCTTCCCCATTCTCGGTTTGAACTGCAGCAGATCGTCCTGACCATGTCTATATGCCTAAATGCATTGAGTTGCTGCCATGTGATTGGCTGATTAGAAATTTGCGTTAACGAGCAGTTGGACAGGTGTACCTAATAAAGTGGCCGGTGAGTGTATGTCACAGCAATCAACACAAAAAAAGTTGCAGGTGTGTCACTTCAAATCACTCCAAAAAAGGATGACATTAAAACATGCAAGAAAACACACAACTCATGTAAAATGGTTAATAAAGATAAAAAAACAGATTAAGGATTAAAGATAATAAATAAAACTATAAAGGGTAAACACAAAAAAAATCTTAATAAAGTCCACTCTTCACATCACTCCGTCTTTGCTAAATAAGACCATGAAGGATTTTCCATCTGGTCTGGTAACACTGTTTGAATGGTATTTTAATTGTTCCAATATGGAGAGAAGTGAAAAGTGTACAGTGGACAACTTTAAATTGCCTGTTTTAAGGCTTAGCTCTCTGACACTTCTGAGCATGCCCGGCCACCAAAGTCTCTTCCTAAATGAGCAGGAGTCTTCCTGAATGGGGAGTCTTTACGTTAAGTTGTAAAGGTCTAGGTCAAATCCTCCGCCGTTCACAGGAACCTCTGTGTTTCCAGAGGTGCATTGTGGGTAGGGGGTGAAATCTGCTCTCACAGGGGGTGGATAGAAGATCCAGATCTTCTATCCGGCGCCCCAGCAGGACCCACTGGTTTTACACCATGTGGAAGGAACACATTTTTTATGGCTGCTAAGTACATTAACAACATCTGTTGCCAAAATATTGTAACTGCACAGGAACCAGAAACGGTGAGATAACCCCGTAAATCAGCAGGGATTGGGTTTCCTCAGGCGCAGGTGAAGAAAAAAAACAAAAAACAAAGCAAAAAGAAAATAGCAAAAACAATGTTAGGTGTTTAAGACAGCATGTCGAAGTAATTATACTGTGGAAGGAAAGACATAGCAGGGTTGACGTCTTATACATTGTGTTTTGCTTAGCTTGGAGACAGACTGGGATGGGCAGGATTACCTCATGCAGCCGAACTTGTAGAATAACCCACAGGCATTCACCCATTGACACAAACACTGTCAATTACTACAAAAAGATATCAACGTAACAACAGGATCTTATTTAAGTTTACACATTTTTAGGGAGAACTTTTAAAGAGCAAGTTTTTGTAAGTCAGGAAATGTTATTTCATTAAACGACACAATTAGCGTGTTTAGCAACAGAAGGACAGAGACGGTCCAGTGGCCATAATGTGAACTATGTAACAGGATCACACATGAAGACCGGCATGCACACTGTCTTACCTTGCAGTGCGCACCTGACCCACAACCCCGGGGGAGTTTGACATGCCACATGCGCCTATTTATACTGCGTCAGCTGAACACTGCTTATGCACTGCCCCACCATGGTTCAGATTGTGTTCTTAAAGCCTGTGATAGCATACACATTAATGAGCATTACTTATTACTTATTGAGTAGGATAAGCTTCACACTGGCTATTGTCTTTTTTATTAATTGCTTTAAATTAAATATGTGGTGCAATGTAATAGCAACTCATGGACACTGATGGGTAACTAAAAGACACATCTTTATTCATCAGAGAAAGCCGTCTCTTCATAGCCATTGTTGTGTTGGGTACAGGACTGTGCTTATAACCCAGTGTCAGCAGAGTACAGCGCCAGTAGGATCCTGATGAGAAATGTGTGATAGCCCACCCATGTGTTGCTGATGTCAAAGCATATGAATCATTTTCCAATGTAACGTGATCCCGCATGACATTGACAGTGCTTCGCTGCCATGACAACCACCAACGTGGAGCTACACACACACTCTCTCTCTCTCCTCTCTCACACACACACACACACACACACACACTGCTATCAAACTCCCTTTGAATGATTATATGCCGCGCTATTAAATACAGCATGAAATCCTATTAGCTGGTGTACGCCTGTTAATCACCAGGTCTCCACTTTCAATATGGGGTCTGCGCTCCTTTATCAAATTAAGGTTAGTCAGGCTATGGCATAGCATAATATTTAATGGCACTTTTTACTCAGCACTTGTGAAATGAAAAGGCAGCGTCTTGGCGCATACGGACGGGTTCGGCTACTTATCTATAGACAATTAACAGACAGACATGTTGATCACTGTGAGTCACTAAAAAGAGCCAAGCTATGGGGCCCAGGGTCAGAGACAAAGCGAAGCCCTGACCCCTCCATTCTAGAGGCACATGTGCCTTCGGAGATGAGCCAGCTCTACAGCTGGAGGGGTCAGCCACACAGACTGCAGGGTCAAGCAGACACGGTCCAGCTCTCTCTCTGCTTCAAAGACAAGTGCAGCTCCTGTTACGCTTCGTAGGACCCTGGTTAGAAGAGAAAGAAAGAAAGACAGAAAGAGAAAGAACCCTAATCCCATGTTGAGTTTCTTACCACTTTTCTAGTCAAAGGTCAGATGGATATCCAAATCCTTAGTGAGGCCGCAACTTGCCAAATCAAAAATTGCATTATTTGAAGTTAAAGCGAACGCACGTCCTTTGTACCCATGTTAAAGAAAGGGAGAGAGAGAGAAAAAGAGAGAGAGAAAAAGAGAGAGAGAGAGAGAGAGAGAGAGAGAGAGAGAGAGGGAGAGAGAGAGAGGGAGAGAGAGAGAGAGAGAGAGAGAGAGAGAGAGAGAGAGAGAGGGAGAGAGAGAGAGAGAGAGAGCTGCAGAAGAATTAACACATGCCCTTTGGTGGGCCCTTTTGTCCAGTAAATCATGGGTTCTTTTTTGAAAGTAAATTAGATAATCTATGGTAATAGTATCCAAAGATAGTGGAAAATTCTCAATGAAAGATTTGCAAGTCTTAACTACACAATAGCCTGACTAAAACAAACTTCAAAGTAAAAATTGATGAAATGCAAAAAAAAATGAAAATAAAGTTGTACTATTATTTCTCTGGTTCTATAAGCCTCTTAGATTGGGACTTTAGGGTCATGGTGACTGCCTGAAAGAGAGAGAGAGAGAGAGAGAGAGAGAGAGAGAGAGAGAGAGAGAGAGAGGGGGACAATGTCTTGATGTGTGGAAGCCCAGTAGCTTGACCACTTACCTTCACCACAGTAACCTTTTCCTCAACTCTCCCGCAACACATGAAAGAATTTTAATGGAAAGATACCAGAGCAGATTCTGTCGTTGAGATTATTGGACGTTGCTTTGTGCAGCTGCCTGCTGTCTAATCTCTACATGACAGCTCCGAAATGAGGAGCCCCTTATCATCTGTCATTCCTCCTAAATCCTCCTGTGCCTCCTGCCATTTCCCTCCCAATTCTTCTAAAGCCTTCCCAGTCTCCCCACAGAAACCAGAGCACTTCCCCTCTTGGCCTCCTCCTCCCCCCCGTGTGGAATAGCACACATGCCAATACAAACTTAATAGGTTGCATTTAATCAACATTACTAACTATGGGAGTCTTTCAGTGCATTAGGTGAAGGCCTAGTAGTGTGTACTGTAACCCTATAGCAGTTCATTAGATAGTCAGTGAAAGAAAAGTAAGTGGGCGGATGGGATGTTGGCTAGAGTTTTTTTTAGATGTATTGGTGAGGAAATGTTGGCAGAACATATGGTCAAGTTATACTGCGGCCACCGCCAAGTGACACACACCACAGCTAAGAGCAATGTTGTAAAGAGAAACAGTTGCTTCTTTGTGTTTGGTTGGTGTAGAACACATGGTAATGTAAAAACACACTCAATACCTTGATGTACATTAAATATTGTTTTATTCTACAATGAAAGATATGCATAGAAAAAAACAATGTGCAGAATAAAATGAATAATAATGAACAATAATGATGAAAAACAAATATTTAAATAAAAGTAATAAAAGGGCAGACACAGAAAGGTACATGGTTTAAAAAACGGTTTGGAAGTGTGTCAATGTATACAAATAAATTGGACATCAGTACTTTTTTACTGTTGACAGGTTAACAAAATCCTGTACCCAATTAAACCAACTACACATTTTTACATATCTCTAATAATCCTTTATATATTGCTAATAATATTCCTTTTTACATACAGATTGCTGAGAGCTCTGATTCTATCCATTTAAAAATGTTTTTTTTTCTGTTTTTCAGCTCCTCTCTCTCATCCACCATAACATAATGTGAGCCAATAAAAGGTTGATTAAGGCTGGAACAAAAACAACCACCCCCTCTCTAAAATAGAACAAGACAGCAACAAAAGACACAGGTGACATCTTCCCAAAACACTGAGTGCGATTCCCACATTTCTCAGTGAGGGTTTTGCTTTGTTGTCCCGCTGCCTGAGGGAAGCACCACTACACCAGGGTCATGACCTTCAGAGAGGCAGGTTGAAACCTACGGATCTTCTTCTTCAAGGCGCGGGAAGCCTTGATGCGGCAGGCTGGGCGCTCTGGGTGTGGGGGTCGTTGAAGGGCCACTCTGGCGACAGCGGGCCCCTGGGCCGACTGGGCCCAAACCAGTGCCCCTCCCTCCCCCCCGGGGCAGTGCACCTGGTCGTCATCGTCCTCCAGAGACAGGCTGCTGTCAGAGTCAGAGTGGGACTGGAAGCTCTGGCTGGACTCACTGTCGCCGAAGTGGTTGGTGGTGTCGTCGCTCAGGTCCCCCACGCTGCTTGCGGCGATGGTGGAGTGAAAGAGCGAGGCACATTCGGCCGAGTACTCGGACTCACAGCGGGGTGGGTAGCGGCTGCCCGCGGGGTAGGGTGCCGGGGGGTACCTGGTGTTAAGCGCGCTGAAGAAACAGGATGAGGACACAGGTGGCTTGTAGGATCGAGAAGGCCCCACCCACTGGCCCGAGTGAGGCCTGGCAGACGTGGCATGGACCATCTGCCTGGTGGCTGCTACGTGTGTGTACGGCTCTCTGGTCCTCGGAGTGCATGTGGCCTGGAACACCTCCACATCGACCGGCCACTTGCCAGTCCCCTGCCGCCTTCTCCTCTGCTCCATGGGCTGCTCGGGCTCCAGTCGTTGGGTTCTGCGCCCCTTTCCAGACTTGGTGACAGCAGGAAAGGAAATGGGCTTTGGGTGGACCCTGTGGGGGTGCATTAATCCAGGGCCGCACAGACTGGAGTCTGAGCCTGAATGTCTGCGCTGTTCCCCCAAGCGGGGACTCACCTTTTCCTTCCCCGACCTTCTCAATTCGACCTCTCCCCTAGATCCGCTGCCCTGGCTCTCTCTGGCCCTCTCTCCAGAGGAGTAGCCCTGCTGGTGCCTCACTGCACGTGGCTTCTCGCTGGTCTTCCTCCTCAGCTTCACTGCCTTCGTCTTGCGGTCTGCCTGTCTCACCTTGACGCGCTGAGACCCGGCAGGAACAAACTTGGCATGGACAAAGTCATTGGGTGCTGCAGCGCTGCTGGCTTGGGGATCCCAGCCCAGATGGTCTTCTGTGCTTGAGCTGTGAGCAAGGACCGGCTTCTGTGCAGGGCACTTCTTCTGGACTACCCTGGTCTCTCTGACAGCTGCGTGTCTTTTCTCTGAATGGCTTCTCGCTAGAGCGCTATGCTCTGCTGGAAGCTTGTTGTTATGGTTAACTGTGGTGGAGGTGTTGGCCTGAGCAGCACTGCATTCCCTTATTGCAGCAGGATAGGAGTAGCGCTGTAGAGACTCTGGGGCTTGGCATTTCAATGCTGGATTACTGGTTGGGAGACTGCCCTGCTCCGGGCTGCACTCTCTCTCCCACTTGGCCTCTAGTGAGTTGATGTCTAAAGCCCCAGTAGGTATGGGCTGAAGTGGGACCCCTCGGGACTCCACAATGGGACATGCTGTACCGTTGTCGCTAAGCTCTCTGTTGTGTTCACTGCATATCCATTGAGTGTCTCTCTTCTGTTCACTCTGAATGCTAGTCCTGGTGGTTGTGTTGCGCTGCAGGAGCTTGCCGATGTAGCCCAGGTACTTGGTCTCAGGCCCGACTTGGCCCTTCTGGAGGTCATCGCGACTAGGACCAGCATCAGCCGAGGGTCCTTGGCATTCCATGGTGGATAGTTCTCCGGCGAATGCAAATATGGGGCTCTGTAGAGCCACGGCGTGCAGGGGGCTGGGGTAGTGGTACACCTCCGTCCCGTTCCGAGACATCAGGCTACTCTGGAACTTTGAATCCAATGTGGACGTCCTGGGAACAGGGCCCATGGTGGGTTTCTTGCCAGGCACCGACTTGTAACAGCCAGGGCCTGCTGCCACCATCCTGTCAAGGTCACCTGGTGGACACAACAAAGACACATGCAAATGCTCAACCCTTTGGAACACCATCAACAACCCTTCTTCAACTCCATGATCAAAGCAATTGACGGAACACAGTCTTAATAACTTTAAATAACCGAGAAGAAACAGTGGCTAATAGGTGGAGACCAGCTGTGGTCCTTCTTACCAGTGGAAACAGGTCTGGGTCGTGGGCGCTCCGGGCCCACGGCCCCGGTCCGGATTCTGCTGCTCCCCAGGTGGAGGCCAGAGGTCCGAGGCAGGGTGGGCCGCCCGGCATTCTCGTCGCCCGGACGACGCCAGCACGCTTCCGCGTTGATGGGGGGGCTGGTGTTGTGAGACGAGGGGGGGCTCATGGGAGACTGCAGAAGGCTGGTCTGGGAGGAGGACAGGCACTCGCTGTAGATGGATGTGCAGGAGTTGGACAGGGAACAGGAGCCACCATCGCTGAGCTCATAGAAGCCTGGGGTAGAGGAGGCAAGGAGATACATTATAGGAGACTGTGTGAACATGTGATCGATTTTGCCTAGCATCCTACCATCTTTATCACACACACACACACACACACACACACACACACACACACACACACACACACACACACACACACACACACACACACACACACACACACACACACACACACACACACACACACACGGCTTGGACTGATATCTATGCTCATCGAATAACCATGCACCTATATATTATAGAACTACCCATCAATACGTATACTACATATTACTTGCTAACTGTATTTCTATACATTCCTCCATAATTTGCCCCTTGTGGAAAAATAAATTATTGACTGATTGATTGACTTATAGCCTTCATCAACTCTGTGTGTGTGTGTGTGTGTGTGTGTGTGTGTGTGTGTGTGTGTGTGTGTGTGTGTGTGTGTGTGTGTGTGTGTGTGTGTGTGTGTGTGTGTGTGTGTGTGTGTGTGTGTGTGCTAACCAGAGCTAGGACGACTGTCGCTCTCCAGCTGGTCTGTGGAGACCTTGTTCACGTCGATCTTCAGGTCGCTAATCTGCTGACCCAGCTGCTGCAGGTGTGTCTTCAGGCCCACGTCTTGCCTCCGCAGACGAGACTGTGGAACAGAAGGTGAAAAGCACACACACAC
The DNA here is from genome assembly GCA_030340625.1 of Merluccius polli. Taxonomy (NCBI): domain Eukaryota; kingdom Metazoa; phylum Chordata; class Actinopteri; order Gadiformes; family Merlucciidae; genus Merluccius; species Merluccius polli. The sequence goes on from JAOPHQ010004840.1 coordinate 306,743, forward strand.
GCTTAGACCATCAAAATGGAGAGGCTATATACTCATCTAGCATATGCCATACAGTAAAAGCCAATCACAGTTTAACAAATCTAGACTCAAAGATTTGCCTAAACAGCTACCTTATACCTGCAATGTGCATATTAAATCAAATATTTAGTTTTAGCACTTTGACAGTGCTTTTCAACATTGAAATCCAAGCAATATAATATATGTTTCTGTAATAATAAGACATGTATAAAATACATGAGGGTAAAAAACAACCATAAAATATAACTGGGCTGTGGCTACTCATTAACTCCACAGAGAACCCGAAGCAGGGGGGTGGAAGACGCAGTGATGGGTAACTCATTTGTACCCCACAGGGAGGGCTTGGCCATTGTGTAAACTACAGGGCAGGAAGGGCTGAGGGGGGGGGGGGGGGGTTGGATGGGTCGCAGCAGGATTGTGTTTGCTTTAGCAGCTCAGGCTGGCCAGCGACGCTGTTAAAATACTTTACACTTACAGCACCGGCCGTGCCAGAGGTGCAAAATGTATTGGACCTCTCATGTCTCGCTCATGTTGTACACTAGTCAGTGTGTTTTAATCGACTTCCTAACACGAGAGACTACGTTATTACATCTTTATTTTTTTATTTGCATTCTTTTTTTTTCTCAGCATTGAATTGGGTGGCGAATTGGAAATTGGTGACCCTCTGGAGTAGCCTAATTATTGTAATGGGGGGGTCAACTGCTTTGAAAGCTACAATAGACAATGGCATTGTTTTATTGTGCATTTGTATTTTGTATTAGTTGCTGTAAGATGTCTATTTTATTGTTTATTTTAAAAAACAAAAAAAACATTTGTAATCAAGCATTAATATTCATTTTTAAGTTTGATGTTTCTCCCCCCCCCCTTCTTGTCAATCAATTAAAAGACCATTTACCTGGTGTCCTTAAGGGATCCCTTAAGTCCAGACCTAAGCCACAATCTCCACTTTTCCCCAGGCTGCCGGCGCACCGCAGGGTCTGGCGAGGTCAAACCTGGGCTATGGACGCCACAAGGTGAACCCAGCGCCAGCTGTTACAATACTCCCTTTCCGCCCCATTCAGGCGGTTAATGATTGAGCGCAACAGAGGTGCGTCTCTCCCCCCCCCCCTCGTGGTCACCGCAATCAACCTTGATTTACGACATCCACCCCACTTCCTACCCCCAGCAGAGACCCAGAACCCCCCTGAGGCCCGGAATGCACATCAGCTGATAACACTGCGTACACACACATCCAACACACACACACACACACACACACAATATAGCCCTACACGCACGGCCTGGCGGCTGCGTTCGCGGACGTGCGTCTACAAAATAAAACAACATCAACAACAACAACAGCGCAACACAGGGTGTCGGACGTCCTACCAGTTGCTGTTTGAGCGCCGTCAGGGTCGCCTCCAGCCGCTGCTCCTCGTCCGCCAACACGACGGAGCCGCTCGCGGAGCCGCCGCCGCCGGCGCGCGCCTCCTCCCGGTCCGCGCGCAGCGCCCACGTCACCATGTCGCCCTGCTTCTCGCGCAGCACGTGCAGCTCGTGCAGCCCGGCCAGGGCGGCCCGCAGCCTCTCCGCGACCCGGCCGCGGTGGTCGCCGCCCGCACCCGCCGCCGCGACCCCGGACCCCGACGCGCAAACCTTTAGACTCAGCATTTCGGTTCAAATCGGCGTCAAAAATGTCATATCTCGTATACAGCGAGGATGAACCCAAAAGAAAGCCAGTCCTCATCCGTTCACACGCCGCCGCCGCCGCTGGTTAAGTCCTCCTCCCGGGACGCTGTGGATGAGCTGCGGACGACCTGCTGTTAGGACTAAAGAAGTAGACCGCGGAAGACCCGCCCATTTTCAGCGGACGCGCTTCCCATTGGCTGGGCGGTGCACCGCTGCGAACATCTGGTTCAAATCCCCCTTTCATTCAGGAGTCGCCCAGCGAGAGCCGGCGACCAGCGGCGCTGCCCAGACATGCGCCGCGGCCATCCTCATCACATCCAGCCGCCACTTAAGCCGTTCAATCAGTTTGCTTAAACATGTTAAACGCGCCGTTGCTGATGCTAATTGATGCCATTGTGACCGGCGCGCAACATGCGCTAAAACGTTTATATATAGGCTATACCTGTTTAATAAAAAAACAACCTTTCTTAAACGTTGTTTTATATTTGGTATGGCAAATCTCAACAATCTCAACCTGTTGAAAACCCTGAGTATCTGACCGGTCCACAGTTTCCTGCTGTTAGATAAATGATGACCTCTTGTGTCTCAAAAGTGTATTACATTGAAATATCTATAGAGCGGCCGCAAGTCGGCTGTAAGAGATAGGCCTACGTTATTTTTGACAAATGACAATTTGCAAACAGAATTTTGAGTCCTGTTTTGAACAATGTGTCATGTTACAGTTTATTATTAGGCCAAATAATATTGCAAGTTCCAAGCTTTGCATGTATGTAGGATTAAGGGATTAGATCATTAAATGCAAATTAGATGCAAATGACACTTATCGCTCTATTGACTCGACTGGTTTTACACGCTCTACCGCTACCTGAGAGCTACTACTGCTGCATTGAGTAATTAAGGGACCTTTAAAACCATGAGGTTTTATTAAAATAAAATGTTAGCATTGAATTAGCTCTGTATTTTTTTAAAGTAAAGAATTAAATTCCTTATACTGAGCTGTACCAGCTGCAACAGCATTGTGAAGCAGGTTGAGAGTATCAGGAGCACATGATAGGATAAAAGTCAGGCTGTACGATATTTAGCGGGGGGGGGAGGGCCGGTCGCCAGACGATCGGGTTAAAATTGTTCTGCCTGGCCCTCCCCCCTGGTAATTTTTTTTTTTCCGGGGCCCTCCCCCCGGCTCAAAAAAATTCTCCTAGGCCCTCCCCGCTACGTGAATCAAATAAAATTGGTCGGAAAATGACGTTTACAAGGTTAAAACGGCCACATAAGCACACATACACACACACGGGTACACACGCAGCAAGAGCAGGGGTTTATGCCACGCTGTGCCTTGAACTTGAGAATGGGGACAAGCCTGCTTTTATCAATGTTACGAGACTCCCCCAATAATTTCACAACTTGGCTGATGACATTGTACCTTATAGGCTATTATAAGACAAAACACAAACTACTGTGACTAAGAGCGACTTGTAATGTATTGTTTTGGAGTTCGCGTTTGCCTTTGGGCTTCCGTAGCTGCCGACCTGTGTGTCCCTCGCTGTACCCTGTGCTGCTGTTCGTACGCGCGCCGAGCTACAGTAAAGTCACGTCCTGAGTAACGCCAGGCTCTTTATTGTGTCTTCACACAATGTACATAAAGTGAGTACATAACATGGTGTCAGAAGTCTGTCAAGAACAGTACACGCGGCCATGAATACGCAGTTTGAACACCCCAGGATCGACTGGGATGCCGCCGACCTATATAAGGAATTCGAAAGATTCCGCTCTCACGTGAGTTTTGTCTTCGACGGTCCGCTCTCGGAGCTAGAAGCTAAACAGCAAGCCGGCTGGCTAGGAACGTGGATCGGCGAGCAGGGCAGAGAAATCTACAAGACGCTAACGTGGGCGGATGGTGAAAAAGAAAATCCGGCTAGAGTTTTGGATAAGTTTGCCAACTACGTAAGGCCGAGAAAGAATAAAAGAATAGCCAGACATCGTTTCAAACAGAGGAAACAAGGTGCAACGGAGAGCTTTGACCGCTTTCTGAAGGATCTGAGGCTACTGTTAATGGACTGTGAGTATGCTGACTCGGATGATATGTTGATTGATGCTATAATAGCGGGAGTTAAAGAAAAACGAGTCCAAGAAAGGCTGTTGGATAAAGGTGAAGATCTGACATTAGCTAAAGCCATTGAAATTCCCCAGCAATTCGAAATGTCACAACAGCAGATGAGAATTGTTAGAGAGGAAGACTCGCAAGTGTCATCAGTGGCCACAAGAACAAAGCATGCAGCTTTTGCTTATAAAAAACCACACAACACTGTACAAACAAAGCCCATGCAGAGACAGTCAGGAAACGAATTCAAGAACTGTTCAAAATGCGGGAAACATCCACAACATGCGTGGAACCAAGGAAAATGTCCAGCTAAAGGCTCTGTATGTTCACACTGTCACAAGCCAAACCACTGGGCAGCGGTTTGCCGCAGCCGTAGCATGAGTTCAGTGAGTGTGGGGCCAGAAAACTCACCTGAGGAGGAGATGCTGGACATAAATCTGACAGTAGAGGAGGTTCCAGTAGAAATTGTGGCAGATGACAAGTGGAGTGTAGACATCAGAGTTCTGTCTCAGGAAGTGCAGTTTAGAATAGACACAGGTGCAAAGTGTAATACACTAACTCTGGACTGTTATCAGTTATTGTTGCACACAGGTGAACTGAAGCGCTCCAACAAGATGCTGCGCTCCTATTCAAACCACAAGGTGAAGCCAATTGCTGCAGTCGACCTTCCCCTGAAATACAAAGACCGAGAAGCAGATGCGGAGCTGGAAATTGTGGACATCGTTCAAGAGAACGTGCTCAGTGGCACTACAGCTGAGGCCCTTGGACTGATTGTTCGGCTGGACTCTCTACAGGATGGTGCTAATGGAGACAAGGTGAGCACTAACACCGAAGCCACTCCGAACCTTAGCACACACACTCCAGTTGGATTGGAGGATTTTCCTGAACTGACACGCACCACTGGCACTTTGCCAGGCAAATACAGCATCAAGATTGATCCAGATGCAAAGGGCGTTGTGCATCCAGTGCGCCGACAACCAGTAGCACTCAAGCCTAAGATAGTTGAGAAGCTTAATGAGATGGTCAAGGATGGACATATTGTCAAAGTCGACCAACCGACAGAGTGGGTCAGCTCCATGGTCGTTGTCACACGCAAAGACAAGATCAGAATCTGCATAGATCCGAGTGATTTGAACAAGGCCATAAAGAGAGAACATTATCCTATGCGCACCATAGAAGAGGTTATATCCACCATGCCCGGTGCAAAAGTGTTCTCAGTCTTGGACGCTAAATCAGGCTTCCTCCAGATAGAGTTAGATGAAGCGTCGTCCCTCCTCACGACCTTCAACACACCAATAGGCAGGTTTAGGTGGTTGAGGCTGCCGTTCGGTATAAAATGCGCACCGGAGATTTTTCAACGCATTATGGACCGAATGCTCGAGGGCATTAATGGAGCCACAGGTGTGATGGATGACATTCTTATAGCAGCGCCCACAATGAAAGAACATGATGCAACACTACGCAAAGTAGTTGAGAGAGCCACAAGCTACAATCTGAAGCTTAACTTCGACAAGTGTCACATCCGCCAGTCAGCTGTGCCATATGTAGGTCACCTGATTACAGCTGATGGGTTAAAGCCAGACCCAGCGAAAACTGAAGCAGTGAGGAGCATGCCTCCGCCGACAGACAAGGAAGGTGTCCGTCGCTTCTTAGGGTTTGTGACATACTTGTCAAAGTTCATTCCTAACTTGAGTGAGGTGGACGCTCCACTGAGGCAGCTTGTGAAGAACGACGTCGAGTTTGCGTGGCAGCCAGCACAACAACAAGCATTCGACAAACTCAAGCAACTATGCACACACCCCCCACTACTCAAGTTCTATGATCCAGCAAGGCCTGTGGAAATATTCAGTGACGCCAGCAGCATGGGACTAGGAGCCGTGTTACTACAGGACGACCAGCCTGTCGCCTTCTCGTCCAGATCCCTGACTGACGCTGAGACGCGCTATGCGCAAATTGAGAAGGAGATGCTCTCCATCGTCCATGCCTGCATTAAGTTTCACCATTACATATTTGGTAGGCATGTCACAATATTCAACGACCACAAGCCACTGGAAGATATCTACAAAAAGCCGCTGCTCTCCACTCCCATGCGTATACAGAGAATGCGCCTGCGATTACAGTGGTATGACATCACAGTGTGCTACAGAAGAGGAAAGGACATGGAGCTGCCTGACACCCTTTCCAGAGCACAGCTACCAGACAGCACACCAGAAACAGCTGGCCTGGAGTGTGTCTCCATGCTCAACTTTGTGTCGGTGAGTGATCAGAAATATGCTGAACTGCAGGAACGCACACAAGAGGAGTTAAGCCTTCTCCAGCAAACAATTCAGCAAGGCTGGCCGGACAACAGACGGGAAGTACCTGCTCCTGTTCAACCCTACTGGGACTCAAGAAGCCAGTTAGCTGTGTCTGATGGCATAGTGTTTAAAGGACTGCGCATCGTCGTGCCTCCCACCATGCAAAGACGCATGTTAGAGCTCATACACCAGTCCCACCTAGGTATAGTGAAGAGCAAGCAGCGGGCACGTGAAGTGTTATACTGGCCAGGTATGAGCGCTGAAATTGAAAACATGATCAGAAACTGTGGCAAGTGCGCTGAAATTCAAAACAGGCTTCCTAGGCAACCACTCATACCAACAGAGACACCAGAGCTGCCGTTTGAAGAGGTAGCCTCGGACCTGTTTGAGTTTGAGAGGAAACAGTACATTGTACTCGTGGATTATTACTCGAAATACATTGAAGTGGATGAGCTTAAAGACCAGCGCAGCTGCACCACTATAGAGACTCTTAAAGCTCAATTCTGCAGACATGGAATCCCTGCAACCATTAGGACAGATAATGGTCCGCAGTATTCATCACAGGAATTCAAGGAGTTCTGCAAGAGCTATGGTATCCTGCACAAGACATCCTCACCTCACACACCACACTCTAATGGTGAAGCAGAGCGTGCGGTGCAAACAGTCAAGAGGCTTTGGAGCAAAGCGCCCGACAAACACCTCGCCCTGCTAGACTACCGAACTACTCCGCTTGAGTCAGTAGGCCTGTCACCAGCTCAACTGCTCATGGGCAGGAGACCTCGCAACAAACTGCCTACTGCTCGTGCACTACTTAAACCTATGGCTCACGACCCTGTCAAGGTCAAGCATCTGCTAGACAAGACCAAGCACACTCAGAAACTTTACTACGACAGCAAAAGAGCAGCCAAACCCCGCGCTGCATTACAACCTGGAGATGAAGTCAGAATGGCTCCTTATCCTGGAAGCCACAAATGGACACCTGGAGTTGTAGTTCAGCCACATTGTGCGCCGCGATCCTACATTGTGGACAGTGGAGGTAAGAGGTTCCGCCGTAACAGCCAACACCTCCGTGCCAGCACTGCAGCCGCCAATCAGTCACGTCACATGTGTGATGAGCCTTGGCGTGAGACCCCTGGACTGCCTGCAGTGGAAGAGCCGCAGCCCCCACCAGCTCCTCCAGAACACCACTCTTCATCACGTGTGGTAGCATCAAGCTTTCCACAAACCCGACCAGGCGAACTGTATACCACCAGACGGGGCAGAGTTGTGAAACCCCCTGATAAACTGAACTTGTAGTTTGATGGACTAACTGTGCATTTGTTAGCATCTCAGGGACAGGTGTGGTAAAGACACCTGAAGGAAGTGATGTGCTAGTAACCTCTCCTTCCTAGTTAAATGTTTGAGTTCTCTTGTTGTTTAATTATGTTAAGGAGTCAGAGACATTAGACATTGCCAGTGTGAGCAGAGTTTGTTTATTATAATATGAGGAAAGGAAATCAGTTTATTATCATCAAAAAGCACTTTACTGTTGCAGTTGTTAACACTAGTAAAACAGTTGTTATTGTATATAGTAGCTTACACATAACACAGACAGCAACAGTTTTCTTTTGCTGAGGAAAGGAGATGTAATGTATTGTTTTGGAGTTCGCGTTTGCCTTTGGGCTTCCGTAGCTGCCGACCTGTGTGTCCCTCGCTGTACCCTGTGCTGCTGTTCGTACGCGCGCCGAGCTACAGTAAAGTCACGTCCTGAGTAACGCCAGCCTCTTTATTGTGTCTTCACACAATGTACATAAAGTGAGTACATAACACGACTAATTCTTGGTCTATGTGGTCAGTGGCGTCAGTTTGGTTTTAGAAGTGGTGGGGACAATAACCATAAGCTTGAGTGTGGTTTGAAAAGTGCTGGGGACCCTTATGTAAGCTATTCATCCATTCAACGCTGCATTACAATATGCTCTACATTCGGCGCGATTGTCAACGGGGGGGGGGGGGGGGGGGGGGGGGGGGGGGCACCGGACCCGCCAGCCGCGGACCCGGCCGCGGACTCAGCCGCAGACCCGAGTCCACACACAGCCCGTGTGCATGCTGTGAGGATGTCATCGTGCGCGCCTATCGCATGATTTAGACTTGACGGTTTCGGCAGACAACCCGTTCTCATCCCAACTCGTAATATAGGCCTACCGACGATTTGTCACGCCCGGGGGTGGGTGGGGGGGGGGGTGTTCGTGATTGTCAACGGGGGGGGGGGGGGGACCGCGGACTGATGACGGGGTTGCGCGATCGTAACCACTGACGGCGGGGGGGGGGGGGGGGGGGGGGAATAAAAAAATAAAAAAGGTGCCGGATCCACCGTTGGAGGTGCCGGAACATATTCCGGCGTGTTCCGGCCCAAATTAAGCCCTGGATACTGACGCCAAAGGTACCCTCCCGCGTCTGTGTGAAACGATCTGGGGTCTCATAAACCCGTTCGCGGTGGTATGAGACGAGCAGAGTCTACAGCGTCCGCTCGCAGAGCAGAGTCTACAGCGTCCGCAGTCTACTGTGAAACAATTCACTCCAAAAAGGGTTATGGTTATGGTAAAGGAGACGTTCACTTCCTTACAGGCTATCCTATCTTTCATTTAAACATCGAACTCGGCATGAGTCATGACGATTGCCCCCCCATAAAATAATTTTCCTCGGCCCTCCCCCCAGGCCAAAAATATTCTCCTGGGCCCTCCCCTAAGGCTTAAAAAAATTATCCTAGGCCCTCCCCCCCTGACGACCGGCCCTCCCCCCCCGGTAAATATCGTACAGTCCCTTAGTTAGACACAAACAGTTCGAAGCCATGTTTTGAATCTGAAAACATAACTTTGCTGCTTTTAATTTCATCTAGAGCAGAAAATATATGCAACACGTTGATAGACCTCCGGCTGTAGCCTCGGCTCAGTGAGCTCCTCACCCTCTCCACCTGTCTCCACCTGGAGCTTAACATAATGGGTCTTCTTTAGGCCTATATATTGTGTGCAAAATATGGAAACCACACATGCACATGCACACACACACACACACATGCGCGCGCGCGCGCACGCACGCTCACGCACACGTACGTACGTTCGTGTGATTATTTACTAAAAGTCCCACGTGTACGTCTGCATCATTGACTAGATAGAACTTTCCAGGTAATCAATCAATGAAACTAGGATAATAATAGGCCTATCGCTATACCAGTAAGCTACCGCGACTGATGGTGACGTCAGCCAAAATGTGCATCCTATAACACAGAGGAGCCTGAATGGATTTACAAAAAATAAAAACGAAAATAAAACAACATTAATGACAATACAGCTAAAACAAAAAACGATTAATAATAGACTAATATTATTAGCCTATAATTATTAATAGGCCTATTATTATCCTAGTTTCATTGATTGATTACCTGGAAAGGTCTATCTAGTCATTTTAAGGCTACACAAATGTCGAAAACAGATACAACAACAATAATGATACACGTGCGCACACAGACCCTTCTCACCCCCCATACTCACCCCCCATAGAATGCGCACGCAGACGTACGTACACACGCACGCACGCCTGTGTTTTGGAATCACGCGGTCTGCATGGCTGTTGTACTCATCACACACAGACGTACGTACGTACAGACAGTCAATAATCACGTGTGTCTAGTCCCCCGTGACCCTTTTAACCCCCCCCCCCCCCCCAAGTCATCATATAGAGATGTGCTGTGGAACCACAGCAGTACAACCCTCAACACCCACATGAAAAAGATCTGTAGCCTACAAATGATATATGCTGTGAAATGTACACTGGTTGTACAATAAGTTGTATACTTCAATGAACATACATATGTGTCTGTGAAAGGAATAATAATCATGTATTCAATTATTATTATTATTATTAATTATTATTATTATTATTAATTATTATTATTATTATTATTATTATTAATTATTATTATTATTATTATTATTATTATTATTATTATTATTATTATTATTATTATTATTATCAAGAAAACATACACAAAATATAGGCCACTAGATACTTGTGCTATTGTGTCTTCATGTGTGCTGCAGGTGCTGATGTAGATTATGATCCTCTGGGTTGTTCTGCTCTTCTGGATGATTCTTTAAGAAATCTGAAGAAACTGAAATCAAAATATCATTAGAATATGAACATAACCAAGAGAGATTAAATGAAACTTTATTTTTTAAAATGTATAGTTGTGAACATGCCGGTCCTCTACCATCCGCCAGGGGGTGCTGCAGCACCATCCGCACCCCTGCTTCCCACGGCCTTGCCTGCTGGTGAAGTTGATCAATGTGTTGGAGTTGTAATTCCGCATATTCACCACTTGATGGCGATATAATCAAACCGTAACTCGTGCTGCTTCCAAAGTGGATGCATTTTTAAAAGAAGCATGCAGCCTGGTTATGTACAGGATTTTTAATGCCACAGTTTTTTAATGTCACTGCAAAGTAGGCCTATATATTTCGCCTTGACACGATTTTACTAATGATAGCCTACTATCGAAAGGTGGGATAATATATTTACATTTTAGGCATTAGGCTATTGATCAATATCCAGCCATGTTTTAATGTTCTGAAGGTTATTCAATAATTAAGGATGGTTAACAATAAACATTCAAATTAACTGATTTTGTTTTGATATGTTAACCTCTTTAACCTACAAGCATATGATTATATGTTTGTATCTAGGCCTATCCTCTGACCAATTTTAAACATATTAAACGTATGTTTTGTCCCTCGTTTGCGTGCGAATGTGGAGAGCAGAGCGAGTTGGGTTTTAATGATGCAGAGTTCAAGTCTATGAGCTGACTTGATTTACACAACCTTTCTCTCGAATTGACTCCCACAACAAGGCAGTGTATAAACGGGATTACCTGTTGTGGTGTGGATGGGGCGAAACAAAACAAAAAAAACACAAACAAAATAAAATGACTCCTAACGTGTTTGCTTTAGCTACCAGCAGCATGGAGTCCAGCACAACGGAGGCTATACCCACCAGAGGGGCTGCCTGCATCCGATAAGACATCTAGACCACAAACCAAGGGAGGGGGGAGAGAAAAAAAATCGAATTGGGGAAAGAGAGAGAAAGAGAGAGAGGGGGGGGGGGTAAGAGAGAGCGAGGGGGGGAGGCAGAGAGAGGAGGGAGAGCGAGAGAGAGAGAGAGAGAGAGAGAGAGAGAGAGAGAGAGAGAGAGAGAAGGTCAGGGCACAGGCGGTTTATCCTACCACCAGAAATAAGGAGAGTCCACACAACGGTTTGGCAGACCAACGAGGAGTAGCCAATTATACACACACACACACACACACACACACACACACACACTCACCGCCGCCTTTGATACTATACCAAAGGAATATATTTTTGGGGGATTAAAACAATTTGATATATTTCAACCGGCACATCATCCCCCAGACACATACGCGTGCGTTTTAAATCGTTATTTATTGGGGAACATTTTATTTCCAAGCGGCTCCAGGATGCGCGTCTCTCTGCTGCTGGTCCTCCTCTGCTTCTTGTGCGCAGGACGCGCTCAAAAGTTTTCTGCTCTCACGGTAAGATACTGCCTTCTGGCGAGACCATTTACTACCATTTTCCACACCATGTACCTTAGCTTAGTCACATGTCACGGCATAAACTATGTATTTAACGCTGTGATTTCTGCGCAATTTCTGCGTAATAGCTGATACAAGGTAGCGCGAGCTCTAACCCAAAATCCAGACTCGTTGAAAAATATTGAACAGATAAGATAAGAAAAGCATCTCCAAAGATTCAGCGTAAATATTAATATAATGTTATGAGTCCAAGTGTCAAACAGTAGCGAAAGGTTAAGCATACATAAACGAATATTCATAACTTATGCACGGAACAATCTTAACTATTATTATTATTAATAATATTATTATACTAAAAGTACATTTTAGAGAGCAGGTGAGGTAGATCATTTGAGTTGACTGGTTATATTATTTCAGGTCTGTGTTATCTGGTGAACAGATGTGCAGTTATCCCAGGCTCTGGGGGGACCTGGGACCCCCCTCCAGAGCCTGTACCTGTCTCCCTGCCGCGCTGTCCTGTCCGCTCTTGTCGGGCCAGTTTGTCCCCAGAGGCAAAGCATCCACATATTCACTCCTTACTATGGTTTGGACGGGAGGAGCCTCGATGACTATGCAGTCTTGGGACCGGCAGGCTGTCACATAAGTGGGTCTATTGTCCCTAAACACATGGCATTGTTTACAGGAGAGGAGCACAATAGACACGCTCAAGAGGCAAGAGAATCCAGTCCTACTGATTTCAATGTAGGCTGCCCCGCCAGAGGGGACCATGGGGGGGGGAGAGTGTCTTTTTGTGACAAAGTGAGTGTTTAATAGGGCTACGGTGCCGCGTGGGTTATACAGTATACTATACATACAGTATACATACAGTATACAGTACACACAGGGAGAAGCAGTGCAGGAGAGCTGAGAGGCCGGAGAAGCACAGGAATGCACAGTGTCAGAAGAGCTGTGCTGTGATTTACAGGTTCATGTGACAGCCATGCCGCCCCCGGCACTATAATGTATTGGCCGATGTGAAGATGCCTTCATATCCAACTGGAAACAAATGGCTGTGAGTTGTTAACCTGGGGTGGAGGGGTCACAGCTTTTCTCTCTCTCTCTCTCTCTCTCTCTCTCTCTCTCGCTCTGCCTGTCAGCAGCACTACGATTTGTGGAATGCGGGGGGAAGCATTGCATTTTGCAGGCGTACCTCTGTATTCACACTCTCTCATGGCCAAATGTATATATGCGTGCACACACACACACACACACACACACTTGCAATGCACGCACACACATGTGCGCAGGGAGAATCGCGACAGTTTCTCTCTCTCTCTCTCTCTCTCTCTCTCTCTCTCTCTCTCTCTCTCTCTCATGTGCATACACGTTTGTGCACACTCACACACACACACACACACACACACACACATGGCAGATGAATAAGTCTGTGTTTCTTTACTCATATTGGTGAATGGTTATATGGCATACAGAAAGAAATACAGCCGGGTTAGAAATATTTGTGGATACAGTGCACATATGACTGTTAATATGACTACAGAGAGAGATCAATTTAAATGCAATGTTCTCTGTGGTGTGCCATGAAATTCTAATTGAGAGGTAAGTGACTCTGACACGAGATATATCATTTGAATGAAAATGTTTTACTTGAATTGTCTTTGCTATTTTAATGACACACGGGTACTTGGGTTACGGATAGTTTGATGGAAATGTTTTTCTGTCAGATATTTGGTGCATAGTTGAGGTTGAGCAGTGAAAATGAAAATGTGGGAAATCTGTCTAGTTAGTCTGTGCGGCTGAATGTTTTCCAATGGCTTAAGGATATCTGGAATTGTGTGTAAAATCATGCCGATCAATGCCTGCCTCTTGTTCAAACTTGTGTGAACCACAAGCTAGTATAACACATGGCCCCCGTCGGCCCCCCCGTCCTCCATAGAACTGTGCACCTGCACTGAGACCCCCCCCAAAAAAGAAATCTTCACATGACTATTGCTGGCCTTTCACACCACCTTTCATCATTCGCTCTTTATTTTTTTTACATCTTTCACAGCGATTAAAAGCCCTGGCCTTTGATTGAGTTAATAGCCTGGTTAAAGGCTGTCAATGTCTTTCCTTTCCACCATGCTGGAAACTAATGATTCCTGTTGCATCCCAGTGGCCACGCAGGAAACTCCCGCAAAGGCCATTTAATACATTGGCCACGGATCTCTGCCGGGGCCTCTATTGACCCTGCCAGGCCGTGGTGTGAGGGGCCTCTCACAGCCATGGAAAAGGGGGCCCCCCCGGCCCCCGAAGGCCCTTATCGGCCTACAATGTGCTCTCTGCTGGAGGCTTGCCTCCACAGCAGTCCATTCAGTCCCACAATGCCACAGCACCCAGAGGGAGGTAATAGGATTTGATGTGTATTCTATTTGGTCTCGGAATAAAAAAACAAAAAAACGTCCTGGTTTATACTTTGTCGGTCTTCCTCCGTCCCACAAGATCTCTTGTGCTATTTGGCAACTTCGTATTGTTTTAACCAAACAGATAAGCATTTTCTAACAGAGGGTAAGGGGTATGATTACCTCAAAGAATATACAAAAAAAGCAAACAACATTGTGGCCGACACAATGGAAGAGAGGGACTTTTGGTGTGAGTGAGTTTGAACCAGCCTATATGTGTGAGTGCTCAACAGAAGATAGCAGTAAATCACGACATAGCGCTCTGTGCTGGAAGCGAGCGAGGCTGGGTGCCATCCATCACCCTCCGGCCCACCTGGGCGGTGCGTCCTGATGGATCTGCAATGCAATCTGGATCTGGAATGAGACATCACCACCCTGTCAAAGAGCTGAGAGTCCTGTTCACCCATCCTCTGGTGAATGGGGCCAAACACACCAACACGTCCAGCTCCTCCTGCCCTCACTATGACTAGTGTCAATTACCAAAAAGCCAATTACCAAACCAATTGAACCAATGTTGGCTTTAGGGACCCCATCCATGTACAATGGCTAATATGTAGATCTACAATGCAGGATTAGGGTTTCCACTGCTAGTAGTCAGTAGTTCCCACTTGTTCCCACAGTCTTGATGCAGAATCAAGGCAATGTGTAAACCTTGAAGCTCATGGAGATGCAACAGAGGTGGGAGCGCATTAACAGAGGATCTAGAGTACACACATGAAACAAAGGCAACCACAAGCACTGCTAATACTGAGCAGGCAGCACTGTGATTCAGAGGGAGGCAGAGCTTTCTGATTGGCCAAGAGAGAATTAGTCAGCTTGAAATTTGTCGTTCATGGTGGAAATGAACGCATGGTTGACACACAACGCGCACCCACACAACCACACACCCACACATGCACACACGCACACACACATGCACACGCATACACACGCACGCACACACACACACACACACACCACATTAAAGTCTCAGAAACATTATGACGTACACCATTACAGTCCTCAGGGTCTTATTTTGTAACCACCACCACCTCTCTCTCTCCTTCTTGTTCTCTCATTCTCTCTCTCTCTCCCTCTCTATTTCTTTGTGCTTTGAAGCAGCCATGCTGCAGCCTGGATAGCGTAACCGAAACCCGGCCGCTGTGTGTCTGCAGCTCGCCTGCCCCGCTCTGTGTTGTTGTGTTGAGCATGGGTGGCTGCTTCCATGGGTGGCTGATTTCATGGCTGGCTGTGTTTGCTGGGAGTCGTATGGGAATGAGCAGGCACACTCGGCCAGCCACTGGGCCGCAGACAGAGGACATCCAGTGAGATGCTGAGCTGCTCAATACACACTAGTTGGCCTGTCATTCTGTGGCCTGTCAGTGATTGATAAGGAATAATACTGGCAGGAGTGGAGTGGTGTGCCATGGTGGCCGTATGCTTTTTTACCCTCAGGCCAGCCAGACGCGTCTATGCCTCATCATAAAGTGACAATACTGGCTGGTTCCTGGTGTTTGTTTATCTATGTTGTTGCTGATTAGTATTGGTGGGGCTCATCCCGGTGTCTGGTTCCTAGGTGATTGGGTTCAGGATGAGAGGAGGGGAGGGGAGATGTGGGTAGCCCCCCCCCATCCCCTCCTCTAGCAAGGCCACAGAGGGGCTGACTGGAGGACTAGTAGGGGTAGGAGAAGGGGCGGGTGGGGGGGTTGGGGTGTTTCATTTCTCTAAGCCCTGTCTACGGGATGCTGTCACTCATAGCCAATGATGCAGACGAACTGAAAGACAAAAAGACAAAAGTGTGTGCATACGTGTGCGTGTTTGTGTGTGTGCATGTGTGCATGTGTGTGCGTGTGTGTGCATGTGTGTGTGCGTGTGTGTGTTACTAGGGCAGGGGGTTACGGCTGGGGAAACGCCACAGAAAGGGGTGAAATTGAGTGGAGCTCTACAAATGTCATAAAAGATATAACAGCCATGTAATCAGATGTACAACAGGTCTCGTCTTACTTGTAGTTTGACAGCCTATGAGTTCTGAAAGAGAGCGAGGGCTCCTGAAATGTGTATGTTGGGTAGAAACATTTCATCCCGTGCCTCTTGCCTTGCACCCCCCCCTCCTCTTACTCCTCTCTCGCAGCTCCCCCGATCTGTTTCGACGGGCCTGGCCTCTCTTCAGTCCTCCCCGGGAACAGATTTACGAGGCAGGCTGACAGAGTGGGCTGGTGCCCCCCCCCCCCCCCCCCCCATCCACACCCACCCACACACCCTCGGCCCGGGGCAGTGCCGCCCTCCCCAGCCAGACTTCCAGGTGCAGCGAGACCCGGGCAGCTCTGCCGTAACTCTGTAAAAAAATCTCTTGTGAAGGGTGGTTGTCATCCAGCACCCCCCCCCCCCCCCGCCACACACACACATCAAATCATTTGTAAGATGTGGATAATTTATTTATTGATCATCCTGCCGTCTATGCTCTGGTGCTGTGGGCCTTTTTTTTATTCCCGCTGAAGGCTCTCTGTCTCTGCCCTGTTATTTCAATAACCCATGATGGATTTATAGCTCCTTTAGCTTAGGCTTGCTGCGTTATGCCTAAGGTCAATATGTGTATGTGTGTGTGTGTGTGTGAGAGAGTTTGCATAGGGGTATGTGTGTGATTATTGGAAAAGAATCAGGTTCCTTAAATTACTTTGCAAATTGGCATTCAATGTGGCTTTGCCTTTGTGCGTTGAAAATTATTGGCTTATATACTGTATATATATATAACAAAAAATACCAGCCAAAAGGACAAAACTGAAAGAAACAAGTAGTGTGGCCAATAATTTCATTTCTATTGCACAAAAGAATGATGACTAAATCAGCAAGGTGTACAAATGTTTACCCTCGGATATAACTGAACGCAACAGCACCTGTCTGGCACAAAACACTGCAGAGACAAACACATTGAAACAGGCACGTTGTGGTTTTAGCTTCCCCCACGATACACCCTCGTTATGAAGGGGAAACGTATGAATCACACATGAATTATGGACTCTGTGCCCTCTTCCACTGTAGCCACACAAAGACGCCGAAATCCCGTTCATTCAGCGACTCTCACCGTCTCTGTCTTCTCATTCACTGGAGCCGTCGTCTCTGCCTGCCGCCCCCCCACCTCCCTCTCTTGTGGCCTGGGGAGGAGGCTTCATACTGCGGTGGCGGGCGCACAATGCAGCCATTGACATGGGGGGGATCTTAAATGCGTTCAAATGCAAGCCTGCATCCATAGTCAAACCTCTCCCCTTCTATCGCTTTTGTGTTGCCTCCCTCTCCCCGACCCCACCCAGCCCCTCCCTTCCATCTCCTTTTTTGTCCAGCCCGATGCAGGTGTTGGTGTGCGGACAAAGTGTGAGACGGTTGGGGGTGGAGCGTGTTGGTGGTGGTGTAGTGGGTGGGTTGGGGGTTTTGTGGGGGGGGGGGGGGGGGGGGGGGGGGGGGGTGGAGGAGGAGGGGAGGCGAGGTGAGGAAGGAAGCTTCACTCAAGTTTTTAATCCAGTGCCGACAGCCCCCCCTGTGCTTGTCCCCGCTGGAACAAGACGCAGCAAGGCCTCTCTCTCTCTCTCTCTCTCTCTCTCTCTACTTGACGGACAGACAGCTAGAGAGCAGAGGCGGCTCCTGGGGCAGATGTCAGGCTGCAGCTCAGAGCTGAGATGAGGGCTGTTCCTGTTTGTCTATCTCCTCCATTGTGTTCAGTGGGAGCATGTTGAAACACTTGCAGAAAGAGATATTAATGTAAACAAGTGACAATTAGCGTCTGGTTTTGGCAACTGGAGAGCTGTCAGATGTATTTGTTTTTGAGATATTAGGCATATCATTTTAAAGAGATATACCAAAAAATACTATACTAATATTCATATAAAAAGGTGTTAGTCCCACGTGAGACACATTTTTAGTGACTGTTCTGTAGTCTGTCTCAGGATTCAATGCAACTGTGATGTGATATCTTTTGTTCTTATTGTAAATGTGTTCAATGCAATATCTGTTAATATGATCAGTGGATCCTTGTTGTGATTATAAACATTGCAGCTATTGGTCTATTATGGTGGTGATTATGATTATCAATATGATTATCCCTATGCTTGCATGTACTCATGAAAACTGTGAATAAGACGATAGTGATTATTATCAAATCAAACTATGTGGTGAACTCCTCGCATACCACGTTCACTCATCAAGTCCAAAAACATTGCTGACCGAGTCTCTCAACACCAAACTGTCTATTCATGTCCCTCATCCATCCTCATCAACCTCCCCGTCTGGGATGAGTAATAAGTACTCATGGTTTCTCCTCTGCTCCTCCTCAGTTCCTCCGGGTGGACCAGGACAAGGAGTGCAACATGGAGTGTACCAGCGGGCCCCGCAAGCCCCTCTGCGCCTCCGACGGACGGACCTTCATGTCGCGCTGCGAGTTCCTCCGCGCCAAGTGCCGTGACCCGCAGCTGGAGGTCATTCGGGGGCCGTGCAAAGGTCAGCCTCACTGCCAACCATGCTGCAACGCTGCCACTGGGTGAATGGGGAGGTGGTGATGGGGGATGGGGGGGGGGGGGGGGGGGGGCGGTTGGAGGTCACAGCAGGAAAGGTTTGGTGGGGGTTTCAATCAACCAACGCAGAGCAGAGTCACAGTGAAGGGACTTATGTTTACAGACCAATTTGTTTACAGGATGAAGTATATTTTTGTTACATTTCTCTGATGGAATTGATAAGATGTGCTGTTTGACCTGATTTTGCCACGTAATGACACGTAATGCACACTGACACTGCAGTCGGCTGGCATGTGACCAGAGGCCATTAGAAATGGCTGGAAAGAAAAAGGAAAGCCCCCTCCTTCCAACACACACACACGCACACGCGCACACATACACATACACACACACACACACACACGCATACGCACACACAACACACACACACACACACACACACACACACACACACACACACACACACACACACACACACACACACTGCAACCACCACTTTGCCCTGCTCACTAACTCAATACCACTGGTTCATTGCTCTACAGACTGAGGACAATGGTCCATTCTTACACAATACAATATTAGGGAGAGAGAGGGAGAGAGAGAGATACATTCATATGATGGCAAAACATTCCTCAGTTTCATGCCCGTACTGGGGTCTCTATGGTAACATCTTGAAGCAAGGACATCTGGATGTGGCTGAGAGAGAGAGAAGCGGAACAGAGAGGGAGAGAGAAAGAGAGAATAGAGGATTCCAGCTAGGAAGCTGAAAGAGATGGAGAGCCCATGAAAAAATCGTATTGTATACGTCAATAATGCCCTGGTCTTTAGGAGTCCCCACCACCACCACCACCACCACCACCACCACCACCCTTTCAGTCGATCCCCTCCCCTCTCCTCTACCTTCTTGGGGTCTCTGTTGGGAAAGGTGGGGTCAGGGTGGCGGTTGGGGTGGAGAGGGTGACTCGCGGCTGGTAGCCCTAGTAGTCAGACACTCTGAGACAAACCAGAAACCAGCAAGACCAAACTCAAGCGCAAAAACAAACACAGAGATGGGTTTGTGTTGGGATGGGATGGTGTGACGGGGCACCATGGTTTTCAATTTTTTTTCTCTCCGTCGCTGGGCTGGGATGATTCAAGTGTCCCTGTCAGTTTTTCCAGGCCGCTCTCTGGTCAGACAGCCCCTTCAGGAGGACAGCAGCAGCTTTTCCTCTTTACTGCAGCTTCCTGAGAGTCCTGCTGTCCTGCGCCCTCTCCACACCAGTTACACACACACACACACACATGCACACGCACACACACACACAGGCATGCAAACACAAACACACACACACACACACACATGCATATGCACACACACATACACACACGTGTGTACGCACACAAATGTGCACGCACACACACACACACACTGCACTGCACACTTAAACAGAGAGAAGCCAGCTTCTTCCCCCTGACTGACTCTAATGTAATGACAATATACCGCTGGCCATGCCAACCCAGACCCGCAAATGTTTTTAAACTTAGAGTGAGTCATTGTTTTAATTTGATTTGGGTCTACCAGCCCGCCCGTCTGCCTGCATGCCAGTGCGCCAGCTAGTCGTTTGGAGCGCCGTGCGGTGGCTAATGTGTCACACCCGCTTAGCATCATCTGTACGCATCGCTGGCCCACCATCTCCTGAGGGTTTGCACACCTGGTGCTGCTGGCTTCCATAGAGCTTCTGGTGCCACTGGCGTAAGCTGGAGCTTCTGCTGCTGGAAGCTGGTGGTGGGTGATGATGGTGGTGATTGTGATGGTGGTGGTGGTGGTGGTGATTGTGATGATGATGCTGGTGGTGGTGATTGTGATGGTGGTGGTGGTGATTGTGATGGTGGTGGTGATGGTGGTGATGGTGGTGGTGGGTGATGGTGATGGTGGTGGTGGTGATTGTGATGGTGATTGTGATGGTGGTGGTGATGGTGGTGGTGGGTGATGGTGATGGTGGTGGTGGTGATTGTGATGGTGGTGGTGGTGGTGGTGGTGGTGATGGTGGTGGTGATGTTGGTGATTGTGATGGTGGTGGTGGTGGTGGTGATGGTGGTGGTGATGGTGGTGATTGTGATGGTGGTGGTGATGGTGATGGTGGTGGTGATGGTGGTGGGTGATGGTGGGTGATGGTGATGGTGATGGTGGTGATTGTGATGATGATGCTGGTGGTGGTGATTGTGATGGTGGTGGTGGTGGTGGTGATGGTGGTGGTGGTGATGGTGGTGGTGATGGTGGTGGTGGTGGTGGTGGTGGTGGTGGTGATGGTGGTGATTGTGATGGTGGTGGTGATGGTGGTGGTGGTGGTGGTGGTGGTGGTGGTGGTGGTGGTTGTGATGGTGGTGGTGGGTGATGGTGATGGTGGTGGTGGTGAGGGTCGAGGTGGTGAAGGTTGGGAGGATGATCTATGGTTCGGGTGGGGAGATTAGTCAGTCTTCAACTAAATACTAAACTCAAGAAGAAGAAGGGGATGCTGAGGGAGAAAGAGAGAGAGAGAGAGAGAGAGAGAGATACTTAACTGAAAGGTGTTTGAGGTTCAGAAGGGGAGGCAGGGTAAAAATAGAAATGAGACAGGGAGAGGAATAAGGCCAGAGCGGACAGAATGAAATAAAGAGAGAAAAAACAGACAGAGACAGAGAGGAAGGAGACAGAAAGGAAAGGAGGAAAAGGAGACAGAAAGGAGAAAAAAAGGTTTATTCAGGATGTTGTCAGGTTTTTTTTCCCCGTGCATCAGCCCTTTTTCTCGGGTGACTGGAATGTTGTCCAGGAGAGAGCGAGCCATCCGTGTGCACTAATGGTTTTACCACTTGCCCATTGAGCCTCACGGCACAGACTCAGTCCCCGATTCCCTGCTAATAAGACCTGGGTGTGGGTTCTATTCCCAACCATGCAAGCATCTCCCTCTGCTTCCGAGCCTTACATTTTTTGCTCTTAATGTTTCCTTTGTTCTGGGTACTTAACCTCTCTGTTTCACGCACTGGGAGTCTCAATATCTCCAGGCAATTACTTTAATAACGCAGGTCCAGGGACGCACATGCCTTTTCTTTTTTAGCCAACTGCCAGTGGAGGAGGAGTGTGTGTGTGTATTTGTAAAAGAATAACAGCAATTGTCACTATTGTTTCCAAATGGGTGTGTTAAAACGTGACAATCCTGCCATTCGTTGTTGTTGAATGTCACAAGAACACACTTGAGTTATGAGTTTGAATGATCAGTTCCCACTCCCATGACAGATACATCCAGATGTGTAGCGGAGAAGAAGTACACGGAGCAGCAGGCCAAGAAGCTCTTCCCTCAGGTCTTTGTTCCTGTGTGCAACCCTGACGGCACCTACAGCGAGGTAAGCATCAGATTCAATGGATTAGATCGCATTCAAAACTTTGGTCGTTGACTGAATCATGTGGTTTAATTCTACTATTTTTGCGTCTCGCTTGTTTTTGAGCTTCATTTTTGTTCAACTTGGTTACTTCGATGCCCTGACCAATCATAGGTGCAGTGCCACAGCTATACAGGATACTGTTGGTGCGTCACACCCAACGGACGACCAATCAGTGGCTCAGCAGTGGCCAATAAGAAACCTCGCTGTCAAGGTAGGTATAACAAACCCGACCCATCGACCTACCACCTCCTTTATTTTGTCTGGGTTGCAATCGGTTTCACATAATCAGTTAAACCGATTGCGACAAAATGATTAGCAATTATTAGTAGCAAACATGTATGCAGTGACATTAGGGTGTGCGCACGTTGATGGGGGTCAATAAACTTACGTTTCTCAGTGGGTGGACCGTAAAGTCCAACGAGAGCCACTCGAGGGATGCCTGTGTGCCTATATATATGTGTGTGTGTGTGTGTGTGTATACATGCATGTGTTCAAGTGTGTATTGCTCAAAGGCCTGTGGTGGAGCTGCAGTGTCAGTAAGCTCCATGTAGTAAATCCAGCACATCATGGCATCGCAACAAAGTGCAACTGTGAGGAATGCGAACGTGTCTGGCAGAGCCGCGTCTGCCAAACAGCCGAGTAACCAGCGCCACATGTCCTGCATCAGGAGCCCTGCTGGGGAGCTCTGCCGCTGGCTGCTGCCGCTTCGCGTCAGAGGATGCAGCGGAAGCGGCAGTGGTGGCAATAAAAACACCCATTTGGGAATTTTATTTATTTATTCATTCATTTAAAAGCGGTATACGCATGTTGGGAATTAGTGAAAGGGGTTCATTTTGAATTTTTTTTGGCTTCGTTATTTGTTTGCTACGCCAATCAACGTCGGTCTCCGGTGTGATTACAGATTGCCATAATGTCCAACATTATACAGATAGGAAAATGTCAATCAAAAGAAGCAAACCATACTGTTCATTACACCAACTATTTTGTGATTTCAGGCTCCAAACAAGAGAGAGCTAGCCCAAGAGAACCGGGAAAAGCAGGTGAGAACCCAACAGAAAAAAACAACACATTTTCCTGTTGAGATGTGTGTGTGTGTGTGTGTGTGTGTGTGTGTGTGCTTGTCCATGTGGCATTGTTCCCACCAATGCAGCTCATCACTGTGTGTATATCAAGCATGTACATGCCATGTCTTCATTCTCTGCCTGCATCTGTATTCACTCACACCTGTGTGAGTGTAATATGCACAATGTGTTAACTGGACGGCGTACTTCACCTGTTAAGGCTTGTCTGTTCCATCGTTTGTTAATTCAGAGCACTGTAAGGCGTGGTGAATGTGTTTGTATGTGTTTAATGTTGTTGGGGCAGTGTAAAATACAGACCATGTAGGGGGCTCTGGACGAACTGGAACTGCACCCCACTGTCTTTACCAACTGTGTCCACAATCAGCAGCAGTAATTCAGTCCCTTCTTCGAAGCATGCCTTTTATTTTGATATTATCATCATTTCTTCTTTCCTCCTGCAGCAGAGTCTGAGACGAGATAAAATGAGCCACAATCAAAAAATAATCTTTCTTTCTTTCTTTCTTTCTTTCTTTCTTTCTTTCTTTCTTTCTTTCTTTCTTTCTTTCTTTCTTTCTTTCTTTCTCTGTTTGTATCTATTTTCTCTCTCTCTCTCTCTCTCTCTCTCTCACCCTCTCGCTCTGTCTGTCTGTCCTTATCTGTCTTTCTCATCAATGTCTTCTTCTCCCCATGTAACCACTATTGCCCAGAGTGCCCAGACTGGGTTTGGACGCTGTGTATCTTAACGGCCATCTTTTTCAGAGCTGCCTGACCGCCTGGTGATGGCAGTCCACAGTGTTATTTTCAGGAGTGGGAGGGGAATTGATTGCATTCTTCATGTGTGTGTGTGTGTGTGTGTGTGTCTGCCCTGCACTCTGTAAACAACCAGCATATGTGCCTGGGCGCTGCCAACTCATTACACACACTGATCTACTGGGAATGTAAATCTCTGCCCAAATAGACAGTTGAGGAGAAATGGAGAGTGAGAGAGAGTGATAGAGTGAGTGACAGAGAGAGAGAGAGAGAGAGAGAGAGAGAGAGAGAGAGAGAGAGAGAGAGAGAGAGAGGAATGGGCTTGGTAAAACTTGAGGTTTAATCTCTCTTGTATAAACAGGGTGCTGAGAAGTAGAATAAACTGTATATTTGCGGTGTCCCTCCATTGAAAATAGCAGTGATTGCATCAATTCTCTGTGATTGGTCAGAGTGGGGGTCGCCGGGGGAGATGCCTGGTGGCCATCGAGGCGGTCCTATCACGACGCCGTGCGCCCACACGGTGTCAGGCATCGAGACGGTCACCGCGCTCCACTGTCGACTGACACACGGCACAATAACTAATGCACAGCGGCCGCACAATAGCGAGGCGCTTTTCCTGGCACATGCTGAGAAATGCGTGACAATCATGTCAGAGGCTGCAAAGCAGAAGAGACATCATTAGTGGTTTCATTGCAAATCAAGTCCATACATTTACTTTTTTTTCTCCAAATGGTGTTTCCATTCATGAGTGAACAGAATAACTGTACTTTTGGTGGTCAGCCTAGTGATCGTTAGCTTTTGTAGCAAAGGGGGAACTGCGCTAAGTTGAGTTTGATTTGATTTAATGGGCCTTTCACGGGGTGGCGGAACAGGGGTTCAGGGCTCCACATAATGTGTTTTCAAGGAGCCAACCGTTGGCATCCGTCATGACACATCGACTCAGGGCACCGACAGCGTTGAGCAAATCGCTTGACCCTCACTGAGGCGAACCGCACCACAGTTTCTACACACTCCTGGGGCCAAGACACCCACGTCCCGCTCCCGCTCCGCCCGCCACAAGTCAAAACAAAGAGAGACCAAACAAACACTGGTGACCAACCCGCCCACTCTAAATTGTCTCATCTAAAACACTGTGTGTGTGTGTGTGCCCACGTCCTCTTCACCAGCTCTCCATACACACTCCCACTCTCCTCTCTCTCTCCTGTGTTGTTTTTTTTAATTCTCTTTTTTTTTCATAATCCATAAGAAAGCATTTTAAGAAGCGAGAGAGAGAGAGAGAGAGAGAGGAACCACAGGTCTAAATTGGTCCCAGTCCTCCCATAATTCACTTGTAATAACTCCATTCTGTCTTTAGTGGCATCGTATGGAAAGTGTTTCCCTATTGTCTCCACCGAAGGAGGAAACCTGTTGGAAACTATGACCACTCAACTTACACATCCCTCATTTTCCTTTTCCCTTTTTCTAATGACTCTCTTTCAGTGTCTTTGAGTTATTCTGTGTGTGTGTGTGTGTCTCTCTCTCTCTCTCTCTCTCCCTCCCTCTCTCTCTCTCTTGGCCTGGGCAATGTGCAAATCAACTACGGTGTGAGGTGTTGTCCGGTCTAGCTGACTCGTGTAATTGTAGTCTCCTTGCAAATATTCTCCATTCTAAACGCAGACGACACTCAAGGCCTTGTGGTGGAGCCCCAGTCGCCCGGCGATGAGGAGGGTGAGTTTATACTGTCTAGTGCTGCTAAGCAGTATAGCATTAGCATCTATCCCGAAACTGTGGGAGGTTTGCTTACCTGTCTGTGTTAGTTTTAGTCTGGAGTTAGTTGTAGTCTGTGTGAGTTATGTGAGTTTGTTGTAGTCTGTGTGAGTTACTTGTAGTCTGTAATGTGAGTTAGTTGTAGTCTCTGTGAGTTAGTTGTAGTCTGTAGTGTGAGTTAGTTGTAGTCTGTGTGAGTTAGTTGTAGTCTGTAGTGTGAGTTAGTTGTAGTCTGTGTGAGTTAGTTGTAGTCTGTGTGAGTTAGTTGTAGTCTAGTGTGAGTTATCTCTATAGTCTGTAGTGTAATTAGTGTGAGTTAGTTGTAGTCTGTCTTGTGAGTTAGTTCTAGTTTGTAGTGTTAGTTAGCTCTAGTCTGTAGTGTGAGTTAACGTGATACAGGGTGTGTGTATGCAGTGTGTTTTCAAACGGCCTGGCTGGTTTCTTTTCAGACATCATCTCCCAGTACCCGACCCTGTGGACAGAGCAGGTCCGCAGCCGGCAGAACAACAGAACCCGAGCACAATGTGAGTTACTCTCATGCTTTGTTCATGCGACTGGTACTTTTTTCCATCAGCATGGTAAGCTGGAAGCTGGTGTGTTTCTGTTTCTTTCATGAGGGCTGTTGCGTATTTGTGAACGCCGACCAAAGGCTCTTATTTTGACAAGGCTGTGAGAGCTCTTGTGAGGAGGGCTGGTGGCTTGAGAAATGGATACACATTGGTGTTGGGGAACAAGGGGATCTAGCTCCATCTGGGACTCTTTGCTGGGTTGCACCAAAGCTGTAATTATCAGCACATGGCACACACACAAAAACCCCAACATCTTCCATCTTGCTTCCCCCATACACCTCTCCTCAAACATGCAAAGACAACCACACACACACACACACACACACACACACACACACACACACACACACACACACACACACACACACACACACACACACACACACACACACACACAGGCATGCACACATGCTCAAACACACACACACACACACACACAACACACACACACACACACACACACACAGGCATGCACACATGCTCAAACACACACACACACACACACACACACACACACACACACACAACACACACACACACACACAGGCATGCACGGATGCTCAAACACACACACACACACACACACACACACACACACACACACTGTGTGTCTCTCTGTACCCCTTAGGGCTTAGGGTAAAGTATTGCATGCACCCTGAAACAATGCCATTTGGGGTAGAAATGAGAATGTTGGGTTTTGTGTGTGTGTTTTCAGTGTGTCTAAGCATTTTTTATTTCTTTGTGTGTGAATACCATTATCATAATTTACAAGCAGCAAGAGAAGCCTGCAGAACACAATGTTGATGGCTTTGATTACTATTGCTTCTCTCACTGGGGCAGAGACTTGAAGAGAAAACCCCAACATCATAAATACATTACTGACAGAGACCTAACCAGGCAGCGAGACATCGAGGCCAAGAGAGAGAGAGAGGAAGATGGAGAGATAGATAGATAGATAGCATGAACACAATAACACTGGAGCTGATCACAAAGAAACCTGACAAAATACACTCCACAATGAGCTACAACACTGGAATGAATTGCACAACCGATGTTACAACCGATATTTTATAACCAAACATCAGTGTTATTCCTTAAAGCTCTGCGTCTCCTCCAGCCAATAGCAGAGATCAGTAACGGTTAAATCTCTGCAGGGGTGCCCGCCGTGGTTACGATGCAGGCTGCTACACCGAGCGATTTGATTGGCTCCTGCTGAGGTCCTACTGGATCCAATCAGCCTGTGTGCACGTTGAACTCGTCTCACGTCTCCTCCAATCAAAGCTCTAGTATCTCCCCAACACAGCCTTCAAAGAAATTCATTGCTACATTCATTCACATGTAAAAATTCATTCACACGTGCATGAAAACTGTGCCTGAGTGAATAGTTATGATACGCCGTTATAATACCACCCCCTCCCCCATCCATCATCACCCCACCAAGCCCTGTCCAATAGATCATGTCCTGATGTTTGTGTGTGTGAGTATGTGTGTGGGTTACATGTGGGTACGCACTACTGTATGCAAGAGTGAGAAGAAACAAAAGGCAGATGCCAGACCCAATGTTCACCCCCCCCCCCATACCCAACTGACCCTGTTGTTTGTGTGACTCTCCCCATCATACACATCAACAGGGCAGCTGGGTGTCCAAATATTTACCTAACTTAGGGCTGGCGGGGAGCCATGCTCAGTCATTAGCCTATTAATGTCGGTAAACAGTGCCACGGGTCGTTGATAAAGCGGTCTGCACGCACGCCGTCTCCACCACCTCCTCCTCCTCCTCCTCCTCCTCCTCCTCCTCCTCCTCCTCCTCCTACTCTTCCACCTCCTCCTCCTCATCGTGATGTGCCATTTCAGTGTGCATGGGGGGGGGGGGGGGGGGGGGGGGGGGGCAGCGGTTGGATTTCTTTTCAGCCCATGAAATGTGTCCACCAGATCAGGAGGGAGGAGGAGGAGGAGGAGGAGGAGGAGGAGGAGGAGGAGGAGGAGGAGGAGGAGGAGGAGGAGGAGGAGGGGGCGGGGCGTGGTGGGGACAGAGAATGAAAACAAAAGTCAAACAATAAACCAAACACAACTTCAAACATTCTCCCTTGTTTGCCTGCTCTTGTCTTTTTCTTTTCCTTTTTTGTTTTTTTTGTCAGTGGTAGTGTGTATTTGCAACTCTGACCACACGACAGAATGCTATTATTTCTCAGCAGCCGTGTTTATGACCGAGTGTGTGCTAATTCAAGTGTGCATTTGACGGTGTGAATATGAGCTGCAGTGTGTCCTAATCTGTGTGTGTGTGTATGTGTGCATGCGTGTGTGTGTATGTGTGTAAGTTCAAATCTTTTTTGTAACACATCATCAAATGTCACCTCCAACACCCCTGCGCCCCCTCACCCCCTCCATCCTCCCATGTTGACCCCTTTGACCCCCCCCCCCCCCCCCCCAGCTTCATCATGTGACCAGGAGCAGCAGTCTGCCCAGGAGGAGGCGAGGCAACACAAGAACGAGGCTGTGTTCGTGCCCGACTGCGCGCACGGCGGCCTGTACAAGCCCGTGCAGTGCCACCCCTCCACGGGATACTGCTGGTGCGTTCTGGTGGACACCGGCCGGCCCATCCCCGGCACCTCCACCAGGTAGGACCGGGAGCGACCCACGTGGCAGCCTGCATTATGCCCTGCATTACAGCCGCTACACTTAACCTGGTCACCACATTGCCACACATGCAGACACACGCACACACACACTCACACACCTCACAGAGGCATTGGAACCAGACGTGCGATCGTTGTGCTTATCGAGTACCAACCAAAGTAAGCCATGAACAAACTCTGCTTTCAAAGATTTCACCTTTCACCATTGCCAAACAAAGTTGCTGTGTTTTGCTGTGTTCATAGAGTACAACCAACAATCCCAAAAAAATGTTTGATATGAATTTCTCACAAATTTAAGGTGCGTAAATCAGACGTTAACCACTGGTCTGGTGAGCGGGCCCGTGGTGGATCTGATCACAGCGGGGTCAGTGTTGTGTGTCTGTGTGTCTGTGTGGGAGGTGGTGGTGGTGATGGTAGAGGGTAGGGGGTCCAGGAGACCTGGCAGAGGGGCATTTGTGTTTGCCTGTGGGGTACACTTTTATTGAGCAACAGAGTTGGGTATCAAATGAACACGCACCCCCCGAGGCAGCGTGCCAAACGAATGCATCAGCACACGTGTGTGGACTCATCCCTCGCCCCCTCTGATGCCCATCTCTCTCGCCCTCTCTCTCTCTCTCTCTCGCCCTCTTTCTCTCTCTCTCTCTCTCTCTCTCTCTCTCTCTCTCTCTCTCTCTCTCTCTCTATCTCTCTCTCACCCTCTTTCTCTCTCTCTCTCTCTCTCTCTCTCTCTCTCTCTCTCTCTCTCTCTCTCTCTCTCTCTCTCTCTCTATCTCTCTCTCACCCTCTTTCTCTCTCTCTCTCTCTCTCTCTCTCTCTCTCTCTCTCTCTCTCTCTCTCTCTCTCTCTCTCTCTCTCTCTCTCTCCCACTCCCTCCCTCTTTCTCCCTCTCCCTCTCTGTAACCTCATCTTGGGTCCATTCATCCATCTGCTTGGGGGGGGGGGGGGTTGTGTCCCACGCTCTCTTGCATGCTCTCACTGTTTTCTTCTTCTTTCTTTTCTGTCTAGTATGATTATAACCCCCCCGCCAAACCCCCTCCCACCACCACCACCACCATCACCACCATCACCGACCCAGCTCTTCACCCACCGTGAAATCTTTACTTTCTTTCTCGCTCTCTTGCTATTGGCCGGCTCCTTTCTGCCTTGCTTCCAACTTCCTGTCCCTCAAACCAGTGGCAGCCCATGTCCCTTCTGGTGTCTTCTTGACTTGTTTTGCACTCCTTTCTCGTGGGCTGCAGCGAAATTACATTTTGTCCTTTGAGATTTAACCATAGGCAGAAGAAATTGGAAACACAAGTTTCGTCCTTTATTTCACAATGTGTTTCTTTTTGTGGGCCTTTTTTGTGTTTAATGGGGTGGGGTGTTTCAAACGAGAGTTGAGTTGTGAATGAATGACTTGATACTAATGAAGTGTTTTGTCCACCGCCACCAGATACGAGCAGCCAAAGTGTGATGGAAATGCCAGGGCCCACCCCACCAAGCCTAAGGACCATTACAGAAGCAGGCATTTGCAAGGTATGTGGTCAAGAAACATGTGTTCCTCTCACTGAGGAAACTCTTTCACTTCTGTGGGCCTCACAAATATATGTATGTACATGCGTGTGCGTGTGTTGGTTAGATGGCATATTTTGTGCGTAGGTATGTGTGTGTGTGTGTGTGTGTGTGTGTGTAGGTGTGTGTGTTTGTGTGTGTGTGTGTGTGTGTGTGTGTGTGTAGGTGTGCACAGTCATTCATTCATGTGGTCTTTGTTGACGTCATGACCACCGTTAGATGAGAGAGTGAAACCCCATGACAGACACTTGAAGATTCCCAGATACACCTCCTCCACGTCAAGAGGAGAAGCAGAGGACAGACAGAGATGCATCAGGCTGAGGAGTGATGGGTTGGTGGGTGGTGGAGAAGGGGCGGGGGTGAACCCATGCTGACATAAGCAGAAGATAGCAGAGGGTGCGATGGAGTAGGGAGCAGAAACAGCATGGGAGCGAGAGCAGGAGAAAATGATGGATGGAGATAAGGCCGTCGGAGACGGGCAGGGAGAGATAGATCAGTGACAGTCCAGATAACCCTAAGCAGTGGTGGGGGGGGTTGCCTTGAACACAGGTGGGTTTTGTTGTTGAGACCCAGTGGTTCTGCTTCGTAAAAAAATCTTATTTTCAAGAAATGTTGTTGCCAAGATGTATTTCAAGGTTATTAGCCTGTGGCATCGATGACATGACTATTATTGGGTGGATTATTCTCCTGGTGGAGAAGTAGGAAGCAAGGTAAGGGATGGGTGGCATTCAAAAAAGATTACAAAAATAAAGACTGAGGTGGATTTCAGACAGGCAGAGACTGTTATGTTGATCCACTACACAACAGTTGAATTACAATGTTTTCTAGTTTCTAGTTTTCTGTTAGTGATTTATTGCCACTGAGTGGACACAGAACATTTGATTAAATTACAAAAATGTAAGTTAAATTTGGATGGGCCAATACGGTTTTAATAATATCAGAACAATGTGAGATATTTTGTTGTCCCTTCAAGGAATTATTTTGTATTATATATCCACCATATTATTTCATGTCATTCAACTACTGCACGTCCTGTTTGCCATTGATTATGTTTCTTTCTTTTATCACAAACTGCACATTTCATGAGGTGATTCTGAATCCAGACTGTATGTGCAATCGTTGGATTAAATAGGATTATGTTGCCTTAGCCGTTGAGAGATGTCCCATTGAAATCACATTTCTATTACCCATTCAAGCCACAGCTGTAGCTTCACAGAGCAAAGGGTATGAACAGATTAGCAAGGTGTCACAGCTTGTGCAAGGAGGTGAACCCAAATGCAGAGATCAGACTCAGGGTAGATGCAAAAGGAAGCTTTACTTGATGAAAACACACTGACAGAAACAAACCCAACACAAAGAAGGAACCGACAAACTGGGGAAACTAGGGAACTTAAATACATGTGAACACAGGTGAACAGAATGATTAAGGTTTGTTACACAAGGTAAAATTTCAGGGATGCCTATATTTTCAGATTTCAAAATATCCAAGGGGGCCGATGCCACCATGTGGCACCCCACTGACTACAGCCCTGATCTCAGAACAACTATAAAGAACAATGAGGCAAAACAAAAAGATAACCTTCCTAATCTGTTGATCAGGTTTGGGGGAAAGCCTATTGGTCCAGTTTCAACTGTATGACGATGTCCGTACTCCCCATTTTATACAGCATATGTACATATATGTACACTCTTGCATTTAACTATATCAAGCAAGCGTTAATGTGTTTTTTAAGGTGCTGTGTACAAAAGGATCCAGGTTTCCTGGTGAAAGGCACTCAGACAGTTTTCATATTTTGTATTTTTTTTTGCCATTTCTTTTTGCAGTTTGGTAAACATGTTAATAATCCAGCAGCCAGCGAACAGTGGGGCCCAGTGTTCGTATCCCATCGAAGCACTGTTTACGTAATGCGGTGCCCTGGCCAAGGGGCTCTGCTCCGGGCTCACAGGTGCTGGATGTAACAGGGCAGGTTCAGCGAACCCAGCCCAGAAGGCAAGCCCGGCGCTTCAGCCGACGACACCTCGGAGATGTGTGTATTGAGTATATTGAAGTAGTATTCCTATCTCCAAGGGCATAATTGCTGAGAAACTTTCCAGAGCGGTGATCTCTAGAGGTGAGACTAGTGGTGCTAGGGAGCTGCCAGCGGCAGCAGGAGGTATGAAGGGAAACAGCCAGAGCAATCCCAGCGGAGAGAGAACCACACCACAGTCAGACACCTTGAAAACACAGTGGTCAGAGAGTCTGAAAAACACAATCAGTCATTCAATGCACCGATCCAAGGCAAACAAACACACACCTGCAGTCCAAGACTCAGAAATACACCGGTCCCTATTTAGAGGGAGAGGGAGAGAGAGAGACCTGCCAAGTGTGTCAAGCTAATCCAGCATTTTGTTGTGTCCCACAATGCTATTAATTCAAGCTAGTGTGCAAAAAAACAAAACACAGTCAATTATGTGTTGCGTGCACGTCACGGCAGCACATTACCTGCTGCAGCACTGGTGTTGAAAGGTTTATGGGGCGAGAGGCAAGGAGGGAGCAACTTGCACTGAAATGGGTTGAGGAGTGGCGGGGGCAGTCCCCTCCTGAGAGAGGGATCGCATTGGTAAAGTATATAGAGGCAGGCGCCGGTAGCCACGGCAAAGAGTGTCGACAGGATTTCACTCCATGCGGCTCCATAGAATAACACTGTCTCTATGCTAGAGCACACACACACACACATGCACGCACGCATGCATTTAGTACAAACACACACACACACACACACATAACTTGAACATGCATGCACACACCAACACACACACACACACACACACACACACACACACACACACACACTTGAACATGCATGCACACACACACACAGTGTACACTGTACAGTGCATGTATAGTATCGTACAGAATCGTGTGGATACTAGTGTTTATCTTTTCAACAACCAATGCTAAATAACATCACCATGATATGAATCACAACCCTAATGTGTTAACAATGTCAATTTTGGATACATTGATATTCTGCATTATGCACACAGTATAACTTTACCTGCTCTCTGTAGCACATTCGTCAAAGTCAGCTGCATAATTATAATCATTAAGGAATAAGGCAGCAGTCATTTACTGGGGACTGAACGGAAAAAGGCTAGACTCAATTTCCCCTGAATGACAGCAGGAGTGCTTGCGTCCAGCCCCTCAGCCAACTGGTGTCCAGGCAGACACGGTTGATCCATCCTACCTCCACAAGAAAAAAAAAACATCTTCTGCCAAGTGGAGTTGGATAGACCTGTACATGATGGCTTAATAATGACTATTATAGTGATCATAATAATAACAATAATCATATATTTGATTTGTGTAGTGCTTTTCCAGATGCACCTAGCCTTTGTGTGTTCTGGACGCACATTATGTTTCCTGCAGGCTTATTAAGAAGGACATTGACTTGTCATTAAACTAGAGATGGGCATGGATTAAATTCTTTAATCTAGATTAATCTAATGGTAATCTTGAAATTAATCTAGGTTAATCTAGATTAAAGTGGCTCCTTTGAATGATGTCGAAGGTGTCCATAATATGTGTTTGCTACCTACATATTGACTTATATTGCCTAAATAATGACTGAGTAGGTCTGCGCGATTGTTGAGCGGGGGGGTTGCTGCCGGAGCTTTTTGTTGAGCGGGGGAGGGGGGGGGGGGGGGGGGGGGGGTGCTACCGGAGGATTTTGGTTCCGCGATATATCGGCAATAAAAATATTATCGCCGATAAAAGTCTTGCAGTATCGCAGCGCGGTAACGCCGATCACTACATTAAACACAAACACCATACACTGCTTTCCTCCAATTGCTTTACAGTCTGTCGATAAATATGAAAAATCACGGCTGATGTTGAAGAGTGTCTAGACTAATATACCTAAGAGGAGAGGCCCCTAGAGGCCTGACTGCAGCCTTTAACAGGTGGGCCCGATATTTTATTGGGTCTGGGCCAGAGAGGGCCTATTTAAACTTAAATGCTCCTTAGCCAAAGCTGGGCTTATAAAAAAAATCCACTAAGTAACACTTAGGATATGTGAGTGTGTTGACCCTCACCTCGGTGCTGGCTCAGACAGCCCTGTGTGTGAGCTGGGGAAGGTGGAGCAGGGGCTGGCTGCTACCTGTTTACCCCAGCGCTGGTCGCCACCTGTTAGACTGGGGCCAGGCATGCTATTATCTTCATCTGCAGGAGAAACTGGCCCCGCAGGCCTGGGCTATAAAAGGAGCAGTGAAGCCCAGAGAATTTCTCATCCACAGGTAGAGTTGCAGGGTTGGGTGAGGGGGGTGAGGGGGGTGTGGGGGGCGGGAGAGCGAGTGTGAGAACGTAGCAGAGCTGGGAGAGGAATTCAGGAATGGGTCGGCTTCTTCGTTGCCTTCAGCTCTTCCACGACAGCCGTGGCCCCTGCACTCTTAAAACTATATGGCCCTACACACGATCACTATCATTAGGAGCTCTCCACTTCAGTTGTTCCACGTGTACATATATCATATAAGTGTGGGTTTTGTGCGTATATGAGCATGCGTGCGAATATGTAACCTTTCTTTTTAACCAATGGCTTTATGTTGAAGATTGTATTGATTGGTGTGACTGATTGATTGACTGTTGATAAGAATGGATAAGATAAGAGGAAGTGTATCTTACCTTAAGTATCAAGTTCTAAGCTTTTTAAAGCTTTTTAAGCTTTTTAAAGCTTTTTAAGCTTTTTAAACTTTTAAATCTGCGTTTGCAAAGCATCTTATGCACGGATAGCATTTTATTGATTTATTTCAATCAGTGGGATCCAACTTTTTCTCTAATTTCACCTTGTTGAACATGAATGAAGACAGCTACCTGGCTGATAATGCTGGTGATAAGTTCTGTGTGTCTAAATAGAAAGACACAAGCCTCGGCCCTTAGTCCATACAGTGTATGTCTCGTGGTGATTGGCAGGTATCCTCCTCCGGTAAGAGGAGGTCGGCCACTTCATGGAAGGAAGTAAAAGAAACAGCGCGACCCATCTCGTCTGGTTCATCCCCTTTTCTGTTGTTTGTTCCCCGGTCACACTAAAACTACACCTCTCAACGTCCCTCCCCTCACGTTTATGAGGCCACCTACACTACAGAACAACAGCCCGCCAGACTGCTGCCTTGCTGTTCGCCGGTGGAGCTGTGTTTTGATTTTTTTTTTGCCGGGTGCGATGACATATATATCCGTTTTCTTATCAAAGCCGTAATACATGTATAACTCTTCTTTGCTCTGCGTTTCAGGTTGCCCCGGGGTGAAGAAAACCGAGTTCCTGACAAGTGTGCTTGACGCGTTGTCGACAGACATGGTGCACGCTGTCACAGACCCAGCCTCAGCTGGCAGGTAGAGTGCAACACCCTCCTATGTGCTGAGCTGGATGCGTGGTTGATCATGATGGATGGTCATGGTGGAGGGATTTGGATGGATGTAATCTAATGATGCAGGGTCAATCATATATTGACGAGTGATCAATGTTGGAAGAAAAAATTGATTCATGGATAGATGAGAATAAAACTATCAATAGGTAGATGATGGATGGATGGATAATAAAATGGTGAATGGATGGATAATACTATGGATGGATGAATGGATCTATGCATCAATGCATAAATGGATTGCATCACAGATCCTTCCCAATGGCATAATGAACGTGTTGTATGGTTCATCTCTGATTCCTCGTAATGATTCCTGTGTGTCAGGATGGCCGAGCCGGACCCAAGCCACACCCTGGAGGAGCGGGTGGTGCACTGGTACTTCGGCCAGCTGGACAAGAACTCCAGCGGAGACATCGGCAAGAAGGAGATCAAGCCGTTCAAGCGGTTCCTGCGCAAGAAGTCCAAGCCCAAGAAGTGTGTGAAGAAGTTTGTTGAGTACTGCGACATCAGCAACGACAAAGCACTGTCCCTGCAGGAGCTGAGGGGCTGCCTGGGAGTCAACAAGGAGGAAGGTGAGTGACTCACGCACACACACATGCACGTGAACACAGGCACACACGTGCATTAGTGCTCAAACACATACACACACACATACTGTACACACACGTACACACAGACATACACACACACACATGCACGCACACACACACACACACCCGAACTGATGGGTTTCATAATCAAGCCTTGAGCTTCAGCAAATCTCTGAACCACAAAGATTATGTGGTTGTGGTGATTGAGGCTTGTGTCACTCTTTCACAGGGGCAAAGACAGCAGAGAGCGTTCCTTCCAGTAAACTGGTAAGTATACTGTACAGGCCTCCAGCAGACTATAACAATACTGTGAATATTGATTTAATCAGGGACCTGAAACATCCTTCCTGTTAGTGTATTGCGGTGGTAGACAATTCAATGTCGTGTTGTTGTCCGACCCATGCAATGAGCAAGGTGACTTCACTCCATATTGTGAGCTATGCGAACTAGCATAAATAAAGTGGTGATCACTCAGACTACCCAAAAGCATTTTTACTTTGCATGAACCCAGAAAGACCCACCTTAGGTGTACCTTAAATGTTTTTCTGTTGTCAACCATCAGGATCAGTAGTTCTGCTATAACATAGTAGGACCGCTGGATCAGTGGTTCTGCTATAACATAGTAGGACCGCTGGATCAGTGGTTCTGCTATAACATAGTAGGACCGCTGGATCAGTAGTTCTGCTATAACATAGTAGGACCACTGGATCAGTAGTTCTGCTATAACATAGTAGGACCGCTGGATCAGTGGTTCTGCTATAACATAGTAGGACCGCTGGATCAGTAGTTCTGCTATAACATAGTAGGACCGCTGGATCAGTAGTTCTGCTATAACATAGTAGGACCGCTGGATCAGTAGTTCTGCTATAACATAGTGGGACTACTGGATCAGTAGTTCTGCTATAACATGTCGCTTATCAAATGTTATTTTCTCCTTTCAGAACCCCTCAAAGAAGCAGGGCTAATCCAGCGTCTCAGCTCTCTCTCTTTGCCCTTGGAGATTCTGCCCTTGCCAATCGGCAATACGGAAACCATAGTATTTGCACTTTGTACTTTAAAAAATAATGTAAATTCACTTTGTAGAGATAAGGTATTTAAACAGACTGCTGAATCTGTGAATGATGTAGTTAGCTTTTTATGTCCTGACAAGCAAAAACTTATTTAACACATACAATGTATGTGTCCTTTGTGTGTCTACAAAAAAAAGTACACTTTTGAGAGTTTGTACAAGTTTTAATGTGTCATTTTGTGCCCTGTCGTTGTATTGTTCCAGCTTGTTGTTTCTGATAAATCAGATGTATGGGTATAGTTTGCTACAAGGCTCCAATAATTTAGAAATCCCCCCCCCTTCCTCTGTCATGTACTGACCTACTACCGGCTTGTCCCCAACATCATAACACCAACCTCCATGATCCTGTTCACATGTATCCGTGTTGATTAGAAATAAAAGGCTCTTTTATACACCGGTGTGTGTGCTGTGAGCTTTTGTTGCCTCAGCACATCAAGGACAAGCGTTACATGTTAAAACAAAGTGTGATTTATGGACTAATCCAGTGAGACCTGTGAGAGGTTTGCCTTC
The DNA here is from genome assembly GCA_030340625.1 of Merluccius polli. Taxonomy (NCBI): domain Eukaryota; kingdom Metazoa; phylum Chordata; class Actinopteri; order Gadiformes; family Merlucciidae; genus Merluccius; species Merluccius polli. Next base: position 344,602 of record JAOPHQ010004840.1, read on the forward strand.
ACGCTATGTAAACCTGGTAAAGTTTTGGCCATTTTGCCATCTCATGCTGCATCTTTTAATAAAACATACTGTTGACACAATATATAGCGGCCAAGCTTTAGTCACGCATAGCAAAAGCCCTCTCTCATCGCTCAGTTTTTAACACACTTCCCCCCAAGGCCCGAAAATGTGCTGATAAAAAATTGTTCGTGCCAATTTTGGTGCATTTAATTTTTATGGTCCACTGAAGACAGTGTGTGTGTGTGTGTGTGTGTGTGTGTGTGTGTGCCTGTGCGCACGTGTGTGTGTGTGTGTGTGTGTGTGTGTGTGTGATGAAAGAGAAAGTGAGAATGTATAGAAATGTACTTTGAATAGAGTCCTTCCTTCCCAGATATTGTTTAATTCTGGGCTGGTTCGGTAGATTACAGTCCCGCTCATTGTTTCCAGAATGATCCATAGTGGGTCTACTAAGTTGAAAACCGTGACTTTTCACATTCACCCACCACACCCCCACCCGGGTGTGAGAGAATGACCTGGGACTGACCCTACTTACTGAAGCTTGGGCTGCATTTGTGATTAACATTTTGCTCTCCCTTATGCGACATAATCCAGCCCCATGGTCTGGTTTTAACACCCCGGGAACACGACATTAGTTGGTGGGGGGGATTAGATGCTGTCCTCTTTAAGAAAGAAGATTAGAAGCGTAAAACCTAGAGGCTTGCTGCTTAAATTTCTGCATTCACAGACGGGCCATGCAAGCACGTATATATGGTGTATATGGTCTTTTCGAGACAAATTGCCATCATTCATTACATCTGTACATATTATTTTTAAATGTTATGCAGTTTTAAGCATTTGGTATGGTCTGATTTCTTCTTAAGCCTTGTGCTGTAGAAAAATATATGCAAAAAATGCAAAATTCAACCCCATCTATTTGCTACATTTTCTCTTTTCCCTTGGTGTCACTGACCCAAACCGCTCCAAAGGTGATGTTAGCACCGTGCCCAGAGCAACATTTGCTTTTCCCAAACAGCCGTGTAATCTGTTATGTGGCTGTACACTAGTTGCAGCCGTTACACAAGCCAGACCAAATTGTCTCTCTCTCTCCTTTCTACCACAAACACCACAAACACGGCAGCCTTCGTACCAAACCCCTGAGCAGCTATTAATCCAAGTCACCTCCGCTGAAATGTGAAACGACCAATCAAACACAGCGTTAAGGCCTTGCCCCATGGGGAATGTATTCATCCAGACTGGGACACACGTAAACACCTTTTACTACCTGGATGGATGTCAACGTGGGGCCGTCTCGAGACGCTCCCTGTTGGGTTGGACTCGGTCCTGGAGCGGTAGAGTGGCTGAATAAAAAACACACACCGTCCAAGCCTGTTGGCACCCTGCTCTTATACTGGGGCCGGCCCAAGTTTTCACACACACACACACACACACACACACGCACGCACGCACGCACGCACGCACGCACGCACGCACGCACACACACACACACACACACACACACACACACACACACACACACACACACACACACACACACACACACACACACACACACACACACAGGGAAACATGCACATGCACACACAGACAAACACACACACACACAAACAAACAAACAGGTATACTCATACACACCCAAGAATGCATGCACATATACATGTACAGTCACATGTATACACACACACTCACACACCTTCAGTCACGCTCTTATAAACAGTACCCATGCACATATACTGCATGGGTAGCACTCATGTACACTCATGTACTCCCAAGTTCATGCAATAACACAAAACATATACACATGCGAACACACAAGGACACACACACAGACAGATGCACACACACACACACACACCTGAGCACAGAGATACCATTGAACAGGGTTTGTGGGAACAGTGTGTGTGCTTTAATGGGCATGAGGAGGCACCCGATCCCACCGCTGGCAAGCGCAGGACTGTGGACTCAAGAAGAAATTACTGTCAGAAGCCATCAGCACTTTAATGGCCCCCAGCCCAGCCGTGGCTCTCCCCCGGCCCACTGAAGGGGCTATGGTCTGTGGGTAAACAGCGGGAGGACAGACTGCACCCTGGAGTCCTCTCCCCCTCGCACCGGCCCCCTAGAGCCGCCAAGGGACCCCGGCCAGTTATTACACTCCAGCACATTAATTGGTTGCAGAGGTGTGACTTTTTAAGGAGCGGTTGAAAAAGGAAAACATGCAGTGTTAAGTGTTTTATAAAGCTAGGGTCGCACCAACAGAGAGTCCTTTCACAGGGTCACCCCCACACCCCCCATTGCAATTACTATATTTGTTGAGGTGGACTTTGTGCAAACAAGCATGTGTTTTTTTGGGTTGAGAAGATGGACAAAAAGCAAGGACAAGATAAGTCTTCGGCCCTTTGTCTCACTAGTGTGCAATGATCTTCTCGTTGACTAAATGCAAAATGAATGCAGATGCCAGCCATGGTTGATATGAAGTTTCCACAAACAACTTATCCTTAACGTAATGGACAGAAATCTGTAATTTACTTTTAATTATGTTATTAAGGGTTATCAAGGTGTGCATTAAGCCTCAGAGATTGATGTTCCATGAAAATCCATTGCAATCTCATGTAATATCAGTCTATCGCTTTCCTCCTATTCCTTCACGCTGATCAATGGGTCAATAGTGGGGTCTATTTTCTCTCCTGGCTACGTAGCCAAGCAGGTAACCAATAACCGTACACTCACGTGGCCAAGCGGCCACTCACATTACGGCAACGGTGCCTATTGAAGATGTTTCAGACATTGAGGAAGTACAAACTACACAAAATCAGGGATTCAGACCACACCCCTACAATCCTGAGACTTGAGATGCTTTAAAAACGTTGACAAAATGAAGTTGATATGAGGTGGGGAAAATAAAAGAACACATCCATTCTGTTAGATGGATGAATGCATGAATGTATTTATATTTGTCATTGTCTCCCAGTTGAAAATGTTTGGCTGCCAAGTGGTGGATCTGGCATGCCATCAGAATTTCCCAGGGCGATAAAGAGACTCTTGTTGGAGTCACATGTAATAGACAGTGGGAGGGCAGAAATTGTGCTGCAGTACAACGATATGAGCAATTAGAGGCAAAACATTTCCATTAGACTAGACACAATATTCCCTACACACACTGTATTCATTGACATCATGCATCATACAAACCCAGCTGTATTTCAAATTCATAAAATATTATGCAGTGTTGTAGCTGGATGGCCACATGTGACTGCAACTCACGCTACCCAGACGCCCATAGCCCTGGTGCATCTGAACCAGCGCCATCAGTCTCCTGGGCCATAACAATATTTGCTTTCATGATTGAATATTTGCAGGGATTAAAAGTGCTCTGGGCCTGGGAGCGAAGGGGTATTTTGGAGGTGGCATGGTGTGTGTGTGTGTGTGTGTGTGTGTCGGGGGGTGATGAAGAGTTAAGGTAGGTGGGGTTGCAGAGGAGGAGTGTGTGTGTGTGTGTGTGTGTGTGTGTGTGTGTGTGTGGGGGGGGGGGGGGGTCTTGATCAGAGATCTGGGTCCTTTCATCTCTTGCATTCACACAGCATTCACACCAGAGCGGTGCGTTCCACTTCAGCTGGACATGGACGAGAGAGGCTGAGAACTGAGAGAGAAAAAGAGAGAGAGAGAGAGGCTGAGAACTGAGAGAGAAAAAGAGAGAGAGAGAGAGAGAGACAGCGGGAGCGAAAGAGGCTCTTGGGGGTACCGAAAGGCAGTGGGTGCATGGGGTGGGGGATATGCTGTCGGTCCCAGACCTAAACCCAGGGGATTAACAGGGTGACTTCTCCTCAGGAATGTTCCTCTGACAGCCAAGACCCGCCCACCCACAGCTGCCTGCCATAGTCAGACAGGTGCACAGCGCGGCCGTGGAGGTGGGGATGGGGTGGGGGGGGTATGTGGGGGGGGGGGGGGGGGGGGGGGGGGGCGGGGGAGGGGTGGGAGTAGGGGAGAAGGAGAAGGAAGAAGAGGAGTTATAGAGAAAACAAACGTCTTTACTCAGAGACCCCCGGAAACCAATGAGTGCATCAATAAACAATTTGGTGCAAAAATATGTCTCTTCCTCCCAAGCATTTCAAGGAAAACAGTCAACCAGTGGAGAGGTCTCTGCTGCGACGGCATGAACGCTGATGAAACTAAATAAGACATTCTTGTTGGATGTGAAGGCGGTAATGACCCACTGTGATTCATCTTCAAGTGTTTGCACCCACACATCAGAACATCAGACAAACACTGTTTTTTCAGCTGGAGGTAAATGTTGTAGTCCTGTCCTCTGTCCCTTTCTCTGCTGTGATGCGAGGTTTGCTGCCTGAATGCTGCAATACCGGGCCTATTAAACACAACTATAAAGCCACTTGTATCAGCCAGATGTATCATGAGGAAGTTAGCCGGTCATTTGAACCAGGTGAGGTGTATGAACAGACATGGCACCGTTTAGTAACACACACTGAAGGGGTGACTTCATTTGTCTTTCCATAATTTATGTTTGGGAATGTACACGAGCCTGCCCGTGCTTGTGGTGCAATGTTAAGTATTACTCTGCAGAAATGGGAGACAAAGGATTAATTTTCTGCATGATTATTTTTGCTGCATGTTACATTTTGCGTTAGTAAACACAGAGGGGTCTTCTTCTTCTTCTTCTTCTTCTTCTTCTTCTTCTTCTTCTTCTTCTTCTTCTTCTTCTTCTTCTTCTTCTTCTTCTTCTTCTTCTTCTTCTTCTTCTTCTTCTTCTTCTTCTTGTGTGTTTGGTGGTAACAAAGAACAATAAACAGGGCTGCTGTTTGAAAAAAAACAGAAAAGTCCCATCGTAGAAGAAATCCCTCACACAGTCACACGGGCTGTCCTTTGAAGCAGAGTGGAGGAGGGTGATTGTGTGTGTGTGTGTGTGTGTGTATGTGTGCGACGTCTGAGATGTTTGATTGATAGAGTGCTCTGTGTAATCTGATGCTTTGTTTTGCCCCCCCCTCCCCCCAACCCTACCTGCCTACACCCCCCCCACCGCCGTCCACCCTCTCCCTCCCTTTCTCCCTCCCACACACCCCCACCCTCTCACTCACAGGGTGACCTGCCCTGTCACGTCTCCCCACCAGGTTTGGAGAACCTGGTGGTTGTCTTATCAAAACATCAGGTGAAAGACGGGGGGGGTGGGGGGGTTAGGTGACGCTGGCAAGGTCACATGGGAATCCAGGTGTAGGCCTGAGTGCCAGAGGTGCAGGCTTGGAGGTCTCTGTGCTGAGGGGCCGGCCGGAGCCTCGGAAGTGACTGAAAGCCAAGGCAAGTGAAGCAGGGAAGGGATGATAAGCACGCAAGCTGCCTTGTGATTAACCGTGGAGGAACAGGATCTGTCCAATAGGGTTGTGTTGGATTTTCCTGCTTTTCTTTGTGTTTACCGTCAATGGCTAAGTGATCTCTTTGCCTTTGCCTTTGTCACCGGTGGTCTCCACGGTGAATGGTTGACTAAGCAGAGTGTATCGGTGCCAAGCGGATCAGCTAGGCTGTTTTGGGCAGATCATCCAGGTATACATGCTGTCAGACCACCATGCTGGGCCTGGTACCGGGTACTTTCCTAAAAGACTGGAAGACACATCCCCTTTCCTCTAGTTGCTGTGTGTGTGTGTGTGTGTGTGTGTGTGTGTGTGTGTGTGTGTGTGTGTGTGTCCGTGTGTGCGCATGAGTGTGTGTGTGTATGTGTGTGTGTGTGTGTGTGTGTGTGTGTGTGTGTGTGTGTGTGTGTGTGTGTGTGTGAGTGTTAATGATATAATCCACGTCACATTAAAATCAATTGAACTGTATTACTGAAAGTGAGACAGTGTGATAAATGGGATCCGTGTCCACGACGACACAGAGATTTTAGCACCTACTTTAAAACGCAGCTGCCATTTCTGCACCCCCCTTTCTCTCCTCGGCAGTCCCTCACACCCATCAACGCATTCCCCCCCCCCGCCACTATGCATATGATGATTCTCTGACTTAATGAATTATTATCAGATCTGTGGGACCCGTCTGTGCGACCAATCATGAAGGTCTCATGGTCACATTGTTAGAACCTGGGGAGCGGTGGGCCTGCTGTAATCCATGCTGAAAAGACCCCTGAATGAGGCTGTTGTTGCCGCCCCGTCTGCCCCCCCCCCCCCGACTCCACCACCACCACCCCGGTATGGGCTGGAAAACGTTAGAAGTTGGGTTATGTGAATGTCCACTGTCAGAGGGGGCCACCTTAAATGGCATTAGTTTTGAATGTCTGTATCAGAGTCGTCTGAGCTGGCAGACAGAGTCCGTTCTACAGTATTGGCATGGGCTCCCGAGGCCCGGGACCTGAGAATGTGGGCCCCGGTCCAGGTTAGAGAAAGGCTGTTGTTGAGGTAGACTCCCTTCCAGGAGAAAGCCAGCCTACAGATTGCTGATTACCTGTTCTAGACGCCCCAGCGCAGCCACCCTATTCATTTACTCTTGGATTCGTTTCTTTCATCTTCAATTCCCTCAAATAGCCCACTGGATAAGATGTCTTTTTATTTAATCTCCAGATGGTTACCATTATCCATATCCAGCCTGACAGCTATGCAAATATAAATAACATAATAATAATAATTTACAAAAATCTAACATTTAATACATCCCTGTAGCCTTTTCCGTTTTCAACAATTCGCTGAAGTATTCATTTACCATCATGAAGCAATCTGTTCAGAATACTCATTGTGTCTGCAGTAACTGACTCACTGTATAATGAAAATGACTTGTTGTTTCTCTAATTGTGTAAATAGCAGCCCTGACACCCAAACACAAGTCACAGGCATGATGCTCCCAGCCACACGGCTCTAAAGACACGCAGAGGTGTGGCGAGGTGATGAAACCTTCCCTTAAAGATCGACGGGCATGTCCACAGTCGGTAGAAAGCATGTTGGGACAAATTAGACAAGGCAATTGTGGCAATATCATGGCTTGATGATTCCACACAAAGCCCTTCTTTGAGAACGCAGACATCCCCACCCCCCTTGTTGGGGATTCAGTCACATCCTTTCAGTGCGGGTCCTGGGTAGCCACTGACACGCCGACCCACACATCCAGCCACCCGGCCAGCCACCCCATCTCTTTCTGAGCCCCTACCGCCCACCGCCCACCAACCATCCCTATCAAAGGCTTAGCGTGATCTGCAGACAGACTGAGAGGGAAAATGTGATTTTGGGCAAAAAAAATGTAAAAGACAGAAAGACGATTTGCCAGAAGTGTAGTGAAGTGTAAAAGGGAATAGCGTTGGGCTTATACAGCTGAAAAAAGGCCTCAATGGAATCATCACATTATGAATGAGACACAAAAGGAAGTTTTGTTGGCCCTGCAATTCAACTCAATTCAATGGGATTGGTGAACTACAGCACGCCGAACGGAAAGAAAATAAATCCTTTCAAAGAAAAGCTTTTATGCAGAGCTGGTCTTTGGGACGGAATCATTTCTTCCTTCTTTCACATATTTCCTCTTGTTAGGCCTTTATGAAAAATAATAGAGAAAGCACATGGAGGAGGACAGCAGCGCTGGGAAGAGTCGAGGCGAGAAGAAAGAAGAAATCCTTCTGGCCGCTTTATCTTTCTGTTTGTTTTGTTTTCAAATGCAGTGCTGATTCCTTGAGGTGGGGGGGGGGGAGTGAAAGTGGGAGGAGGAGGTGTGAAGGTGGGGGGGAGGAATGAAGGTGTGGGGAGGGAGTGAAGGTGGGGGGGGGGGGAGTGAAGATGTGGGGGGAGTAAAGGTGGGGTGGGGTGCAGGAGTGAAGGTGGAGAGGAAGGGGGGGGTGATTGTGAAGAAAGGATTAAATGACGGGTGGCTGCAGTGGCTGACGGTGATTGGGGACAATGAAAGGCGTGTTGTGGACAGAGACAGCATCCAGGATGTCAAAGCAAAGCAAGTAGTGGACTCACAGTTGTGCAGTCCATACTCACCTGTGTGAGTAATGTGGACTCCGTCCTGCTGCAGCCCCGCACCCCCTCCCACTGCAGCCTGGCCCCTACATCATATTCACCGCAATCTGGCTCCTGCATGCAGCACTAACGCCTCCCACCCCTCTTGCTGAACCATAGCCTTGTATGCACCCCCTGCATCCCCTGGGGTTAAAAAACAAAGAGACAAAAACTCACTCACTGCTGTCACTAGGATCTCTGTTGCATAAACAAGAATAGGCCAAAAAAGGTGTTTCTGTTTTAATAGTACTTTTGTTTATAACTAGAGAGGATTTAGCCTGCCAACCTGAAATGTTGTCTACCCTGCTCACCTAAAATGTTCTCTTTCTCACTTTTTCCTCCCACAGTCTCTCTCTCAATATTAAAACCCAGACTGTATCCCCCCAAATCCGCTCCCCAAACCAACTCCCCTGACCCCACCACCACACCACCACCACCACCACCACACCACCACCACCACCACCACCACCACCACCACCATCACCACCCCAACCATTCCTTTTCCTCTGAGGATAAATTGTGGTCGGGTCCTGACATCCCAGGTAATTTACTAAGTCAATACGGAGTGAAGAGGGCCCGTGTGCTGCGCAGAAAGCCCCTACTGTGCTGGGGAGAGAGAGAGAGAGAGAGAGAGAGAGAGAGAGAGAGAGAGAGAGAGAGAGAGAGAGAGAGAGAGACGTGATGATGATGAGGATGATGATTAGCATGACTCTGCCAGTATGGGATAGCCATTACAATTAACTTTTCCTTGAGTTTATCATTTATCACAGTCACTGTTCAACATTTAAATTAAAAACATAGGAAAAGTTAATTGTAATAGCTATAATAATGTTCCATCGCAGTACTGTATCTGTCTATTGCATCTAGCAAATTATACTACAATCATTGTAATCTACAATTGTGTAAAATAAAACCATGGTTGGCATTGTTTTATCTTATAATGGTTGTTGTGTGTCAGCACCGTAACTAAAAAAGATAGAAAGATAAAATACTGGAAAACAATTTTGTTGTTAAAAAGTTAGTTGGCTGACTGTTTGAAAGGTAATACATGTTATGGTACTACTAATATCACATATGCTTCCTGTACATTAAAATACTGGAGATCAAAACTTTAGAAAAAAAGAGTAGGGTTACACACATCTCAAATACTAACCAAATACATATGGAGGTTAGACACACTAACTATACATGTAAGATAATATCATTACCATATGCTACGTACACTCACATACATGCGGTAACCCTGTACATGCAGACTCCACACGTCATATGCTTTTGAAGACACACACACACACATGCACGCACGCACATGCACACACACACACACACACACACACACACACACACACACACACACACACGTTCCAGTGCAAAACAGTAATCTGTGCCGTGCTCTCTGCGAGCCTTTCCTTGTGAGGGGGGCCGGTGGTAATGACTATGTTTGCTCTCCCATTAGCCCTCTCTTCAGATGTGAGGGCAACCAGGGCCCGTTCACTCCCCTGAGGAGAGCTTTTCACTCCTCTCCAGCAGGCATTACAAAGAATTAACCTCATGTATAAACACCTGCAACACAGACCCTCACTCAAGGAAATTACACAATACGCCGAGACACAAATTGCCCGGCGTGCTATTTGTTCAAGGCCACGCCGCAGTGCTTGCTCTGGCCACATGGGGCATTCATTCTACAGAGTTGAGGAAGTCTTGATACACAAGAGCTTAGTGGCTGTTAACATGGCCTTACGACGCAGTGCATTCGCTTCAGATGAGCTGCTTAGCCCACACTTCAATGTAAACTGTTCTTGTATTCGGCAGAATAGCATTTCTATGAAGTGTTAAGAGCCAATGACATTTTAAACTGTAGTGTGAACATGGCCAGAATTTGTCTCTAGAGTTTATGTCTAGTAGTAATGTTATCCTAATAAAAGTAAATATGAAAGTGGCAGTGTATACCTGCCACTTGCAGGAGACATGAAAAAACTACGCAGCTCAAGACAAACCGTCTCGTTGCTCCTTTAACACACAACACTTCTACGCAAATTTGAAAGATGGGTCCTTATAGGTGGCGATAGAAAGAGGTTGAGTGAGTGTACTTAAGATTTAGTGCTGGTGGTGACTTGTGGCTAATAAGTGATGACATTTTCACAAATTAAAACCACAGTGTCAAATTTCTAAAGTTATATATTTTGGCTTTTTCTAGCTGGCAACAGCAGGATGGATTGTGTGCAGAAAATGTACAATAACATTCGCCCTTTTTGCAGAAAAAGAAAAGCACAAACGCAACTCAGACCTGAGATATTTCCTGTTCTAGTGCTACTTCTAACATTTAGCTCTTTTTTTAAATAACAGCAACAAGTCATTGTGCAAATCAAGCTGAAGCAGCAGAGGCCATGTTCAGTAAGCAGGTGATCAGAAGACACAAGAGACTCATTATTCATCCTCTAGAGATGCTTCTCCCTTTCCTGGGATGACTACATGGGATCCCTATTCATCACATCTGTGCGGATGCAGCGTAAGGGAGGGGGGAGGCTCTACCACTTGAATATGACATCCAGGGAGGTGGTGGATGTGTCGGGAGGTGGGGGGGGGGGGGGGGGGGGGATGCTGCTTTCAACAACACTAGCCCTATGAATTTACTTTCCCCAGGCTTCGGCGTGGACAGAGAAATGGGCTGCCTCGCCACAGAGGACAAGCGTTATCCAATGACGAACGATGAGTCAAGCAAAACCCCGTCCTGAACCCTGCAGGAATGCTTCATTTACAATCAAGCGAACGCGCTTCCCACGTGAATCTCAGAGCAGACACAATGTGGAGAGTAGTAGCGAGGAGATGTCCACTTTAGTGCTGTACCCGTGGCAGCCATTAGTAGCAATAACATCTAAATCCTCTCAGAGACTGGATATATGTTTAATATAGTGGCTGTATGTTTGTTTGGTTGAGTGTAGTCCTAGGCCGTAATGAATCAGGTCAGGGCAGAGTGTAATAAATAATAAAATAAATAGAATAAAAACATTGTAATAAACACATTTCAGATACGACTTGCCTTGCTTCCTAAAGACTGCCTTCAAACTAAAAGTCACCACAACATACTAAACCAATAGGCCAACTGACTGCACCAACAGTAGCAACAATTTTGAAACATTTACCAATTCACTTTTTCTAAGCAGTACAAAACATTTCTAAAAGCAGTACCTACAGGTTTCGAGTTCATCTTGCTATGAGCTATGAGTGAAGCCCTGTTAGTATTTAGCTGTTGGTCAGTGCAGGTGTTAGAGGTCATCTGCAGTCCGCGCTCATCAATCACGAGCAGCGGGGATCGTGGCGGTGACGAGCCGACGAAAGCAGGCTGACGGCTTGACACGACTTGGCCGTCGCTGCCTGCCTCGCCGTTCCAAGCAGTGCCTCCAATCCGGGGCTGAGAGGGGCGTTTGCATAATCTTATATGCGGTGGTACAAGAAATCAATTCATGGATTCATTTTTTGGGGTTTTTTGCTGCGTTTTTATTGGCTTTTTATATGGGATTTATTCATGCGTGACTCTCCATTCCTCCAATCTGGATATTTGTCTTTGCGGGTCGTTATTAGCTCCTCGTTTAAATGTGAATTTTGTTTCCTTAAAAAGCATCCAATCTTTAACCCCCTGAAACACCCGTCAAAGCTACAACCTTAAAGAGCCCATTCAGTCACCGCCGGGAGCCCTCATTCCCCATGCCCCTATTCCACGTGCTCGGCTACTGTAGGCGAGGATATGCTGGCCTCTGCGCACATGAGCCGATAAAAGAAAACAAGTATATCTGTGTATTTGCACATCGACAGCCATGGCGGTGGAGCGATGTGAGCGTGGCAGTGCCACCGGACACAGGGTGTGTGGCAGGTTGATTCAGATCAGTGATACCTGATACGCAGAAGACAAGTGATACACAGCTAACAATGCTTTCCTTATTGTGACTGTGAAAACAGCACAAACACGTATAGGCTTAGAAGGACCTCATAGGGTGAGAATCATTTGGGCTGTGAAGATAAGGCAGTGGGTGTCCATCAGGTATACAAGACTAAAGATATTGTAAATATGCAAATATAGGCCATATGGTGGCCTATATTTGGCTGTTATCCAAAGTGTCATTCAATACCTTGAATACATACATTTGTAGCATGGGTGGCCCCAGTGGTAAACAAACTGGTCTGGGAGATCAAACCATAACTGTCTCTGCTGGCTTCACTAAAACACCGGTTACCTATAAAATTTGGCAAAATGACTCGCTTGTACCGATGCCAGGAGAGATGGTCACCCGGACCGGTATTGTCCTTTAACCCCTGGCAGTGTTCACGCATGCCATGCTCTACCAGTTGAGCTAGACACGACCACATTGGACCATGTTGTAGTGATCTTATCTCTTACCAGACTGCACCGGATTACTGTTCTCACAGACAGTCAACCAGACATATCCAATACAGTTACAACACAATACACATTCCTCTGCCATTCCCCTGAAGAGGGCAGCCGCTGTTGTCTAACGATGACCAGAGTCAACGTGCAAATAAACAGCATCCTTTGCTCCGCTTTTTTTTGGAAATGACATGATCTGTTTTTTCTTCCCGCATCACCGGGTTTTGTTTTGCAAAACGTGGAGATGTGTCATTTTCTTTTCATCCCCCGGTGCCATCGTCCTCTCACACAGAATGAGGAGCAGGGAAGGGTTCTTACGCAATGACCCACAGCCCTGAGTTTACATAGCTCAGATAGCCAGAGAGATACACAGGACACTCCATGCACGGCTCCCCTGTCACACAAAAGGCCCGATAGACAGCCTGAGGGGGGAAAGGGATGTGTGTGAGTGTGTGTGTGTGTGTGTGTGTGTGTGTTTGTGTGTGTGAGGGCGGTGGTGGTGGACCTCACAAGATCTCCAGGAGGATGCGACCGATTCTATCGGAAGTGGGATTGCATTTTGGCTGCGCCGCAGGAGTGCACAAAGCACTCTTTATGTTACAGTTTCCCTGTTGTTTTTTTGAATACAGCTTGTTGTTGCATGTTGCATTGTAAATGCTGATGTTTCCATATAGCAATCCATTGAATTGATTTTACTGGTTTCATATTTGCATTAAATCTACAAAATACAGTATATGTTCTGTCCATCCATCCATTTTCTTTCCGCTTCTCCACTCAGTAAATGTTGATTTAATTAAGTATTCACCTATTCACTTCACCGACCACCAAAGTCATTCAATGTACACCTCCAATCTGTGTCACTACCTCAATAAGGATGCCGCTTAACAAATGACCACGGTGCTGTTAGTGTTAGTGGGCACCGTGCTCTACCAGGGCCATGGTCAGGCGGCCATGCTTGCACGTTGATTTCCCCACATTCAGCAGAGGTGACAGGGTTCTGTGTTTGGCTCACCGCACAGAGACCCGCTCTGTCCCAACACGCGGTCTCCCTCGGTCTCCCTGCGTCACTCCTACCCTTAGAGAGAAAGGCTTACATTTATAGGGGTCTTAGCCCCAGCCAGTCCCCTATAGTTCACAGCTTTTTCTCTCTGTGAAAAAAAGAACGGTAAGGAGGCGAGTGAGAGCCCCCTTTCCCCAGACCCACACCTCTCCCACCAGCACACACGCCAATATTTCTAATCATGTCGTTTCAGCTTCAAGGTAGAAGCACCGGGAGAAATCCCCACCTACGTCACGTCCAGTAAAAGCTATTCAGTAAAACCTGTCCAGTAAAAGCTAATGAAGTAGCCATTGGCCCATGTCATTATATTATATTGTCTGAACGCACCAATCCATTAATTCAGATTAGGGATTCTTATTCAAACAGCCTGCAGGCTGTACGTCTTCCAAAATACCTGCCCTGATATGTGATACAGAGAGAATGAACCTAAGTGCTTTGTGGAGCTTGTTGGGAGTTAAATACAGCCAATAAAGGCATTAGAGATCTGTTATCATCCCTACGAGTGACATCAACCAGGATCTCTGCTGAGCCCCGAGGGGAATACTGTGACCTGTTTCCCTCCAACACTATAAACATAATGCAACCTGAATCTGGAGAGCAGAGTCGGTGGAATTTTGGACCACAACAGATAAAACGTTCCCAGAGTCCCGCCCAGACACACACACACACACACACACACACACACACACACGCACACGCACACGCACACACACGCACACACACACACACACACACGCACACACATGCACACACACGCACACACGCACACGCGCACACGCACACACACATGCACACACACACACACACACACACACACTCACACACACACACACACACACACACACTCACACACACACACACACACACACATGCACACTCACTCAGACACACACATACACATGCACACACACACGCACACACATGCACACACACACACATACACACACACACACACACACACCAAGCTGCTTCTGACATTCCATAAAGTGAACTCCATGGGCGCCTCAGAAGTGACCTTTTCTTCCATATTAGGCGGCAGAGGAGCACAGCTGTATTTTTGGCTCTCTGATCTTCATCAGTGGAGAAATCAATAACAGAAAATTCAGTTATATTCCCCACCAGTTATTAAACGCTCACTCTTTTCCTTCTAAGGGAGAAAGAAAGAAATCCTGCCCTTAGTTCGAATTGACATTCACTTGGTTTACGTTCATGTTTTTGTTTTACATGACTGACACGTTGACATCTTCATAAGCCCGTATATCATTCAAAAAGGCGGCGCACGTGTGAATGGCGGTCGAAAAAAATAAAGGTACGTCTTCTCCGACTGTCTTGATGATGCACACAGCACTAATATGGGAACCGGCCTCTGCAGTCTTTGTTTGCGTAACATCAAACTATAATCGGGTGCTTTTGATAGATGTTGCTTTTTATTACAAATGTTTATGGAAATACCCGGCAACAGTCTTGTGTGGTCCCGTGTTAAATAAAACACACTCGCCCGCACGCACAAACCCTGCTCTCAGCCCCTCAGATCACTCGCCAGCGTGCGGAGAGGACCCAGTGTGCCTGCTTGTTCAGGAGTAGTCAACAATGGAGAGGAGTAAAAAAAAATCTCAGCTTCTCCTTCACCGATGGTGATATGCTGGTAGTGACGGCAATGGGTGTCTGGAGGCCAGCGGGTGGGTGCCAGGGGTCGTTGGGGGGGTGGAGGGCAGGCAGGGGTTGTGGGGGTCAAGGTTTGGGGGATTGCCTCACAGTTGGGTGCTGGGTAAGAGTTGGCCCCAGCCTGTGTCTCCGTATGGCAGCTGTGTTGGTGCTGTCAACCTCAGGCACCTCCGCTCCATCTCCCCCAGGCCACGTGGAGCCCCCCCACAGAGAGGGATTACGTGTGTGTGTGTGTGTGTGTAAACACCTCATGTGTGAATGTCCAGAGATCAGAAAGGGTGTCCTTGCTTCAGCATGTTGCTAATCAACTGATTATCATTATTTTTGCTATTATTATTATTATTATTAATATTAGTAGTAGTAGTAGTAGTAGTAGTAGTAGTAGTAATATTATTATTATTATTATTATTATTATTATTATTAGTAGTAGTAGTAGTAGTAGTAGTAGTAGTAGTAGTAGTAGTAATATTATTATTATTAGTATTATTATTAGTAGTAGTAGTAGTAGTAGTAGTACTAGTAGTACTAGTAGTACTATTATTATTATTATTATTATTATTAGTAGTAGTAGTAGTAGTAGTAGTAGTACTAGTATTACTATTATTATTATTATTATTATTATTATTATTATTATTATTATTATTATTATTATTGTTATTATTATTATTATTATTATTATTATTATTATTATTATTATTATTATTATTTCCACTCACATCATTAACACAACAGGTTATAAAAGTTCCACTGGTCAGACTGGGACTTGATGTTGTGAGGTCATTATAAAGGCATTACAATGCCAGTGTCCAGCAGGGAGAGTGATGATGAGAGGGTTGTTTTGGTTAGGGTTGAGGTGTCAGAGGTAGCCGTTGGAAAGCACAAAACGCATTGAGTTGTCATCAAGGTTCAGCAGCACAAAAAAAGCTCTTCACTGAAGCAGGGTGGTGAACCGAGACCCTGCTCCGCTTGTAAAGGAGGAGAAGAAAGGGGGGAGTGGGTTAAACAGCTTTGGCAGCTGTGTGAGCCCTCATTTGACAGATGAGATTTCTGTACGGACGGATGGATTCCAATGCAGCCCTTGGGCCGCGGGCGATCCCTCACGCTACAGGTGCGTGGGCCCAGAGGTGGAAAAACTTCAGGTGATTCTGCAAATAAAGAGGCCTCCTAAACGTCCCACACCTGCAGAGGCACTGCGCTTCAGGGCTGAACTCATTGCCTCTGGTCATATTCCTTCTCACTAAATCCCTTTTTTTTTTTTTTTTTTAAAGTAAAAGAAACATTTTCCAAACCTAAATAACGATCATAACATGTATCCCAAATCCCTCAATAGGTTTTTAAGTCCAGACAATTGTGTTTGTGTAGCACAATTCAGAGGCCAAGTCGGCCAGCGAACCAGCAGAAACATGCTTTATCAAAATAACTGTCTTTCCAAAAGAGGAGACAACACATTGAGACATATTTTTTTCCCCCCTATTTCATATCCAGTCACAGCCAGACCACACTTTTTTGCCTGAAATGCCATCTTGACAAAAATGCATAAACATTGCACACAGGACAAAAGATATAAACATCAGACACATGTTGCAATGTCCCTTACAGCAGAAGCTGAATACAACTGACAAGGCTATTAACCCCTTAGTCTATCATGAAGGTGCCAGGTATGTGTGCTGGTATATGGTTTATGATGTATGTTCCAAGTATCCAATTCATCTTTTTGAGTAACGATTTATCATCAATAAGGATATACCAACAAGATCATTGTAAATGTATGCACCTTTTTAAATACTGTTAGCGGTACAAAAATGAACTACCATTTTATGTTAGTTATAGTTGAAATAGCATGAATGTGTCAGGACAGGGTAAGAGCTTGTTATATTGTTTGCCCCTGGAAAAAGCACAAATAAATAAACATAAATATGATTACTGCAGTAAGTCAGCCTTGTTGGGTTTTTAATAACTTCAAATGCAAATGAGAAATGCAACCTTTCCAAAATAAATTATGTCTTTCAAAAATTATATCTAGTTAAATCCTGTTTACCTCTGTCCAATATTTGGACAAATACAGCCCTAAGTTATGTCAAGCATCTATAAAACATATAGGTCTTCAGTCCTACATTTAGTGGAATTCAGTGGAACTATAAATTGAAATCATAACGTTGAGGATTGTGTGTCACTCAATTCAACCCTTGAGGAATTCCCTTGAGGTTGAACTGGGAAATCGTTTCTACTTTTTCCTTGAGGCTGAGACCATCTACTGCTAAATTATTGGCACTCAGAGTGATTTGTTTATGATGTGTGGCATGGACCCAAGTCTCACACTTTGTTTATTCTGTTTAATCTTTGAATAAACAGATTTCGGTTCAGCTCAAATAAAATTTGATGAGGAGATAATTTTGTGAGCGTTAACTGAATGAAAGGACCTCTCTCATCTGAGGAGGCACACAGCCACGACACACAAGGCAGTAACATATTCAGCCGTTTAGGTCATCCATGTGGGACAAGCCTTCATGTGTTCACAAAGCACTTCCTGCATCTCCTTGTCAGGCATGATGATTTACTTGTACTTGGACTAAAACCAAAGAGATCCATAATCGATTAGATCACAAAAAAAACTATTTAGGTCTCCTGAATCTTTTTGATCCGATAACCAAACCAGTGAGATCACTTGTCAGCGAGTGAAAGCATCATCTCCAAGTTTCTCTAAATATTGTGCCATGGTAAGTCATTCAATATATGGGACAAATATGTACAACTCTCGAGACTAACTCGAGAAATATTCTGCAAATTTAGAATTTAATTCATGCACATTTCACTGAATGGATTCACTTTAATTAATTGATTTAATTGATAACTAAACTAAACTAAACTCTTGAATTGACTTGAAGTGAAATCAATCAAAATGGAAAGTAAAAGTGACTTATGGTAGTTTTTCTCAACTTAATTTACAATGTGCCTACCTAATGCCTAGCACACACATCATGTATAACCAGACTGGGTGTATTGGGTGGGCAGGGCAGTAGCACATATATCATGTAGAAACAGACTGTGTGTATTGGGTGGGCAGGGCAACAGAGTGGCTCTTCTTTATGAGCTTGGATACATCCTGCTAACGCCCCTGTCATCCGTCAACCAGATAGCCTCACAGCTCTCACATAAAAAAAAGGAATCAGCCGAAGCGCATTATGGTAAAGTCTGCTTTGGTTTAAATAAGAACAGTCCAAAATGTACAGAGGGCTTTTAGAAAATAATACAATCTTTAAGACCCTGTGGTGTAACAGCACAGATGCATTTTAAGCATCTGTTAACTTAATTCAACAGCTTTACATGTGGGAAGACAGAAGTCAATTGAGTAAAATGAGTAAAGGTTGTCTGGATTCAACACAAATAAGCCGCAAATAGGGCCAATCACAAAATCACTCCATGCTTTATGTATTGTGTTTTATTGTACAATGTATATATAATTAACCAATATTTTAGCTGTGAACATTGCGGTGGTCAGAGGAGGCAGAGCAAACAATTGTGTTGTTAGAGATGGGAGGCGTCTTTGAAAAAAAATCCCTATCTTTGCCTTTGTTGATGACGGACTACCTGAAAAAAGGTATTTAACTCAATGGGCCTGCATGGGAATCCCCTTGCAACATAGCAGGCTACTACACTACAAAGGGTACAGATACACACATCCACACAAAATACCACACAAACATCCACCCAAAACACCATGAATCACACACACACACACACACGCACACACCCAACATTGGAACTATGTTTTTTTAGGCAACACAATGTCTCATCGTGTGTATGACATCAGATCCCCATCCTTTGAAGCATTGAGCTCAAATTTCTATGAAAAGGATGTTTTCCATACTCACTGGGAACAGATTTACCCCAATCTCTTTCTCTTCCTCTCTCATACCCACTCTCTTAGACGCTCGCATTCTGTCATTCATCCCTCTCTCTCTCTCTCTCTCTCTCTCTCTGTCTCTCCCTCTCTCTCTCTCTCTCTCTCTCTCTCTCTCTCTCTCTCTCTCTCTCTCTCTCACCAACATACGTACACACACACACACACACACACGTCCCACATGTCAAAACAGCTTATGTTTACCATCCCACGTATCCTGTTTGTGGCAGCATCCTCCATTGTTCCCATGTGTGTGTCTACCTGAGGAGCTAGCAGACCTCTTATCACACACACAGACACAGACACGGACACAGACACACGTACACACGTACACACACACACACACACACACACACACACACACACACGCACACACATGCACACACCCACACACACACACACACACACACACACATACACACACTGAATGAATCTTTGGCCACCTGCTTGTGTTTTGTTTTGCCTTGTTTAGCTGGACATTCAGCCGTCCTATTCCTCCTTTTCACCCACTGGGCTCACAGTTAAGTGGGGGCGGACTGAGAAAAAAAAAGCTGAAGCTAATCAGATGATCTGATTTGGATAAATGGGGCCAAGCGAACAACCGCACAGCATGAAAGAAAAGATTCCCCTCCAGTAAAAATAGCACTCTCTGAAAGGTTGTAAAATGTTTATGATATAGGATTTGGGCCTATATATAGGACAGCATCATGATGGCCTGTGGGTTGGGGAGGTGACGCGCTGGGCCCCTACACCCAACAGTGGGGCACCTCAGGGGGCTGGTGATATCACCCTAAGGAAGTGCTTTGAATGTAATGTGGGCAGAGGGATATCCTGGTATCACAATGCACACCGGCAGTATATTCAGAGGTAGGCCATGACGCAACTACTCTGTAGACTCAGAGCTACACAATGCATGATGGGATCCCCAATGAATCTTGCTCCATATTTGCTGTGACATTGGTATCTTGATGAAGGGGACAGTGGATCAAAGTGATGGGGATGGGGAATGATGTGCATACAATGATGAATGTTGGATGATTGTTGCCCTCACCGGCAGTTGTAGATTTGTTTTTTTGATAAGGGCTCAACGGCGCAATGTAACTTTCCTCTGTTCTTGTGTATTGTATAGTTTTTCCTCAAAGACTCCGAAACATGCCAGATGGCCAAAACTGGTGTCATACTGCCCCCTGGCGGTCACACAACATTGTACTTTTACCTTTCTTTGAGATTGCTACTACAACGTTTCTTTTTAAAATTGTATTTGTTTTAACAAAGCATCCGTTGTAAATCCCAAAATAAAATAACATATAGGCTATGCATCTTCATCATCATGTGCAGTGTGTATGTGTCAGAGCATGTCAACATGAGCCTAGAAACACTGATGCTGCTTTTTTTTTTTTTTAACATCGGCCCAAGACATTTCACATTTTATATTTAAAAAATAAATAAATAAATAAAAAGATTTTACTGACCTACATGACGTAGAATTACTACATGTATTTGTCTATCTTCTTTGAGATGTGTTGATGTAGTAGGACATTGGTTGCACCATCTAGATATTAGTGGCCCTTTGTAAGGGCTGCCCATCAGACCTTAATCAGCTGCAACCTGCACCAGACAGACTGCAGCAGGTAAGCAGTCCTCCACTTTTCATCCTTTATTGGAAGTGAATGCAGAATGTGGTCTAGATGCTGGCCTGACATACATGAAGCTTAAGCAAACACTGCTTGGTATTGATGTATCTGGCCTGGGCCCAGTTTCCCGAAAGCGTCGTTAGCCTAAGTGGTTCGTTAAGTTCGTCGTACGACCATCAGACAGGTTTCACACCGTTTCCCGAAAGCATCGTTGCGTAACGAACATCGTTAAGACGCTCGTAGCTAACGAGAGCTCCAGGGGTACTCGTAGCGCACTACGAGCGTCGTTAACACATCCAATACCACTGAATGTCCAGCTGGTGACGCTAAAGTTACGATAGGCTATACAGCTTAGTCTATGTTATACCATGGTCTGGGTGAATACTCGATTCTGATTGGCTGAAGATTATAGAGCGGAGCTCTATAATCATAGACATATATACATAGACGCCTCATAGACTGACGCTGCCCGTTAGAGCTGACGTAGCAGCGCGGCCGCCATCTTGGCAGGGGACCCAGTGCGCCCCCAGTGCATTCATTTCTATGGAGGAAGGCGTATCCCCAACTACAATAATAAGCATAACTCCCCGAATTTTTACCGGATTTTCACACGGTTTGGTTTGTTACAAATGGCAGAGATTTATTTATGATACAGGACGAATTTTTTTTTTTTTTTTTTTTTTTTTAAATACTAAGAATTATTGTTCAATCTTACTTGTTAAAGGTAATCCCACGCGATCTGGTGTCAATACTGCGCCGTAAGCTGCACAACATAATGGCATAGCTTGCTCTCCCGTTGACTCCTATGCTAGACTAGAGTGAGGACTCCCTACCAATATGGCGGCGACGCTGGGTTACGTTCCATCACGTCATGAGGCGTCTATGTATATATGTCTATGTCTATAATCTTATCTTTGATGTACACCTAGGAAAGACGTTGACGCTATGAAGACGCTATGGCCACGTTGCTTGGCAACGCCTGCATACGGGAGATATGCAATAGTAATAATTAAAGTATTATTAATTGATTAAATATTAACAGAAATGAATGGACGACGCGGAGGCGTGAACCGCGGAGGACGGTTCTGTTAATGGACACCTCGAAGGGCATTATCCCGCTTATACCATAAATAAATATTTAATCCATTAATAATACTTTAATGTGTTTTAGAGTTAAAATCGTGAGTTTTTTTTTTTTTTTTTTTACAAGTCGAGCGGACTATTTAATATCTCCCGTATGCAGGCGTTGCCTGCAACGTGGCCATAGCGTCTTCATAGCGTCAACGTCTTTCGTAGGTGTACTTTTCAACCTACACCCTCCAGCCAATCAGAATCGAGTATTCACCCAGACCACGGTATAATATGTATTTCAGCACCGTGTCAGTGGACAGGTACAAGGCTACGATCGATCGTTAGATCTGTGCACGCGCGTTCATGTTAAGAGGAGTTTCGGGAAACGCACGGAAAAAAATAACGATCGTTCGAAAGATGATTCGTAAGATGGCTCGTAAGATGGATCGTACATCGTTATCGGGAAACTGGGCCCTGGAGCCACTTGGGAAAGCTCAACAGAGGGCAGAGTGGACTTTTAGTTATTGAAATACCTTCTGAGGGCAGCATTGCATGCCATTGGTTCTCTCGGCCGCCCAATCAGAGACAGCAGGAGGCGGAACATGGATTATTTCAAATTTTTATAGGCGGGACTTGGATTACTTGATTTTTTCTCAGGACATCACTTCCCAGGAGATTGTTGCAGTCAAGGTAATGGCATGTTTTATGTTGAAATATATTATGAAATATCAAGATATTAGTAGTGTGTGTAGTGATGGCAAAACGAGGCTTCATGAACCAATGAGGCTTTCCAGCCCAAAGGTTCACCAAAAGGTTCATTACCCGAAGCCTCATTGAATCGTTCTCTCTGGTGACACCTGCTGTGCAATATGTATATGACAGACTAAATATGTATGACAGACTAAATTAAGCCTGAGTCAAAGTATCCTGCAATGTCTATAAAATAAACAATTTTTACCACTGCTACTCAATGAATATAAAGCGTTTGTATGGAAATATCATTTTTTTGAGTGCTGTGACGATCACTCAAAATAAATACATCAATGAATGCAATAGTGGTTATAAAACTGGGAGTGCAAAAGTGCTTATGGAACTGGGAGTGAGGAACAAACTGCAACAGAGCAGAATGGGCAAATAAAAGTTATTGGTTTTTATTCAAAGCTTATTCAGCTTTTTCACAGTGTTGGGGTTTAGACGATTTCTTTTCTTTGAGACAATCTCCCCAGCTTTAGAAAACGCGCAGACAGTTTGGAAGCGGGGATCGAACCGCCGGCCCTACGGTTGGTGGACGACCCCGCTCTGTCCACCCGCTCTACCTACTGAGCTACTGCCGCCCCAGTATAAGAGCGGATCCTCATGTCTTTCCAGATTAACTTCTCTCAAGTAGCGGTCTACTTCAATTGTTGCATCCGCTGTTGCACTTGAGCTCTGTCTGCTCTGTCCCAGGAGACAGAGCAGACAGGAGAAGTCCTCCTCTTTCTGGGTGGCTCCATGGTGACAGGCAGAAACCTACCTAGCCTACAGGTAGCCTACAGGTAGCCTACACTCTATAATAATAATAATAATATAGATAATAATATAGATAATAATATAGATAACAATATAGACAATAATATAGATAGCCAATGTATAGCCTATAGGCCTAAGATTAGGCTATATAATACTAATACTATGCTAATAATATAATATTAATAGATAATTATATAGATTATATAGATATGTATAGCCTATAAGCCTATATAATAATAATATATATAATATGTAATACTAACCCTAAACTCAACTAGCCTACTACTAACACTATTCTAGTATCTATCTATCTATTCTAACCTAATATAATATAGTCTAATGCAGTATAATACTAATAATAGCTGATATAATCTATGATACAATGACTGAACTTAACCACTAACTCTGACACTTATCCAACGCACACTCTATCTGTTCACCAATACCAAACGCCAACTCAAAACCCACAAAGTGCCGCGAGGTTCAAACCCTTTTATGCAGTAGCGACACTCAAAATGAATCAGTGACGTGTACACTGAATCCGAGGCCTCGTTTGTCATCAGTCACGTGATTTTTACGGAAACGATACAAGCCTCGAATCGAGGTTTCATCTGGAACGCCCCTTTTTGCTCGACACATGCTCCGACGCCTCGCTTCAAACGTCACATCACTAGTAGTGTGTTTGTATTAAACTACTTGTTATTTAACTACCGGTAGCTATCTAGACTAACTAATGTGAGTAAGCTAACTTGCAATGCTAGCTAGCTAGCTTACGGCAATGACTCTTTCTAAACATTAGGAGATCGTTGCAGATGTAATTGTATGTAAGAAATGCTGCTTGTTTCTATTGAGTCCCTCTTATTTAACTAGCTACTGATGTAACTTGCAACATTAGCTAGCTAGCTCATAGCAATAACGGGATCATAGCTAATGTTAGCTAGGCTAATCAAAGCTAATGTTATCTCATCTTAGCCTGATGAAATCTGTTCCTCTCATTGCAACTGATAATGTTAGGTCTAAGGACATTTTTGCAGCAGTTTTTTTTGCAGCAGTTTACTTTCAGGACATTTTGTCATAGCTACTTGCAACACCATTCATTGGCTGCTCTTAGGGCAACTTTGCTGCACATATTCTAATACTGCTCTTAGAGCACCTTACAGTATTTCCATACAACATTCATTGGCTGCTCTTAGGACAACTTTGCTGGATATGTTCTAATGCTGCTCTCAGAGCACCTTACAGTATTTCCATCCAACATTCATTGGCTGCTCTTAGGGCAACTTTGCTGGATATGTTCTAATACTGCTCTCAGAGCACCTTACAGTGTTTCCATCTATTCATTGGCTGCTCTTAGGGCAACTTTGCTGCATATATTCTAATGCTGCTCTTAGAGCACCTTACAGTATTTCCATCCCATTCATTGTCTGCTCTTAGTGCAACTTTGCTGCAAATATTCTAATACTGCTCTTAGAGCACCTTACAGTATTTCCATCCAACATTCATTGGCTGCTCTTAGGGCAACTTTGCTGCATATGTTCTAATGCTGCTCTCAGAGCACCTTACAGTTTTCCATCTATTCATTGGCTGCTCTTAGTGCAACTTTGCTGCAAATATTCTAATACTGCTCTTAGAGCACCGTACAGTATTTCCATTCAACATTCATTGGCTGCTCTTAGGGCAACTTTGCTGCAAATATTCTAATACTGCTCTTAGAGCACCTTACAGTATTTCCATCCAACATTCATTGGCTGCTCTTAGGGCAACTTTGCTGCATATATTCTAATGCTGCTCTTAGAGCACCTTACAGTATTTCCATCCAACATTCATTGGCTGCTCTTTGGGCAACTTTGCTGCATATCTTCTAATGCTGCTCTCAGAGCACCTTACAGTATTTCCATCCAAAATGCATTGGCTGCTCTTTGGACAACGTTGCTGCATATGTTCCAATGCTGCTCTCAGAGCACCTTACAGTGTTTCCATCTATTCATTGGCTGCTCTTAGGGTAACTTTGCTGCATATATTGTAATGCTGCTCTTAGAGCACCTTACAGTATTTCCATCCAACATTCATTGGCTGCTCTTAGGGCAACTTTGCTGCATATATTCTAATGCTGCTCTTAGAGCACCTTAAACGATAAGCTGGACCCCCGTAAGTCAGAATGCAGCTCTGTCGGTTGAACCCACCCAGCCATCGAAGGAAAAGAAGGAAAAAGAAAAGGAAAAGGAAAAAGAAAAGGAAAAGAAGGAAAAGGAAAAGGAAAAAGAAAAGGAAAAGGAAAAGAAGAAAACAACCAGAAGTACAAGCCAATCCAGAGCAAAACAACGACATCAAAGTGGAAATCCAAAGGATATAGAGATGGAAGATAAAACAACCTCACGAAGTCGAAGCTCCTCCCCCAAAAGTAGGAGTAGGGTGGTTGTTCCATTCTTCCCTCCTTGATGCTTCCTAGCCATATAATACAGTGGAACTGTCGTGGTTTTAAAGTAAATTTTTCGGAACTTCAGAATTTAGCTGCTATGTTTAACCCGCTTGCCTTTTGTCTTCAAGACACTCACCTATCAGCCAACAAGCCTATGTCTTTGAAAAATTATTCAATGTACAATGCATATGGCCCCAACACTCAACGACTATCTGGTGGATCTGCCGTCTTAGTGAGGAATGATATAGTCACACTGTTTTAACTACAAATTTGCAAGCAGTGGCTGTGCGACTAACTCTCCATAAAGCAATAACCATGTGCTCCGTTTATATTCCACCTGACATGTCAGTTACATTGCAAGACTTGGACAATTTAGTTGAACAGTTGCCATCCCCGCACATTCTATTAGGTGACTTCAATGCACATAACCCTGTATGGGGTGGAACACATTCTAATGCTAGGGGAAAGACACTAGAGGACTTTATCTCAAAAAATGACTTGTGCCTGTGGAATGATGGATCCTCTACTTGCCTACATCCAGGACATGGCACTTACACTGCAATTGATTTATCCATATGCGACCCCATCTTATTGCTGGATTTCTCCTGGCGAACCTTGGATGACCTTTGTGGGAGTGACCACTTCCCCTTGATGATATCATCTACAGAAGCAGACATTCAATTAAGAGACCCAAGATGGCAACTTAAAAAAGCAAACTGGCACCTTTTTCAAGACCTCTGTGCTGCTCAACTCAGCCAAATGCCTCAGAACATTGAGAATCCCGTACAGTT
This sequence comes from Merluccius polli, assembly GCA_030340625.1. Lineage (NCBI taxonomy): Eukaryota > Metazoa > Chordata > Actinopteri > Gadiformes > Merlucciidae > Merluccius > Merluccius polli. The sequence continues at coordinate 371,009 of JAOPHQ010004840.1, forward strand.
TTTTACATACATTTTAATTGCAATTGCAGACAATACTGTTCCAAAAACCTCAGGAAAGCCATACCAGAGGTCCAATCCATGGTTTGATGAAAATTGCAAAAAGGCCATTGCAGCCTGGAAAAAAGCAGAGAGACTGTTTAATAAACATCCAACAACAGAAAATCTCATCAAATTAAAAGTCTGCAGAGCACAAGCACGTAGAACCACTAATGAAACGAAGACTCAAAGTTGGAGAAAGTGTGTATCAAACATCACAACCAATACATCTACAAAGAAGGTTTGGAATCTGATCAAAAAGATGCATGGCAAAGGAGGTGGATCACAAGTTCAACATCTTAAATGCCAAGATAACCTTTTAACCACAAAGCAAGAAATAGCAAACCAGCTTGCACAGACCTTTGAAAGGAACTCATCAATGGAAAATTGTCGTCCTGATTTTCAAGTCTTATGCACAAAGGAAGAGCGAAAGCAGTTGAATTTCTTGTCTGACAACACTGAACCTTACAATCAACCCTTCACAATGGAGGAACTTTTATGTGCTATAAGAAACTCCCACGATACTGCGGTGGGTCCAGATAAAATCCACTATCAATTTTTAAAACACTTGCCTTCGGATGTTTTATCTCAGCTTCTGGACATTTTTAACATAATCTGGGAAACGGGAAACATACCTGAATCTTGGCAAAAAGCATTGATCATACCCATTCCAAAACCAGGAAAAGACCATACTGATCCCAACAACTATCGCCCAATTGCCTTGACGAGCTGTCTCTGCAAAACCATGGAGAGAATGGTGAATAACCGACTTGTCTGGATGCTTGAATCTGAAGGACATTTGAATGACTACCAGTGTGGTTTTAGACGGGGAAGGAGCACAATGGATCACCTAATCAGATTGGAGTCCTACATACGTGATGGCTTTATTAGAAAAGAACATGTGGTAGCCGTATTTTTTGATCTTGAAAAGGCTTACGACACTAGCTGGAGATATGGCATTTTAAGGGATCTGTATTGCATGGGCTTCAGAGGACATTTACCCATTTTTATTTCAAAGTTTTTGTCCAATAGACATTTCCAAGTCCAGATAGGAACTGCTTTTTCACATGTACACCTACAAGAACTAGGAGTCCCTCAGGGAAGCATTCTCTCTGTTACTCTTTTTAGCATTAAAATCAATAGCATTATAAATGCAATTGGCCCAAACATCTTTTGTAGCCTTTACGTTGATGACCTCTGCATTAGTTACAGAGGGAAATATATGGGATTAATTGAAAGACAACTGCAGCTATGCATAAACAAGATTAATAGATGGTCGATAGAAAATGGTTTTAAGTTTTCCAAAGCCAAAACTGTATGTACCCATTTTTGCCTACTGCGATCTTTGCATCACGATCCTTCACTTTACATAGATGGTGAAGTAATCAAGGTAGTAAAAGAGGTTACATTTCTTGGACTTACTTTGGATAGCAAGCTGACCTTCATTCCACACATGGAATGCTTGCTTGTGAGGTCCCGCTTGGATTATGGAAGTATTGTTTATGGGTCAGCTAGGAAATCATATATCCAGACATTGAATACTATTCATCACCAAGGTCTAAGGTTAGTTTTAGGAGCATTTAGGACTTCCCCGGTTCAGAGCCTTTATGTGGAAGCAAATGAACCCTCACTTCAGAATCGCCGCTTGAAACTGTCGCTTCAATATGCAGTTAAACTTCAAGCATGTAAAGATAACCCAGCCTATTCAACAGTGTTTCAGCCACCGCATCTGCAGTTATATGAGGCTAGACCAAAGTATATCAGTCCGTTTGGAGTCAGAATAAGACCCTACCTCGAAGAGCTGAACATTAATTTGGACAATGTAACGCAGACTCATTTTTGCCCTATTCCCCCTTGGAATTTGAAGCAACCGGTAATTGTGAAGGATTTAAGTCACAAAAAGAAATCAAGAACCCATCCAAATGAGTACCAGCAGCAATATATGGAGGTGCGATGGCGCTTCCCTTCTCACATTCCCATCTATACTGATGGTTCCAGAATGGAGAACTGTGTGTCATCAGCAATGGTAGTGGGACCGATTTAACGTGGTTTACGCATTCCAGGAATGTGCTCTATTTTTACGGCTGAAGCATGTGCTTTATATTTAGCACTTGAGTATATAGAGGAGAACAAACCACTAGAATCCTTAATCTTTACAGACTCTAGATCATGTCTCCAGGCATTGGAGTCTTTAAAAGTTGACCATCCAATTATTAATATTCTTGGTAAATTAGATCTCCTGGAAAAACAGAATCTGAATGTAGTTTTTTGCTGGGTTCCAGGCCATATTGGTCTCAGTGGAAATGAAAAAGCTGACCGTGCTGCTAAGCAGGCCCTCAATGAAGACGTCACTCAATGCCAAATCCCTAGCTCAGAGCTGAAACCTATACTAAATTTGTACATCACAGATAAGTGGCAGTCTGAATGGGATGAATACATACATAACAAACTGTATGAAATCAACCCTTCTTTAAAGAAGAGATTATCTTTTACTTTTAAATCCAGATATGACCAGACAGTTTATACTAGATGCCGTATAGGTCACTCAAGGTTAACCCATGGCTTTCTGTTGAGTGGAGAAGAACCCCCATCTTGCCAATTTTGTAAATCGTTCCTCTCAATGAAACATATTTTATTCACCTGCCCAGTTCTTAAAACTAAACGTCAGCGTTTTTATAGTCAGGATTCAGTATTTGACGTTTTTAGTAAGGTTCCTTCTTTAAAAGTTTTAGAATTTCTGGCTTGCATAGATTTTAAAAAGCTTATTTAAGACTTTAAGCTTGTAATTAAACACTGATTTCTACATACCATGTTCTAGCCATCATAGCCTTAGCTGCTGACATGGCTTTAAACTCAAACAAACAAACAAACAAAACTTAGAGCACCTTACAGTATTTCCATCCATTCATTGGCTGCTCTTAGTGCAACTTTGCTGCAAATATTCTAATACTGCTCTTAGAGCACCTTACAGTATTTACATTCAACATTCATTGGCTGCTCTTAGGGCAACTTTGCTGCATATATTCTAATGCTGCTCTTAGAGCACCTTACAGTATTTACATTCAACATTCATTGGCTGTTCTTAGGGCAACTTTGCTGCATATATTCTAATGCTGCTCTTAGAGCACCTTACAGTATTTCCATCCATTCATTGGCCGCTCTTAGGGCAACTTTGCTGCACATATTCTAATACTGCTCTTAGAGCACCTTACAGTATTTCTATACAACATTCATTGGCTGCTCTTAGGGCACATTTGCTGCATATCTTCTAATGCTGCTCGCAGAGTACCTTACAGTATTTCCATCCATTCATTGGCTGCTCTTAGGGCAACTTTGCTGCACATATTCTAATGCTGCTCTCAGAGCACCTTACAGTATTTCCATCTAACATTCATTGGCTGCTCTTAGGGCAACTTTGCTGCATATATTCTAATGCTGCTCTCAGAGCACCTTACAGTATTTCCATCCAACATTCATTGGCTGCTCTTAGGGCAACTTTGCTGCATTATGTTCTAATGCTGCAAAAACGTAGTTCTGTTGACTTATAGTGGATCATCATTTTATTTATCAAATTCAAATGTGTCAATTTGCCTTTTTGTCTGTTATGTGCAAATGATGCAGTTTCATCAGATGCAGAGGAAGGGGACAAGAAGCCATCTGAGAAAATTGGTATATAATGATACTGTACTTCATATTTTAGCTATACAATTGTGAAGTATATTACATGTGCAGTTCTTGAAATTACACTGAAGTGAAATTACATTACATTTGAATGACATGTGTATGTCTTTTTTATTGAAGATGGATTCTATGTGGACAGCTTGTTGAAGGTGGCATCTTCAAAGACAGCTAAAAGGTTGTTAATGCTACGACTAGAGTTGGGTTGGGTGGGTGTACCTTTGTATAGGACACATTGACTTGATAGAGGCAGTGTACAGATAACAGTCAGTAAAACATAGTATGTTATGTGCCTATTGCAAAAAGCAGAGGTAAAACTAAACTAAACTATGCCTCCTCCCCCATCATATCAACATCATATCATCAGCAACAACTGACAAACCCAAATAAGCCCCATTATTCGATAGTATATATTATATTAATATATAGCTGTGTGAGTCATGTAGAGATATGTTGGTCTTTGATGTTCACAAAAAATGATGTCTTATGATTGCACAGGCACTTTGTTTCTATACAAGAGCTGCAGAGGCGATGCACTGGCCCAGAAAAGTTCTCGGCCAATCTCATGACGACCTACTTGAGGAAGGCAAAAGGAGAAAAAAAAGAAATTGACAGGGAACTAAAGGAGGCAGGGGTGAAGCCGAGTCCCTATAGTGCTAACACCACTATGTGCACCAAATTAGTTGAAGGTAACATATCTCTGGAAGTGGAGTGGCTAAGCTTTATTTTTCATAACGATTGATGACTTTGTGATAAAAGCACACATTTTAGTAGAGAAACTCTCAAAGGGATTCTGATCAGATTTTGGACCGTAGGCACAGAGGATTTGACCCAAGGGGATCAAGCCTCACATAAATCTGATCAGAACCCCTTTGAGAGTTTCTCTACCAAAGGTGGTACTTTTATTACAAAGTGATCAATTATTGAGCTTAGCTGCCCCACTATAGTTAGAAATAGGCATTTCTTAAAGGTGTACAAATGATTCCCTTATTCTGGAATAGAGGTTTTGGAAGGTAACTCAATATACAACTTGTTAGGGCCAAACTATTTGACAGTACATCAGTTTTTATTAATCCATTATTTATAGAACCAATGCTACATTAGTAACATGTTAATGCCTTATTTACTCATTGGCTCCTTTTGTGCCACAGAGGAGTGCCAAGGCCTTGCAGAAGACCTTGGTTTTCTAACAAAGGAGCTCCCCTTTGGCCTCATTGGCCAACAGCTAGCGGAGCAAGGCTGTGGGGAAAATATGGACTTGAGGTAATCTATGCATGAAGATATCCTTTTCCTTCCATTTTTTGAATCTGTCTACTTGTGACTTCATATTGTTATGCTTTCATAGTGTAGTGCTTTCACTTAATTCCTAATTGAAGTGTATATTATGTAACTTGTCTCAAAGATTACTTTGGTTTGTTTACAGTTCATCACTGGACTTAATTGAAGAGGTGCTGAACAAAAACATGGCCAGGTATTCACTGGTGACACACACCCTTGGTCCTGAAGTGTCATGTTGTTTTTCAGATTATTAGTGTCTTCGTGCAAGAACCTTGGCTGTTAAGAAATGATGAAAATGAAAATGAAAATCTGAAATCTGAAAATCTGAAACATTGTTTTTTGTTAAATCTGTTTATTTTATTATTTCATTATTTAGTGCTTGAATTTTCTTGTTTTGTGCTTTTTGTAAAGCTCTTGCTTGGCAAGAACCTGGGCTGTTAAGAAATGAATGAACAATTAAACATTGTTTATTGTTAAATCTGTTTATTTTATTATTTCATTATTTAGCGCTTGAATTTTCTTGTTTTGCACTTTTTGTAAAGTTCTTGCTTGGCTTGGTATATCCGCTGGAGGCATGCAGAGCCTGAATTTTTCTCTTCCTTGACACAGTGCCAAAACGGTTGAAGGCCAATGTGTGGGCCCTCTTCACTGAAGTGAACAGGTCATTATTAGACATGTAATTGTCAGATTTGCTCCACTCCAATAGATCAGTCAACATTGACTGGAGTTGAACTTTTTCATTTATATTTTTTGGCACAGACAGATTTTCACCTCCATCAGAGGAACATGTAGATGCATTGTTGGTGGTTTGCAGGCAGTCAACAACATATAAACGCACACACTTTTGACCGTAACTGTTGACAGCACAGGTACAAAAAGCAGGGTCACCAGTAAAGACAAATGTTGCACTTACATCAGTGGGATGAACAGTGATAAAATCACTATCAATGTGGTACTGTTTTTTGGCAACAATATCGGCAGCCACGTCAGCACGTAGCTGTGCGATATCAACACATTTCTGTGCCTCTGTGTAGGCTGATTCACACTCCACAGTCACACTGCATCCTGACTAAGCCTACAGTGTGCATAGTTGAACCTGAGTTGGGGTCTGCCCCTGTTTGCACACAGCACTTTCCTTTCTCCTGGATCTGGATCTGCAGTCCCGGGGGGTATACTACGAAGCTCGATTAGTGGGTTAGCGAGGTATGTTGCGCTCAAAGCCTGGGTTAGCTGTCCTACGAAAGTCGCTCTCTTTTAGCGTCGCTGTATCACCATGGTAACTTATGCTGGCAACCAAACCTGGTCGGGAGGAGGTTTTCAGCTCAGACTTTCCGATTAGATCGGCTTCTTAAAGCTGCAGCGCCGCTTTCGGGACAGATCCGATCCCTTTATGAGAGATACAGGTTCTCATCAGAGGGTATTTATGAGAGATACAGGTTCTCATCAGAGGGTATTCGCTATTTGGTCGTCCTTGTTGGACCTTATGAGGGCAATGCTACAAAAAGAAGCCGTGCGCAGTGTGTCTGTGTTTCACTGCGATGTGTTGCCACTGGTACATATTTGCATACAGTTGGTGATGCCGAACATATCCGCAAAAAGGTGCCGTGCGATACGCAAGGTTGTAGCTGCCCTAAATACACTGCTAAATATGTTCGTGGTGTTTCCCAACTTTTTGCCAACACAAACTGTCAAGTTGCAAGTTATCAACTTGCAGGTAAAAGAAAACACCTGTATACGTGAATGAGCGGTAAAGTAGCGGTAGCGCGTCAGTCTTCAGATTCTGCATGCTGCGTTCGATCCCAAGTGAAGTGGGTATGTGTAGTTTATTTAAAAAAAAGTTATATTTCTTATGTCATATGGAATATTTATTCAGTAATGTTATGGAATTATCCAGTTTGGTAATCTAGATGAGGGTAAAAGGCATGATGATGGACAGGCAAGATATAAACCCCGGTCGCTGCGTCAGCTCACATCCTAATCCACCACACCACCGTCGCTACCATCCAGCACATGCAATACGTTTCTTACATATAGGATGTATTTGAAAGGAATTCCCTAAATTACACAAAAAAGCAAGTTGTTGGTTGCTTTTGCATTTTGCAATCAGAATCTGCTGTTTGTTGCCAGCATGGGCAACTGTATCGCCCCTTGCCGTTATTTGCTTTTTAAACTCCTCGTATGAGTTCATAATCACTACTTGCTCCTCCTGAGTGACATACAGCCCGTGTTCGCTCCGTCGGATCCATTGCGTCAAGGTGAATGACGTATTGACGTTGGGTTACGCCCTTTTTATGTGAACGCGCATTGAACCTAAAGCGGAAAACCTGGCTTGACAAATGTACCTTTAAGTGAGCTTCGTGGAACCGTTTAACTCTGATCGCGAGTTTCGTCTTTAGCAATCGAGGTTTTCCCAAGAAAACCTGGATATGTTCAGCGAGCTTCGTATACCCCCCCGCTGTGTTCTTGGCTGCTGTAGATGTGTGTGCATAGTGCGCATGTCGTTACACGGTGCTGCTGAGAATGGCTGACGGCAAAGAAAAACATCTGCCGGTTAATTTTAGCAATACAATTTGTTTCTGATTAGATATTTTAGGTTTTAAAAAATGAAATGGTTGTTACTGTAGATCTAAAATTGCGCAGCGATGACTGTTTACATTGTGAATACTTTCCCGTTTTGGTGTTAGTGATTACGTAGCCTATTGTCAATTCAAGTAGGCCTAGCCTATCCAATAAAACATGAGAGAACTGCTGTTGAGAACTGCATAATTCCAGGTGGGTCAATACAATAGTGCAACATTATCCAATAAAAAGGGCAGACGTTTGAGTAGCCTACTAATAAGTACAGGCGTAAACTCTGAAAACAAATCAGCTATATAATCTTATCTTCCCGTTCATTTACGGGCAGTCAAGCAGGACATCAAGTTTACAGAGATACATTTTTAATGATATAATTTTTGCTGGCGTGAAAGGGGAACATAAATGTAATGAGAGGAAGAGATTGAGAACCACTGACGTAGGCCTAATAGGAAATGTAGACTGTTTACCCTGTTGGGTGCTACACATTGATGGTTAATAAAGGTCCCCTTCCACTAATAAGTCACTTTGAGTGCTTTGAAAAGCTCTATCTATTATTATTATTATTATTATTATTATTATTATTATTATTATTATTATCATCAACAATAACACTCAGTCTTATAGGTGCTAAATAGGTGCAGTACTTCTATAAGGCATAGTTGTATTTACGCCGGAATAAACCACACAAAGTGTCTTTGCAACACGGCACAGCTCTCTGAATCGTGCTCCAACACAACTCACTCCAACACAAACCACGCCCATCCGGGCGAAATGCCGTGTTTTGAGAGTCCCAGACATTGCGCAGGTTTTGCGCAGCAGCAGCGCAGACGGTGTTGGTGAATGGCGCGTCCGCAGCGGCGCCGCGTAGTGTGGATGTGGCAAAGCCGTCCGCCGAGCAACGTGTCCTGTCGTTTTTCCAGCGTCCAAACCCGTCAAAGTCGTGAAGTGGCGGACGGTGTTTCATCTCATACCGCTTGGTGAGAGATGCTATGTTAGGTGTACATTTTAAATGCGTCGGTATTAACTGAGATACTTGGACACAGGGGGGGTTTGCTTAGAATATGTGTTTGCTAATTCAAGCTAACGTTGACTAGCCTACTGGTTTAGCCTAGCTATCTGACAGCATGACATGTGTACACTTCAGTTATTATCGTGGCCTCCCAGCCACAGTGTCATTAGTTCGTTAATGTCTGACAGTATACCAGACATGTTGGCCATGAGGGGTCAGACCATGTGGACCTCGCCTGGTGATGAACTGGAGAGCTCCCCAAGCCGTTGATGATTCAGTCATTATAATGTTGGCGACGAACTGCGGGGTCAGGGGTGAAGTCAGTTATTTTCTAACGGCTGGGGTAACTTGTGTATTTGACTTAGTTTGCAGGTCTCCGTGCCATGTTTCCGAGGCTGCCCTTGTGTGCCCGCCTGCAGACCAGGAGCTGGGGGTCAACTGTCAGAGGATTTTCACAAACCAAGTGTAAGCATGGAGGGAGTCCACCATGATGCAAGAACCAGATTCTCTGTTGATTCTCTGTTTGTCTCTCCATCACTTATTCTGAATAAAGGGACAGGGGCGTAACCCAGTCTGTGCATGTTTTTGGTGTTGATTTTTCTGATCATTTTATGTTTTCACTTTTAAATATAGTCCCTCTCACCCGGTCCCATGGGAAGGCCTTGGCCCACCGGAGTGAGTTCAGGCAGGCCAGGCGCATCGTAGTGAAGCTGGGCAGTGCTGTGGTGACACGTGGTGATGAGGGAGGTCTGGCGTTAGGAAGGCTGGCCTCCATCGTGGAACAGGTAATGAATACATTAACGTGAACACAGATACTGAGTGAGGAGGACATTTTTTTAAGGAACGCCTAAAAGAGGGAGTTGTTCTGTGAACTGCCTCCACTGGACAAAGTGGAGAATTGGATCTCGAGGATTGATTTCTGAATGTTGGTGTTTCACTGTTTTGTCCCCATAGGCGTCGATTACGGGGGGGACGGGGGGGACATGTCCCCACCACTATTTATAATTTGAATTTTGTCCCCACCACTTTTAAAAATGTGAAACCCAATTGCGACCGAAAAAATCCCCACATACTCAACCGCAGCCCGTTCTCATCCCAACTACAGCGTCTGCTCGCAGAGCAGAGTCTACAGCGTCCATTCACTCCAATAATAACCCGGTCACGGTGATAGATTACGCTAACCCTAACCATAACCATAACCCTAACCATAACCCTTTTTGGAGTGAATTGTTTCACAGTAGACTGCGGACGCTGTAGACTCTGCTCTGCGAGCGGACGCTGTAGACTCTGCTCGTCTCTTACCACCGCAAACGGGTTTATGAGAACCCAGATCGTTTCACACAGACACGGGAGGGAACCTTTGGCGTCAGTATCCAGGGCTTAATTAATAAATAAAAGCAAAACACCTCCGACGTCGGATCCGGCACCTTTTTTATTTTTTTTATCCCCCCGCCGTCAGTGGTTACGATCGCGCAACCCCGTCATCGGTCCGCGGTCCCTCCACCCCCCCCCCCCCCCCCCCCCCCGGTTGACAATCACGAACACCCCCCCCCGGGCGTGACAAATCGTCGGTATATTACGAGTTGGGATGAGAACGGGTTGTCTGCCGAAACCGTCAAGTCTAAATCATGCAATAGGCAAGCACGATGACATCCTCACAGCATGCACACGGGCTGTGTGCGGACTCGGGTCCGGTGCTGGGTCCGCGGCTGGCGGGTCAGGTGCTCCCGTTGACAATCGCGCACCCCCCCCCCCCCCGTTGACAATCGCGCCTAATGTAGAGCATATTGTAATGCAGCGTTGAATGGATGAATAGCTTACATAAGGGTCCCCAGCACTTTTCAAACCACACTCAAGCTTATGGTTATTGTCCCCACCACTTCTAAAACCAAACTGACGCCACTGTTTGTCCCCATCAGGTTGCAATGTTGCAGAACCAGGGCAGGGAGATGATGATCGTGACCAGTGGAGCCGTGGCGTTTGGCAAGCAGCGGCTGAGACACGAGATCCTCCTGTCCCAGAGTGTCAGACAAGCCCTGCACTCTGGACAAAACCAGCTGAAAGAAATGGTAAACACTGACAGGGGTTGGGTTCAGTATGCTACCGTTTTCCTGCATTTTGGTTTTGACTTGACTTTGTTATCATACAGATTTAGTAAGATTTCACTCTAGATTTAAAACACTAAACCTAGACCCAACATTTATATTGTTCTCCGTCTTTAATTTTTTTTGTGCATGTGCCTTGTGAATAATGAAAAATAAATCCATAAATGTTTCTGTTTTCCAGGCCATTCCAGTCTTGGAGGCTCGTGCATGTGCAGCTGCTGGACAGAGCGGCCTGATGGCTCTCTATGAAGCCATGTTCACCCAGTACAGCACCTGCACTGCACAAGTATGTACCGCAACCAATAGATGTGTGTGTGTGTGTGAGAGAAACCGTTTACACAAAAAACTCACGGTCTGGTATGGTATGGTGGTGTCATGTTTTGGTGCGGTTTGATACGTTGTCGATACATCGACAAAATAAATGCCTGAATATTTTTCATTTGTATTTAGATTCAACATGTATTATTATAATGGCAAATAACATGGATAGCTAGGCTTCCAACAGCACATGGAAACATAAACAAAACACTAGTGCCTGCTTTATAACATTAAATATAAAATTGTCATTTAAACACAAATTCAACTAAGAAATGTATAGTCACACTGCAATGCCTTAAAGAAAATAGGACCACTTTTTTAAAGATTAGGCTATCAACGAAAACTTGAAAGGTTAATGAAAACGTATTCGACTAAGCTTCTGTCGATCGACTAAGGGTTGGTTGACTATTAGGGGGCAGCCCTAGTAGTTAGCACAGGAGAAGGCTTTTCTGACGGCTTATGTTCATTTGTTTTGTTGTATAAGGCATGTATTACCGTCTGGGCAAAATGTGTGCAGGAAGTAATAGTGTATCGCGGGTCAAGCACTTTATTTACAGCTACACATTGTTGCCTGAAGGCTGTGGGGAGGAGCTGTTGCTGTTTGGTAGCAGTTTTATTTGTTCGCCTAATCCTGCTGATTGACTCAACGTGTTCACTTGAGAAGTGTTTGGACACCGTGCGCAACCCACTCCATTATTTTCCTATGGAGAAAGCGCCACTGCAAATTCAGGGAGAGGATGGGCCTAACCTGCTGTACTCAAGAACACAGCGCCGACCTAGCAACGTACACGGTGTCCAACTGTGTCTCAAGTGACTGCACCTCAGACTCTTCGAGCCACACTTAACTTTATGTGGATACGCCACAGCTTTATTTCTAAAGATTATTTTTTCGATTAAATTCGGTCAGTTCATATATATTCGCCCCTCCCTGAGCTACTACCTTACCGTGGTGGAGGGGTTTGCGTGTCCCAATGACCCCCAGGAGCTCCGTTGTCGGGGGCTTTTATGCCCCTGGTAGGGTCACCCATGGCAAACAGGTCCGGGGGGAGGGGCCAGACAAAGGGTAGCTCAGAAGACCCCTTATGATGACTACAATAAATGGTTCTACGTGTCCCTCGCCCGGACGTGGGTCACCGGGGCCTCCCCCTGGAGCCAGGCCTGGGGGTGGGGCTCGGCGGCGAGCGCCTGGTGGCCGGGCCTACACCCACGGGGCCCGGCCGGGCACAGCCCGAAAGGATGACGTGGGACCCCCTTCCCGCCGGCTCACCACCAGCAGGAGGGGCCAAAGGGGTCGGGTGCAGTGCGAGCTGGGCGGCGGCCGAAGGCGGGGACCTTGGCGGTCCGATCCTCGGCTGCAGAAGCTAGCTCTAGGGACGTGGAACGTCACCTCTCTGGTGGTGAAGGAGCCTGAGCTGGTGCGCGAGGTTGAGAAGTTCCGGCTAGATATAGTCGGCCTCACCTCGACGCATAGCAAGGGCTCTGGAACCAGTCTTCTCGAGAGGGGTTGGACTCTCTTCCACTCTGGAGTTGCCACTGGTGAGAGGCGCCGGGCAGGGGTGGCAATAATTGCCCCCCGGCTTGGTGCCAGTATGTTGGAGTTTACCCCGGTAGACGAGAGGGTAGCCTCCCTCCGCCTTCGGGTGGGGGGACGGATCCTGACTGTTGTTTGTGCCTATGGTCCAAACAGCAGTTCAGAGTATCCACCCTTTTTGGACTCCTTGGAGGGGGTGCTGGAAAGTGCTCCCTCTGGGGATTCCCTCGTTCTGCTGGGGGACTTCAACGCTCACGTTGGCAGCGACAGTGAGACCTGGAGGGGGGTGATTGGGAGGAACGGCCCCCCCGATCTGAACCCGAGTGGTGTTCAGTTATTGGACTTCTGTGCTCGTCACAGATTGTCCATAACGAACACCATGTTCAAGCATAAGGGTGTCCATATGTGCACTTGGCACCAGGACACCCTAGGCCGCAGTTCGATGATCGACTTTGTAGTCGTGTCGTCGGACTTGCGGCCGCATGTCTTGGACACTCGGGCGAAGAGAGGGGCGGAGCTGTCAACTGATCACCACCTGGTGGTGAGTTAGCTGCGATGGTGGGGGAGAATGCCGGTCAGACCTGGCAGACCCAAACGTATCGTGAGGGTCTGCTGGGAACGTCTGGCAGAGTCTCCTGTCAGAGAGAGCTTCAACTCCCACCTCCGGGAGAGCTTTGACCATGTACCGGGGGAGGCGGGGGACATTGAGTCCGAGTGGGCCATGTTCCACGCCTCCATTGTTAAGGCGGCCGACCAGAGCTGTGGCCGCAAGGTGGTCGGTGCCTGCCGTGGCGGCAATCCCCGAACCCGCTGGTGGACACCGGCGGTGAGGGATGCCGTCAAACTGAAGAAGGAGTCCTATAGGACCTTTTTGGCCTGTGGGACTCCGGAGGCAGCAGGCAGGTACCGGCAGGCCAAGCGGAGCGCAGCTGTGGTGGTTACCGAGGCAAAAACCCGGACATGGGAGGAGTTCGGTGAGGCCATGGAGAACGACTTCCGGACGGCTTCGAAGAGGTTCTGGACCACCATCCGGCGTCTCAGGAGGGGGAAGCAGTGCATCGTCAACACTGTGTATGGTGGAGACGGTGCGCTGCTGACCTCGACTCGGGACGTTGTGGATCGGTGGAAGGGATACTTCGAAGACCTCCTCAATCCCACCGACACGCCTTCCGGTAAGGAAGCAGGGCCTGGGGACTCGGGTGTGGGCCCTCCTATCTCTGGGGCTGAGGTTGCCGAGGTGGTCAGGAAGCTCCTCGGTGGCAGGGCCCCCTGGAGTTCCTTAAGGCCCTGGATGTTGTGGGGCTGTCTTGGTTGACACGACTCTGCAGCATCGCGTGGACATCGGGGGCAGTGCCCCTGGATTGGCAGACTGGGGTGGTGGTCCCTCTTTTTAAGAAGGGGGACCGGAGGGTGTGTTCCAACTATAGGGGGATCACACTCCTCAGCCTCCCTGGTAAGGTCTATTCAGGGGTGCTGGAGAGGAGGGTCCGTCGGATAGTCGAACCTCGGATCCAGGAGGAGCAATGTGGTTTTCGTCCAGGCCGTGGAACAGTGGACCAGCTCTACACCCTCTGCAGGATCCTTGAGGGTGCATGGGAGTTTGCCCAACCAGTCCACATGTGCTTTGTGGACTTGGAGAAGGCATTCGACCGTGTCCCTCGGGGAGTCCTGTGGGGGGTTCTCCGGGAGTATGGGGTATCGGACCCCCTAATACGGGCTGTCCGTTCCCTGTATGACCGGTGTCAGAGCTTGGTCCGCATTGCCGGTAATAAGTCGGACTTGTTTCCAGTGAGGGTTGGACTCCGCCAGGGCTGCCCTTTGTCACCGATCCTGTTCATAATTTTTATGGACAGGATTTCTAGGCACAGCCAGGGCGTTGAGGGGGTCCGGTTTGGTGACCTCAGGATTGGGTCTCTGCTTTTTGCGGATGATGTGGTCCTGATGGCTTCATCAGACCGTGACCTCCAACTCTCGCTGGACAGGTTCGCAGCCGAGTGTGAAGCGGTCGGGATGAGAATCAGCACCTCCAAGTCCGAGTCCATGGTCCTCAACCGGAAAAGGGTGGAGTGCACCCTCCGGGTCGGGGATGAGATCCTGCCCCAAGTGGAGGAGTTCAAGTACCTCGGGGTCTTGTTCACGAGTGAGGGGAGGATGGAGCGGGAGATCGACAGGCGGATCGGTGCTGCGTCTGCAGTAATGCGGACTCTGCACGGATCCGTCGTGGTGAAGAGGGAGCTGAGCCGAAAGGCAAAGCTCTCGATTTACCAGTCGATCTACATTCCTGCCCTCACCTATGGTCATGAGCTTTGGGTAATGACCGAAAGAACGAGATCGCGAGTACAAGCGGCCGAAATGAGCTTCCTCCGCAGGGTGGCTGGGCTCTCCCTTAGAGATAGGGTGAGAAGCTCGGTCATCCGGGAGAAGCTCGGAGTAGACCCGCTACTCCTCCGCGTTGAGAGGAGCCAGATGAGGTGGCTCGGGCATCTAGTTAGGATGCCTCCCGGACGCCTCCCTGGTGAGGTGTTCAGGGCACGTCCCACTGGTAGGAGACCCCGGGGAAGACCCAGGACACGCTGGAGAGACTATGTCTCTCGGCTGGCCTGGGAACGCCTCGGGATCCCCCAGGAAGAGCTGGCCGAAGTAGCTGGGGAAAGGGAAGTCTGGGCTTCCCTGCTTAGGCTGCTGCCCCCGCGACCCGACCCCGGATAAGCGGAAGAAAATGGATGGATGGATGGCATATATATTCGTGTTTTCGTTTCTCCTCATCACTGTTAAGCGCCTTGGGATCATTGAAAGGCGCTATATAAATCAAATGTATTATATATATTTATTTACATTTTTTGTAATTTTATTTATTTTGTATTTGTTTATTCATGAATGCATTGTGTATCCAAATTTGCCAGCATACAATATGACCTAGCTACCTAGTCCAGATGCTGTTTAGTTTTTGGGCCCTAATGTCTCCTTGCCACCTCCTTTTAGATCCTGGTGACCAACCTTGACTTCCACGATGAGCAGAAGCGGCGCAACCTCAGCAGCACGCTGCACGAGCTGCTGCGAATGAACATTGTCCCCATCATCAACACCAACGATGCAGTCGTTCCGCCCCCTGTTCCCAACAGTGATCTGCAGGGAGTAAATGTGGGTACTGCATGACGGGCACGCTAAGAATGAAAGGTGTGGTCAGGTGTTGGGTTCATTTTACATTATAGTGCAGGTATAAGCAGGGGGCACGTCTTGAACAAGGCTTGAATCTTCTAAGTGCCTTGGTTGAATGCAGTCCACTGCATCCGTGGTTCACTAACATGGTTACCGGGACACTGGTTGCTGTGGTTGCTGCACACTTTGCTGTCATGTTTTTGATGTGTGCACTTTCCTTCATGATGTGTAATGTATACGTAATTATTTTGTCTCAATGAATCTCGGTTTTATTTCAGGTCATAAGTATCAAGGACAACGATAGCTTGGCTGCACGGCTATCGGTGGAAATGAAAGCGGACCTCTTGATTGCTCTGTCTGATGTTGAAGGTACATGTATCAAGCACTACTTTAAAATCCCCCCCATGGTTTCTGCTCTCATTTGACACGCATTTGCCACAATCTGTCATTAGGGAGGGTTCATTGCAACAGTTGTCCAAACTGATCTCTGTGCTGAATTAAAGACAAAAAAATTATAAAAAATCCTCTCTCTCTTCCCTACAGGGTTATACGATCGCCCCCCAGGAATGGATAACGCAAAGCTTATCGACATCTTCTACCCTGGAGACCAGCAATCCATCACGTACGGCTCCAAGTCCAGAGTCGGCATGGGTGGAATGGAGGCAAAGGTTGGTAATTAAATTTAAATCCATAATTCAGCATGTTCAATGCAAATCATCTCTGTGGATACAGTGTTATATTATATTGTCCCCACCAGGTGAAAGCAGCACTGTGGGCCCTGCAAGGCGGCACGTCTGTCGTCATCGCCAACGGCACTCATCCCAAAGTAACGGGCCACGTCATCACTGACATTGTGGAGGGAAAGAAAGTGGGCACCTTCTTCTCTGAAGTGAAACCTGCAGGCGAGTGACTGAACTGTCCCAGAATAATAGTATGGCCGTCATTTGGTTTGGAAAGCATGTCTTCACAACACCCAAGTCACACGCAAGCATCCTGGAAAAACCTTGAAATTGGCATCATGTAAAACACTGGAATACTGCATATTATCAAAATGTGCTAGAAAAATCAACTTCAAATTATTTAACATAAAAAAAATATTTTGATGGTGACATTGTCTTGACAATAATAATTAAAAGGGAATTCATGTTTGCACTAGACAATTTGAAATGAATGAGCCATTCTGAATGAATGTGTCATTCTGTGGGACATATATCATCTGTATACATTCACAAATGTGCAATTGTGTTTACTCCTTCAAATGTCCTTGACAGACATCTTAGTCATGTGATTTTGTTCCCTGTTGCTCTGTTGGCAACTCCAGGCCCCACCATAGAGCAGCAGACTGAGATGGCTCGCAGCGGAGGGAGGGTTCTGGCCTCTCTGCTTCCTGAGGAGGTGAGTTATCCTGGGTTAGGTTCCCTAAAGTTAACTAGACTAAAGCACATGTGAGTGGTAGTTTTGTTTCGTTCTACTATATATCGCAGACTAGTGTCCTGACGATTGCCAGAGGCCATCGCCATTCTCAAATCATCGAACCGTTAATTAATTTGTAAAAGTAGCTAACAACAGCAGGACATTTCAGTATTCAGTTTTGCATATTAATCACCTTTTTTACCTGTGATTGACTGTTTGTTGGTTATTCATTTACTTCCAGAGGGGAGAAATCATCTGCCGTCTGGCTGAGCTGCTCACAGAGAAGAAGGAAGACATTCTCAATGCCAACAAGAGAGATGTGGAGCTGGCAAGGTCCTCAGGTACTGCTGCTCAGAGGAACAATAACTTGACATGACGGTCATTCATATGTAAACAAGTAGCACACACAATTATCCCAAGTCACTTCCAGGTGAGGCTGAGGACAATCAAAAGGATACCATCAGTATTGGAGCAACCATGTTTCCAATACCAACAAAGTAGAGCGCAGAGTAGCTGTAGGAATAAAAAAAGGTTGAGTAGGCGACTATTTGAAACTAAAAATTAGTCACTGAGTAGAGGAGACTGGGACACAGTGCCTTTTATTTTCAACTGGAAACGTTTAAGAAGCTTACAAAAAATGACTAACGATAAGAAAAACTTGACACAGAGTGCTTAATTTGAAAAGGACACAGGAAGTGTTTTAAATATATTTCATTCATGTCTGTCACATGTTCTACAGATATAGACATTGAAACTGTCTATTTTTTGTGTATTAAATTGCGTAAAAAATAGGCAAGACTCCGAATCTATGAATGAGACGTGTGTATCACGTGGGCTGTCCGGCTGCTCTAACCTGTTGACATGGGCGCCCAAATTAAATGCAGGAGGTAACTCCATGCACACACGCTGCTCGCGCAGGCAGTATGTCTCGGCCATAACCTGCCCGATGCGCGATCCAGTGGCTGCGTTTTGTGGTTTTGCAGAAGAAACAAACACAGTTGTGCATCCAAGGCATTTCATAAGTGTTTCACTGGTGTACAAAAGTGTCAAAAAATGCATGCAAACACAATCAACAGCGATAAACAGTGGTCAGCAAAAATAAGACTCCCCTCTCTTTCCATTCACAAAAACTAAACGGGTGAACAGATGATATCCCTATTGCTTCCGCCGCCAACACCACGTGACTCAATTACCGTAAGTGACCAAAAGTGTTCAACAACAACAGACTATACCTGCCTCTTACAGGTCGTTATATTTATTTTTTTATATGAAGTTACTGCATAATCCTTTTCAAAATTCAAAAGCTGCCTGAACCTCATCTTGGCTGTTCAACATAATTAAAGTCTAGGCTGATTTATTCTAGACTCCCAGGGGCAATTGCTCTGTCAGTTAGCATTGCGTTAGCTGTGCTGCGGTTTAAAACCGTACTCCGGATACCGGAGGTTTTGGAGTTTAACACGCAGCTGCGCACGAAGTTAAACCTGATTGCTGTGTACTGACCGACACAGGTTCAGCTGATTCTTAGTAAAACTCGTGTTAAACCGGAAGTACTCTGATTTCCCGTTATACTCCAGCAGATGCAGTCTTAACTTAATGTTGGATGCATTTTGTGCTATAATTACCAACAAAAACTTAATGGGAATGTAAAGTGAACTATAATATAATAAAACGCAAATAATGTTGAAATATATTATGAAATAGTCTAGGCTACTTTTTGTGGAAATCTGAAATCTGGAATCTGAATCTGCCCTCACCTACGTCAATCAATCAATCGCGCCGCACCAGGGGGGCGCCCCCGTCAACAACCGCGCACCACGTAGCCAATAATGTTTATGGGGGGCGCCAAAATTGTTGCTGCATATACCCCCGACACGATGAACATGTCTCGGATAGAGAACTATAACGAGCAGAAGTTATATTTATTGTACTGCATTCGAGGTGTTGTGGACACGGTGGAAGAGGAAAGACACCACCACCACGCTCCGAAGAAAGTCTGTTTGGGATGATCTCAGCAGAAGACCGAGCAGCGGCACGTTAAAAGAATGTATGGAAGCGCTTGAAAGTTGAAGCGCGTAATGCTATTGCTGAGCGGACGCACGACCGAGACCTGAGCCCCGTGAGCCGTGAAATATCACTGCTCATTCCAAATCGACTATGTCCAATATTGTTATTGTACTGAAGGCCTATCCGGCGTAATAAGTGTAAATGTATCATACATTATTATTAATACTACTAATAATAATTAATAAAACTAATTCTGTGTGTGTCGGTTATAATGGAGCCTTGTTTCATCCTGCAAACTGGTTAGTCTCCTCTAAAACCATGTCCGTTTCGAGACTAGACTAACACGCACAAAATACGCCCTCTAGTGTCTGATGTGAATTTCTCTGAAGACACAGCAATTGAGATCAAGGTAAACCGCAGCTGCAGGTTAAACCACAGGTACATACGACACAGCAATGGAGCTTAAGACGTCACGTGACTTCTTGCGTCACCGACGAGTTTAAAACCGTGTTAAACTCTAAAAAGTGGCTAACGTAGCGACAGAGCAATTGCCCCCCAGAGTCTAAATGATGGGAACTCGTTGTCGTTTATGCCGACAACGAGTGTCGTTTTCCTTTATGCAGAGTTAGCTTCTCCAACCTCATTGAGCTGCGCAGGTTCCCTGAGCGGTTTGCGGTCATCTCTCCTATAGGTCGCCTCTCCCTGCAGTTGCTGAACCGCCTGAGTCTGTCCTCGTCCAAGCTGAACAGCCTGGCCATCGGCCTGCGGCAGATCGCCGTGTCGTCAAAGGACAGCGTGGGCCGGGTGCTGCGGAAGACCCGCATAGCCAACAACCTGGAGCTGGAGCAGATCACCGTCCCCATCGGGGTCCTCCTGGTCATCTTCGAGTCTCGCCCCGACTGTCTCCCTCAGGTCGGTTAACCCAAAGGCCCTGCCTCAGTGTTTGATCTGAGTGACCCTGTGTGCATTATTGGGTACTAGGTGTGATCTGCAAGACACTGATATTTAGCCTTGGACTACAGGTGGCTGCTCTGGCTATTGCCAGTGGAAATGCCTTGTTACTGAAGGGGGGCAAAGAGGCGGCCCACACCAATAAGATCCTCCATCAGCTCACCCAGGAAGCACTGTCCATACACGGCATTCAGGACGCCATTCAACTGGTAAGACTTGGATAACAAGGAACTCGTGGTGGTAAAGTGAAGAGTGTCTATTAATGATGTTGCTTCTTGTGTCATTGTCTTTGCCACAGCTGAATGCTTAAACTACTCAATGTTAATGATGGCACAAATGTGCATTGTGCATGTCTTTATATTGTCTATTCTGTACAGTTTACACTGTTGTTATTTTTGTAATGCCTTGTAGGTAAGCACACGTGAAGAAGTTGAGGATTTGTGCCGGCTGGACAAGCTGATTGACCTGATCATCCCCAGGGGCTCGTCCGAGCTCGTCAGGGAAATCCAGAAGGCAGCCAAGGGTATCCCAGTGCTGGGCCACAGTGAGGGCATCTGCCACGTCTACATCGACTCTGAGGCCAGCATAGACAAGGCCATTGACATCGGTAAGTGGGGTTTGACGTGATGCAGGACTCTAGATTTCTTGTGAGCTTAGCAGGGGCTGGCTATGAAAAATGTTGGTGTGTTACTGAATTGGAGCCAAGGTCAGGACATGGTTCTGTGTACGTGAGAGGCATCTCAATTGCAGGGCTGATAGCGTTCTGGCACCACGCCGGAATTCCGGCGTACCGACGTGTCTGCGAAAAAAAAAAAAAAAAATCAGGTTTGCGTGGTCTGACATCGTCCATCGTGATGGCTGACTGACATCAACAGCAACCTTCGTACATGAGGCCCCAGGTGTGCAGCCCCACCCAGCCCAGAGTCTGACTCAGGCCAGGTGAGGCTGTGGACCAGCTAGCACACACACTACACAATATGTTTGTGTTTTTTACTAATTTCTTCGTTCGTCTTTTACTGTTTTATGTGGCGTTGTCTTTTGTGGGGATTTAGCCATTTTAATGGCAGGGCTCGCCTCCCCACGTGCAAATGTTCCACCAAAACAAGCCCCCCCCTCACGCTATTTTGCAAGGGCACTGTTGCTGCATCCTGGGCTTAGCACTACCCACGGCAATGGTGATTGGTTAAAGAAATACAAACTAGGCGGAGCGTTTTTCCCCAATGCCAGAATGATAGTGAATAGAGCCAGACCTTTCTCCAGCGCTGGCACAGTACTTAAACACAGTGTGGAGATGGCTGGCTATGCGAGACTAGTTTGGCCCAGTCCTCAACAAATGTCACATCATGATTTTAATCGTTTTTTCAGTGAAAATGAAAATTGTGATGCAAAAATTATCATTCCCACTAATATTGAGTCATATTTACAATATCTGTCGAAATAATCACAATATGATTCTTTTTATTATTATTTATTTTTTACAATATCATTCAGGCCTAATAATTAATTTGAATTGGTAACACGTTGTTTTAACAGTGAAAGATTCCAAGTGTGACTACCCTTCTGCCTGTAACGCCATGGAGACACTCCTGGTCCACAGAGATCTGTTGAGGACGCCAATGTTTGACCAGATCATTGACATGTTGAGAACTGAAGAGGTAAGATTGAATGTGCCCTAAACGACAATGAACGTTTATTGTAAAGTAATGTTACCTGTATTGTTAGGTGGCATATAAGAAGATAGGTGTAGGTTTTGGTAGTAGGAGTAGGTTTGTACATAGTTATTACATAATTGTACATAGTTCTAGTTTGTACAGTTTAGGAACTAATTTCCGTTTGATATCTGATATCTATTTGCTGGATATATGTTGAACATTATGAGAAATATATAACGGTTCCCATGATGGGACAAAATGAGGACGGAACAAAGTCTATCATTCTGGTGATAGAATATGGTTCTCCTTTCTTATTGGAAATGTCTAATCCAGTGATTCTCAAACTTTTTCTGTCATTACCCCCTTTGGAGGAAGAACAATTTTCATTCCCCCCACCCCAACAAAATTGTGACAAAATAGGCCACGTTTAACTTTATTGACATCAAAATCATGAACATTCCTTTTGCTGTGCTTTTTCTTTTTCTGTGCATGGTATTTCTAAGTATGTTGCATCATTTTAATTATCCTGAATTAAAATATTACATGTATAGTATTTTCTCATTTCATTTAAATCTGTTGGCTGTTTGCAATTGCAAGTCTTTTTATATTGATTCAAGTGTTATTACTCAGGCCAACACAGTTAAAGTCTATATTTTTTCATACTATGACACATTTACGTTTGTGTTTATGAAAGTCTGCCTTTATTACGCAACTGCAGCGCATTTGGAAATGTCAACAAACAGATGAGCGCAACATGCTTATGTCCTATTTATAAAATGTATTTTAATCACACAATCGAACCTTTGCAACATGTGAAACAGGCCCATTGGCTACCATGCATAATAAGCTGTTTTACATTTCAAATTTCAAATCGCGCAGACGTGACCGAGCCCGACCCGAACCCGAGCATAATTTAAATATCTGTCCGAACCCGACCCGGCCCGTCGGGTACCGTCGGGTCCCGTCGGGTCCCGTCTGGCTTGGGTCGGGTATCCAATAAGGAGCTGTTCAGCGGCCGTGACGTATGAAACACGACTTTTATCCATGTTCTGATCGGTGATTCTGTGAGCGATCACGAGGTCTATTCAAGTATGCCGCTTATCCCAGCTATCTTCATCCGACTTAACATAGCCGCGCCTTTTTATCCTGGCTCGGCAAACGTGCAACCGATTAAGCCAGGATGCGCCGAGCAGACTAGTTCAAGCCAACTTGCTCAATTATCCTGGATTTCTTTATCCTAGTTTTGTGCAATACCCCCTGAACACCATTGCTACAGTAGCGCGGTTTGTTTATGGTTCCGCCGCAGAAAAAAATTCCGACGTCCAAATATTATCCCCCCCCCCCTTTTCCCCCTGGGATGGGCGCGCCACACACTTTGAGAAACACTGGTCTAATCCATCATGTCCCCTGTGTTCCTACAGGTCAAGATCCATGCAGGGCCCAAGTTTGCGTCCTACCTGACCTTCAGTCCCTCCGAGGTGAAGTCTCTGCGGACCGAGTACGGTGATCTGGAGTGCTGCATCGAGGTGGTAGACAGCATGCAGGACGCGGTGGATCATGTACACAAATATGGCAGCTCTCACACAGACGTCATCGTCACAGAGAACGGTACACAAACTGCAATATTGTCCTCTGTGCAAACCCTTTTGACATTTCTCATTCCTGTTTTTCACGTTTGTATCCGATTTTACATTTTTTTGTTTTGACAGAGGAGACGGCTGAGCAGTTCCTCCAACAGCTGGACAGTGCCTGCGTGTTCTGGAACGCCAGCACTCGCTTCGCTGACGGGTATCGCTTTGGCCTAGGTAGGCGCAACATATTACTTCCAATGTTTCCCCTGCCGTTCTACAGCAATTCAATCAACCACATTCTTTAAAGATCCAGGACTGTTTGACATAATTGTTTACCAGGTTTTTTATAATTCATTCATAATTATTGCCATAATTAACATGAACTGACTTTTCAGTGCTTTTGACCTTGCTATAATGTGGTGACATTACAGGAGCTGAGGTTGGCATCAGCACAGCACGGATCCACGCCAGGGGCCCGGTGGGGTTGGAGGGGCTCCTGACCACCAAGTGGGTGCTGCGGGGTGAAGGCCACACGGCAGCCGACTTCTCGGAGCAAGGCAGCATGAAGTTCCTCCACGAGAACATCCCAGTCTCTCACAGAACCTTAAACTAGGCTCCCAACCCCCAAAGCCACTTGTTTTAAATCACAGGGGTGTGAAAAATGTGTCCATCCTCAAAATGTCAAGATGTTAGTTTGGTTGAGCCATTGGTTTGTAGTATTATCTCCTGCTCAGCTGTACCCATGAAGAGTTGCTACTGTGCTCCTTTTCCAAATGGTAAATCTGTGGAACCGCATTTTGAAAATGCACTTTTTAGGTATCTTCAACTTGATTTTGTACAGTAAAAAATGTTTTTTATATGTTTGGAAAAACTGGAATTTATCATGGGGAAAAAGAAAGATACTGATAAAAGACAATGTCTATGGGTGACAATCACCTACTTAAACATGAAGGGTTGCAACGATACCAACTGAATACATATTACTCAGTCATGCCGGCTACCAAAACATCAATGTCTGATGGGAATATTATTTTTTACTGATGGCAGAAACCTAAATCGCTCCAGTTTTGATTATATAACTTATTTTCTATTTGCTGAATCTTTTTCTATGTAATGGATTTTCTTTCTATCCTTACTTCTCTGCCTTCTGTTACCCTCTGCACATTTTGTTTGAATAAATACTGTATAGTTGGTTCATTCACTTCATCTGTTGTTCAGAATCATGACGCAGAAACTCGTGCTAATATCCCTAGTTTTCAAATGAAGTCATATAGTACACTTATGATTACTTAGTTTTTGCATTTTTGAACAAACTTATATGTAGGTTGTCAGCATGAATTGGTAGCCCGAGTAGCTGGGTTTCTCGTAGGACATCCAGCAGTTGTCTGAGTGGGTGGCATTGCAGAGGGAGAGTGCATGTCAGAGCAGTCACTGCTGCACACTGATGAAGTTCCCCCCCCCCCCCCCCCCCCGTCAACAACCGTGGGGGCCCAAAAAAATTATTTGCACCGGGGCCTATCATGTTACACCAGTGCAATATAGTATACGTGCTCTCCATTACTTCAGTTGAAAGACTCCTGAATTGCTTGTGAGCTTGAACCCAAATCTGTTGTCTTTATTCAAGAAAGTCCACAACAATGTTGATTGGGAGACATTCTATAAAGGCTGTTGCAGGAAGCTAATGAAAGCAATTTGTCAGCACAAATCTCCCCTATGACTTTTAAGCACATGTCAACCTCATGCCTCCATATACTGTATATTCAAGTAACAAGTCAAGCCCCACACTATGCTTTTCTTCTGAGGAAAACAAAACTGACAGTTCATCCGTTACACGCCACCTTAGTGCTGGGGCCCTCTGACACAGGTACACAGGTAGATGTTGAAGTATGCATTTATTGGAGATGGCGAGATCTGTAATACGCCGAGTTGATGTAACATGCTGCCACGACAATGGCTCTCTCCTGAGTGTGTGTGGTGATAGCTGGTTTATCCTGGGTGCCATGATTGCTCTGCACCACAGTTGTGCAGCCCCACCCAGCCCAGAGTCTAATCAGTGTGACTCAGGCCAGGTGAGGCTGTAGACCAGCTTGCAACCACACACACACTACACACAAACAAATTAGGGCAAACACACTCTGCTGAAGATGATGATATATGTATGATATGTGAACCCAGATGAAGGAATCTGTTTTTTGTGGTTGAAAGTTAAAAGTATAGTGCATCGCAGAACCCACTGGTCTGGGCCCAGGTTCCCGATAACGATGGATCCACGCTCCTACGATCCTTCTTACGAATCATCTTTCGAACGATCGTTATTTTTTTCTGTGCATTTCCCGAAACTCCTCTTAACATGAACGCGCGTGCACAGATCTAACGATCGATTGTAGCCTTGTACCTGTCCACCGACATGGTTCTGAAATAGTACATATCAGGGCCCAGTTTCCCGATAACGATGTACGATCCATCTTACGAATCATCTTTCGAACGATCGTTATTTTTTTCCGTGCGTTTCCCGAAACTCCTCTTAACATGAACGTGCGTGCACAGATCTAACGATCGATCGTAGCCTTGTACCTGTCCACTGACACGGTGCTGAAATACATATTATACCAGGGTCTGGGTGAATACTCGATTCTGATTGGCTGGAGGGTGTAGGTTAAAAAGTACACCTAGGAAAGACGTTGACGCTATGAAGACGCTATGGCCACGTTGCTTGGCAACGCCTGCATACGGGATATATTTATGATATAAGCTGTTTCTCAATCTGCGTACATGTCCGCATAGACATAATATACGTAGACGCCTCATAGACTGACGCTGCCTGTTGGAGCTGACGTATCAGCGCGGCCGCCATCTTGGATGGGTCCCCAGTGCGCCCCCAGTGCATTTATTTCTACTGAGGAAGGTGTATCCCCAACTACAATAATAAGCATAACTCCCCGAATTTTTACCAGATTTTCACACGGTTTGGTTTGTTACAAACGGCAGAGATTTAGTTATGATACAGGACGAATTAATTAAAAAAATTAATCCCACGCGATCTGGTGTCAATACTGTGCTGTAAATTGCACAAAATACTGGCATAGCTTGCTCTCCCGTTGACTCCTATGCTAGACTAGAGTGAGGAGACCCAACCAATATGGGGGCGACGCTGGGTTACGTTCCAGCATGTCATGAGGCGTCTACGTATATGTCTATGCTTGTCCGTACTTGTGTTCTTGTGGACTTGTGAAACGTCATCAGTCGCAGCCCAAGTACTGTTCCAATTCAAAGCCCGCATCCATAGACATATATACATAGACGCCTCATGACGTGATGGAACGTAACCCAGCGTCGCCGCCATATTGGTAGGGACTCCTCACTCTAGTCTAGCATAGGAGTCAACGGGAGAGCAAGCTATGCCAGTATGTTGTGCAGCTTACGGCGCAGTATTGACACCAGATCGTGTGGGATTACCTTTAACAAGTAAGATTGAACAATAATTCTTATTTAAAAAAAAAAAAAAAAAAAAATTCGTCCTGTATCATAAATAAATCTCTGCCATTTGTAACAAACCAAACCGTGTGAAAATCCAGTAAAAATTCGGGGAGTTATGCTTATTATTGTAGTTGGGGATACGCCTTCCTCCATAGAAATGAATGCACTGGGGGCGCACTGGGGCCCCTTCCAAGATGGCGGCCGCGCTGCTACGTCAGCTCTAACGGGCAGCGTCAGTCTATGAGGCGTCTATGTATATATGTCTATGTCCGCATCTAGCCAAGTACAGTCCAAATGCCCGGATGTGTTCTTGCTCCGCCCATTTTATCGAGGATGCATCGGGTGGTGACTTGTGTGGACTTGGGCAGCCAAGTATCCCAGATTCATGCATTTCACGCACCAACCAGCTGCTCCTTTCATTCATTCATTCACCGACGTCCACATCAACATAAACATCGTTTTTCCCGCCACTAGCTTTTTATATGTAGGGCAGGCTACAGATATGTAGGCTACAGAACAATACAAATATTTATACATATTAATATTTTTTAAATGAAAAGAGGCAGGGTTGTATTTTATATCATATTTCGTTTTATTGTAAATATACATTACAGTGAAAATAACCGGAGTAGATGTACAGTCAAGACGAGCTGAGATGGTGACGTCATCAAGTCCGCTGCTGTTCCAACTGCAGAATGACCGTACTGCGTTCTCCCGTCCTCGGAAGTTTGTACTCCTGAGTCGAACTTACCAAGTCCGAACTACCAAGTACGCAAGTCCGAACTTGGCGTACTTGGTATTGAGAAACGGCTTATAGCTTCCTGAAAGCATCGTTGCTTAACGACCGTCGTTAAGACGCTCGTAGCTAACGAGAGCTCCAGGGGTACTCGTAGCGCTACGAGCGTCGTTAACGTTGCACAAAACATCCAATACCACTGAATGTCCAGCTGGTGACTCCACTGAGGCTAAAGTTACGATAGGCTATATAGCTTAGTGTCTATGTTATTGGTAATGGTGTGTCACGTCTGGGCCTATTGTGTGCCGTTAGGTTGTTATAGTTTGGTGATTGATAAAGATGATGTTACAAGTCGGCCTATTCTTAGAAACAATTGATTAGTAAAAAGTCTCAATCACTCTTCTACGTGTATCAAAACCAGCCACATAGTTTTGAGGGAGGTCTTCCTGAAACCCTTATTCTTCCTCGTCGTCATCATCTTCATCGCCATCCTCGCCATCCTCCGGCTCACCTAACGCTACCCCGGCCTTAGCTGTGTAACCCACCTGATGGGTAAGACACTGGACCAGATTACTCTAGACTCGTAAGAGGGAGTGATGAAGAATAGAATTAGACACCGATTGAGTAAGAGACACACAGAGGTAAGTTTAACAATGTCCGTGTATTAACACATGAAAAATAAATATTTTTACAAATATGGCCGGCCTTTAGTTTTTCTTTTAACGTGTCTTTTTTAAAATCGGGTGCACCCTTAAAACAAAATAAAATAAACTCTTGTTCTCCAAGGAAGGAAAAAATAAAGAATGTTCCTTTAAGTCTTTCTGACTCTTTCTCGGTCCTACCACACCGACAGGACTACAGACGAAGAAGAGAGGGTTCTCTTCAGCTCCAATCCAGATGTTCACAAGGTTAGCTCGCCATCTCCCTTCTGGGGAGAGAATCCAGAATCCAGGGTCTCCAAAAAACCCAGCCTGTATAGCACAACAGGGCTTAGATAAATCTATTCACTTCTTTTCTTTAACTGTACAGTATGTATTTTTCAATTATAATCAATTTCACTGTGTAATGTAACTTTTCACTGTTAACGTATTACAAGATAACTTCTACATTACCGTGTTAGCATATGAAATGTTAACATCACTGTTTTTAATGAAAACAAAATCATGAAATGACTGATAAACAATCAAAAATGCACATGTAAATGATTTTAAACCACTCACAATTAAACAGTAAATACCCACATTAAATTAAAATG
This sequence comes from Merluccius polli, assembly GCA_030340625.1. Classification (NCBI taxonomy): domain Eukaryota; kingdom Metazoa; phylum Chordata; class Actinopteri; order Gadiformes; family Merlucciidae; genus Merluccius; species Merluccius polli. The sequence goes on from JAOPHQ010004840.1 coordinate 399,759, forward strand.
AGTAAAATAATGTAATCCTATAATATCCTGTGCCTATGTGCAACAGCACTGTACTACACAATAATTTAGCAGTCTCATCATAACCCATGACTCAGCTTAATGATGTCTCTTTACATTCACACAATGCAAATAACAGGCACACATACTCTTTTTCACACACACACACACACACATGCACACACACGCGGGTTTCATGCTACAGCTCGGCGGCTAACACAACACGAGGATATGCTAACTCGTGGCGCTAACTGCTAACTGCCCACACTTCACAGCACTCACCGGGAAAATAAAAGAATGAACAAAGATAAAGTTCCCAGGGCCGCTTCTCCGTGGTCCACCAGACGCTCAGGTATCGGCCCAACCGGTTCCTTTTCCTCCACAGTTCCTCAGTAGGTAAGTTAAAGTATTTTTTCCGACTTTTCCACTCACTGTCTCGGTGTTCGTCCTGCCACCGCTCGGTGCTGTGCGTGTATCACTGCGCGTTTCACTAACCCGCAGCAAGGGGGCGGAACATGAGCCAATCTCTCACAGAACCACTCTTAAAGCGAAAATAGACCTCTGGGATAAAATAAATAAATAAATTAAATTAACATACTTTACTCTTACTATACTCTTTTTTTCCAACAGGTTACACTCTCCCCCCTTAAATGTATGCACGTCCCGCTGCATGCTTACAGGGCTGCTGGGTAACTGCTGTCTCTATTACTTCTAAAGGAATGTTTGTTAACCAATCCCTACTAGCATTATCATTGAGGGAATTGGTGAGGGCGGTACTCAACCCTTGAAACAAGGCCGTAACAACAGAAACTAGAGGATTACCCAACTCAGGATAATGGAACCTACATGCTGGCTCGCGTTGTCTGAGTGATCTCCTAATGTGAGTGTCTGTTTCTGTTTGTCCTTCTGTCCTTTCTAGAGTTGGTTTCTCTGCATGGTCTTTAGCTTTTGGTCCCATAGGACTTTCTGCCACAGGTTCTGAGGTTGTATCAGGTAGGTCTCCAGGTAAGTTATGAACTTCCACTTCAGGTAAATCTTGATTTTCCTGTTCAGGTAAGTTTCCTGTTTCATTTTCAGATGAATTTCCTGTTTCATTTTCAGGTGAGTTTCCTGTTTCCTTTCCAGGTGAGTTTCCTACTTCCTCCTCAGCCATACTGACATGATAAGGGTGAGGATTTGCAGGGTCTTGATCATGGTTACTCGGGACAGGTGCAAGACTGTGTCTCGGCATATCATACACTGTGACAAATCTCCTGTCTTGAACATTCGGTAAGGTAGCAGTTGCATACCAGCCGTCATACGTGTCATTATCTGTATCAAAGGGCTCTTCATCTTGTTGAATGGCACTTTGCTGCCTTGTTCGAGGTTTCTTTGGACTGCTCTTTGGGTTTTGTTCTTCTCTCTCAGTTTCAGGAAGAAATCCACAAGGAAGTAGAAGGTCTCTATGTAGCGTCCGTGATGGTCCTTCCTCCTTTTCCGGCTTCACAGAGTAGACAGGTAAGTTGCCCATCTGCTTGGTAACCACATAGACTGTGGACTCCCAACGATCCGCCAGCTTATGTTTGTTGCGAAGACGAAGGTTACGGACGAGGACTCGATCCCCAACAGCCAATGGCGACCTGATAACTTTCTTCCAGGTGAGATCTCAGGTTCCTTACGTACTGAGAGTGTGAACTGGACTCTTTTCCTTTGACTGGCAACCCAAAGGCTAAGTCCAAGGGCAGCCTTGGTTGTCTACCAAACATTAACTCATATGGCGAGAACCCGGTGACGTCATTCCTCGTGCAATTGTAAGCATGAGTGAGGGGTTTGACATGGTCTCGCCATTGAGTCTTCTCTTTATCTTGCAGGGTGCCTAACATGCTGAGGAGTGTTCGGTTATACCGCTCAACAGGATTTCCCCTGGGGTGGTAAGGACTTGTTCTCACTTTACGGATCCCAGCTAACGCACATAGCTCTTTGATGGTGTGAGACTCGAAGTCTCTACCCTGATCGCTGTGCAAGCGTTCAGGAAACCCATAATGGACCAAGAAGTGTTCCCATAAGGTTTTTGCGACGGTAGTAGCTTTCTGGTCACTGGTGGGGATGGCTACGGCATATTTAGTGAAGTGGTCTGTAATGACGAGGATGTCCTTAGTGTTGTGGCTGTCTGGTTCTAATGAAAGAAAGTCCATACAGACCAACTCCATTGGTCTAGTGGTTTGGATATTAACAAGTGGGGCAGCCTTGTCCGGTCGTGTCTTTCTCCGAACGCATCTCTCACATGTTTTCACCTTCTTCTCCACCTTGGCGGCCATCTTCGGCCAGTAGAACCGTGACCTGGTAAGTTCAAGAGTGCACTCAATCCCTAAGTGCCCCATTTCATCGTGGAGATTCCTGAGTGCAGTGGGTCTTAGAGCATTTGGGAGTACTAGCTGGAAGAGGGTTTGTCCCTCACACTCCCGTGTGCGGTACAAAATGCCTGACTTCAACTGAAGCCTTTTTCATTCTCTTAGGATCGACCGTTCTTCAGGAGAATCTGCTGTGTGATCCGCAGGTAAGTTGTTGGACTCCACCAGCTTGATAACTCTGTCAAGAACGGGATCTTCTCTTTGAAGTTTCCTGAGGTCAGACTCACTATACTTAGGTACTGTTGAGGCTCCATCTTGCAACTCTCCTTCAAAGACATCAGGGATTGCATCCGCTTGAATGGCAAGAGATTCAACGTAGCCATAGAAAGGTGAGAGCTCTTGAACCTGCCTCACAGTATGTCTTTGACAGGTAGCTGCGACAATCTCTGGGGTCACCAGTTCAAACTTGCCTATGGATGTTAATAGCTGGGAAGTGAATCGGTCAATCCTTTGGCTCTCTTCCTGCGATGCAGCATCATTTTCCAAGGCACCATGGTGTCTCCTTGACAACCCATCCGCATCCGCGTTCTGCTTACCAGCTCGATACTTGATATTGAAAGTGAACGTCGAGAGTGCGGCTAACCAACGGTAGCTCGCAGCGTCAAGCTTGGCTGTGGTAAGTAGGTATGTCAAGGGATTGTTGTCTGTGATGACAGTAAAGGAGTTTCCATACAAATAGTCATGAAACTTCTCTGTGATGGCCCATTTAAGGGCCAAGAATTCCAGTTTGTGTGCTGGGTATCTTGCTTCACTGCAGGAGAGTCCTCTACTAGCGTAGGCAATCACACGCAGGTTCCCTTCCTGCTCTTGATATAAAGCGGCTCCTAATGTTGTGCTGGCATCCGTATGGAGCACATAAGGAAGCTTAGGATCTGCATAACCAAGGACTGGGGATGATGTTAGCTTGTGTATGATTTCCTCGAAGGCCTGTTGACACTCAATATCCCAGCGTTCACCAAACGGCTCTTTTGGGCTGAGGTATTTTCCATCACTTACACTAACCTTGACTCCTTTCCGCCGTGGTGGATATCCGGTTGTAAGGTTGGTTAAGGGCTTGACGATCCTTGAATAATCCTTGACAAACCTCCAGTAGTAACCAGAGAAGCCTACGAAAGATTGGAGCTCCTTTAAGTTCTGTGGTCTCGGCCAGGTTTTCAAGGCTTGAACCTTTTCAGGGTCAGTCTTCACTCCATCGCTGGAAACAATGTGCCCCAAATAACGCACCGAAGTCTGAAATAACTTACATTTTTCTGGTGAGAGTTTCAAGCCATATTCCTCGAGACTGCTGAGCACATGGATGAGCCTAGTCTCGTGTTCTTCAAGAGTGTCCGAAAACACAATGAGATCATCAAGAAAAACAAGGACCTCCTTTAGATGGATATCACTCATGCACTTCTCCATGAGCCGCTGGAATGTGCTCGGTGCATTGGTGACTCCCTGGGGCATCCGATTGAATTCCCAGAATCCAAAGGGGCACACAAAGGCGGTTTTATGCTTGTCACTTTCATTCATCTCAATTTGATAGTACCCAGACTTCAGGTCCATCACGGAAAACCACTTAGATCCAGCGAGAGCGGAAAACGACCCTTCCAGGTTTGGCAATGCATAGGAGTCTTTTATTGTTTGCAGGTTTAATTTTCTATAGTCCACACATAGGCGGACATCGCCATTCTTTTTCCTCCCCACCACGATCGTGTGATGAAAATGGGGACTCTGACTCTCGGATTACGCCAGCATCAAGAAGGGTTTGAAGGTGCTTTTTGACTGCTTCATAATCCCGAGGATGAATCGGACGGGGTCTCTGTTTGATTGGGGTCTCATCCTTCAGCTTGATGTTGTGCTGGATTTTGGTCGCATGACCAAAGTCAAGATCATGTTGGGCAAAGACATGAGAAAAGCTACTGAGCTTTGTTGTAATTCTCTCTTTCCACTCCTCAGGAAGAGAAGGCCCGAAATCAAAGCTTTTCCCAGGAAGCTTTGCCTCTGCTTGGTGAGTAGAGCACTCAAAAACATGCTTCCGATCCTCTTCATCTACATGGTGATTCTCGATGACAGAATCTGCAACAGTCAGGTCTGCGATAACGCAGTTGGTAGGTAGAATGATGTCACGTTCGGTTTCATTTCTAAGGAGGCAGCTTGTTGGAGCCATGCTCCGGCAAGGAAATGAGACAAGAGTCCACAAACACACCACCTGGCAAGGTGGATCTGGATGGTTGCTCTAACAGGCCATATTTCTCTGTGATGACTGAGCTGACACAGATACAGCCTTCAAGCAGCACTTTTTGTTTCGCTGGAAGGACTTCCTGTTCTCTCCCTCTGAGCTTCACAAAACCAAGCTTTCCACTTGTTGCTTGTTTTCTCCTCAGTTGCAGTGTACGAAGGACGTGACTGTAGCCATGGCAAGGTGAGTTATGGGAAAATGAAGATTCATCACAATACTGATCAAAGAGAGGGTCTAAAGTGTTGGTACCGATTAACAATGGGACACCACTATTTGACCTGAGATCAGGAACAATTAAAGCCAAAGTTGAAATTTCAGGCTCGGACTCAAGAAGGGCTTTCGGGAACTTGAGGTCAACCTCCACATATCCCAGGTAAGGAACAGGTTGGCCATTTGCTCCTTCTACTTCAAGGATATCGCTGATGGGTCTGATAGGATGATCAGACAGATATGTCTGATAAAAGGACTTGGCCACTGTGGTGACCTGTGACCCGTTATCAAGCAAATAACTGCAGTCCACCCCACCTACATTTACACTGGCCGTACATTTGCTACCTACAAGATGTTTCGGCAATTTTCTTTCTGGTGTGACTCTGTGGGAGTAAATTGCAGGGTTTCGCTCACCTGTAGATGGGGGACATGGTGGTTGCTTGGCTTCCATTTTCCCCTCAATGGAAGCCGGTTCTAGTTTAACCAGGGTGTGGTGGGTGAGCCATTCTGGGCTTCCCAAGCGCGCTGCTTCTCCCTGAGCTCTGCTTTCTTGGCCTGCACAAGGGTGGGATTGGGCATGTTGTTGCACGTGGATGCAATATGGCCATCCTCACCACATTTAAAGCAATACCATGGCTTTGGCTTCACCATGGCTGTCATTTGCTGAAGCTGTCCCTCCGGCTGGGTATTTTTTGTCTTTTATCTCTGTTTTGTACTTACTGTGGCTTTCTTTTTTTTAGGCTTCTCCAGACTGCATGCACTGAGTTTTGCGACCTGAACCTGAAGTTCAGCGATCTGCTTTTGGATGTCTTTGGTCATAGCTAAAAAAGCTTGTTCTGCTTCCTGCGGCGCGCTAATATCCTCTGTGTAGGATGTGTGCAGCCTGCACATTTGACATGGCTTTTGGCTTCGTAAAACCAAGGTGCTCTTTCATTCTGCTAGCTTTGTTAGCCTGTTTGTCTTCCTCCTTTCGCAGTAAGAGAAGAAGCTCTGCAAATGATGGTGGTTTGCTCTTGAGCTGCTCAAGCTGAAGACTGGTGATGAGAAGACTATTCCAGCATCCACGACAGAATTGCTTGAGAAGTTGTTTGTCAGCATCAGGAGCAGAAATTCCCCCTTTTGCGACCACATAGTTTAATGCTGTGTGAAGTCGCTGCAGGTAATCTGGCGCTTTCTCCCCAGCATTTTGATTGTTGTTCAAGAATCGTGCAAAAAGCTCATCCCCATCTTCGACAGTGGCATAAGCAGAATCAAGTAAGGTTAAGTACTCTTTTGGTGAAGCTTGAGGTCCTAATGACTTGATTATGTTTGCTGCTGGAGGTGAGAGACTTTCAACAATTTTTCTTACCACTTGGGAGTTAGGGACTGACGGATCATTCAAGCAGAACTCCACACTGTTGCGCCACGTGTCGTAGTCGACCTCAAAGGTTGGCTGAGGAAGTCGTCCGGAAAACTGTTTCAGTTTACAAGGAGAATGAAGATGAGATGAAATTTCACTGCTCTTGACTATGTGTTCAACCACAACACGTTGCACTTCCGGCGTGCTGAGTTGATCTGAAGGTAAGTGGAAAGGGCTGGTTCTTTCTCGTACTGGAGAGAGAAGATCTCTTACCTCGGTGCCAGTCTGGGGTCTGTAGAAGGTCTGACTCACCTCAGTGGGGACACTGACAAAGCTAGGAGCAGTAGCTTGGATATCACTTTGTGTAAGGGGCGGCTCTATTTCCACAGGGGTTTCACTGGTTTCAACTGGGGTCTCACTGCTGATGGACTCACTGATCCTAGCCAGCTCCTTACAGAGGATATCTCCAAAATCCATGCCGCTCACCTTAGCTAAATCTTTCAATCCAGAAAGGTAAGTCTCTGTCGCACTGATGCCCACATCACTAGTGTAAACACTGGCAAGACTCTGCACATGGTGAATAACCTCTGGTTTGGTAACACATGGTCTTCGATAAGGTAAGCGAGTGGTTTCAAGGTCTTTTACGGCACTGCCATACTCAAACTCTACAACTGCCTGAGTTACACACTGTAAAAAATGTCCGTAACATTAACACTGAAATGCTGTAAAATCACTACATAAAAAACCTGTAAAGGTTTGAAACATTGTTCACTTTGCAGTAGGGCTGAAACGATTCCTCGAGTAATTTGAGTACCTCGAATACAAAAAATGGTCAGAGGATTTTTTTCTGCCTCGAGGAATCGTTAGTTTAATAGAGCGCAACAGTGCGGTGCCGGAAGTAAAAATCCCATTCATTTTTCCCGTCGAGATTTTGATTAAAATCCATTACGTCGTAACCATACAATGTATACTTACAACCGGCCGTTTTATTGTGCAATGATAGGATAGGCAACTTTAGTAACCAAAAACTAAAGGAAGGTTTCAAGAAAACAAGTTTTATTCGCGATGTCATTTAGAAGGACTGCATTACCCACAATCCTAAAGTGTAACACGACGTCTTTGATTGGTGGAGCTCGCTGTTACCATGGAAACGTTTACCTACGAAAGTCAAGTCGTCGATTACTGCTACCACTGAACTCGATCGTTTACCACACAGAGCAACCATGATTTCCCTTAGACTCATGGTTACTCTGTACATATTGAAAAATATGTTGATATAGAATATACGATGATATATGATTAAAAACAAAATAAAAATATATGATATAGCAGTGTTGTATAGTAATTTGGGTAGTATAAAGCCTAGGAATACATAATGTTGAATGAATACGTAACTAAAATCACATGATGTATTAAAAACGAGAAACGTTATTACCTTATATAACCCATTATATAACACCCTGTCTTAGCCGACACACATTTGGAATCGGCATTGTTGGACGCGCGAGCGGTGATTGCAGTCAGGACTGTACCATGTCGATGACAACACTATATACACTATGAAACACTATACATACACACACAATATATGACACAACTTTTATTAAAAATATAAACACTATAATAATTACAAAGGTGCAAGAAGCACGCTAAATTATCGGGTTGGAAGTTGTCGGAAAGGGTTCGCAATGGTTTAGGGATGAGTAGTTCATTCACTTGTTCACAAAATAATGTACACAGTCTTGTACCTTTGCCTTTTCTTCCGTTTTCCAAATTCTTTTTATTCCCGAATCAAACATAATATGGTCACGACTACCATAACGAACGATTGGCTTATTGGTTAAAGGCTTAATACTCTTTTTATAAGGATTCTACGAAAAGTGGACGAGATAAATGCATGGGAAATTTACTTCCGGCACCGTTGCTGTTAAAAAAGGGGGAGGTCACTGTTACGCTCTATTGAGCGGAGGACCGGAGACAAGGTAATATTAACGTAGCAAATCAGTTTGATCAACGTTAATGTATTTTACGAACATAAACGCCTGCCTTGCAGAGGGCTAGGTTTTTGTTAATTATGACTGACTACTGTCAAGTTTGTGGTTAGTTTATTACGAGCGTGACGACATGACTTCATAGAGGGTTGATTTAAAATTTAAAAGGACAGCGCTGATGAGTCTAGATGGAAATAAAAACATAATAAAGTTAATTAAGCAGTTGTAAAATTTAGTCAACTACTACGTAGCTGGTCACAGTGTCTCACTCTATTGATTATGTGTGTGGTTATTGTGTTCCAATACAGTAGTTGTCTTAATTGTACACTGCAAAAAGACACTGCAAAATAAATGCCTTATGTTTTTGATAACTTGAAAGTAATGTAATTTTATTTATTTTTGATATCTTGAAAGTAATTTAATTTTATTTATTTTTGTTATCTTGAAAGTAATTTTATTTTATTTGTGTTTTACTTATTCTTATTTATGTTAGCAGTTGCCTCTTTGGTAATGTTTCAAGACCAGAAAATACTTGCTAAATAAAAACAGTTGATTCTAAAAAAGGAAACCAATTGGTCATTCATTATTAAGTGAAATATGTTATTTTCTCTTGTGTATTCATAATTGCTCTTTAACCAAGCAAAAATACGTTTGATCCGATTACTCGATTAATCGATGTAATTTTCAGTAGAGTACTCGATTACTAAAATATTCGATAGCTGCAGCCCTACTTTGCAGTGTAATTTAGTAAAATGTTAAACTAAATATAACTGTAAATTTAAAAGTAAAAAAATGTTCTTTACACATAATTTACGTGTTCAAAATACTTATTGATGTTATTGTGACACACAAATACTGTATTACAAAAACAATGCAATCCATATTAAATGACAATAAAACAGTCTTAATATTACAGCGTGATTATGTAGACCAAGGGTTCCCAAACTTTTCAACCCGCGACCCCCAAAATAACTGTGCCAGAGACTGGCGACCCCCCGGATGTGACTGAAAAAAAAAAAAAAAAAGAAGTTTATATCCATGCATTGCGCGACTCATAGCGATGGCAGCTGGTTGCATTAGTGTTTCCCCGATTGTGTGTGTAACGCGTTAAAGTCCCGGCCCTAATTATAATTTGAACTACCATGTTTCATAATTTTTACAACTATGGCTGATTTTTTTTTTTTCTGTATTTCCTTTTCTTTTTTTTTTCCAAAATGTATTTTATTCATGAAAATAATTTCGCGACCCACCCCTCGGCGTCCCGCGACCCCCCCAGTCCCCCCACTTTGGGAACCACTGTAGACTTTAACCTGTTTTTTTTTTTTTTTTAATATGAAATTAAATTTTTCCAAAATGCCAAGACTGCCACCATGGCATATTTATTTATGCCATTTTCGATTCAACAGCAGTAACATCTGGATTGTTTTCAATGAATTAGGCCAATGTTTAAACAAAATACCCTGAATGAATGAACACTCAGAAGAACTTTGGAGGAAGTACCTGGCAGTGGTAAGTTAAACATCATCTTTATTACTGTCTATGCTTTGATGTCACGTTTTACTCGGTTTTACTCGTAAACATGTATATTTATTGGTTTTAGGGTTTTACTCAGAATCTTAGGTTGCTAGACGTGTTGCCAAGGGGAGACCTGTAACTCCCACCCGGATGTGTTATGATTCGAATTCCAGCCCGCGCCAAAATTCTTCTACCGTTACTTAGCCTACTGTTCGCAGCACAGTACAGTCGAGATACGAGATTGGGGAGTTATATGCCTGCACACCGTTGTCCAGTTGTCCCTTCTACATGCTTATATCGCGTTGTAAGTTACTACTGCTTATCCTCCCCCCATCCTCCGCCGAGTCTCGCCACCGGGATTATCGTATGTGCACACAACGTAGAGCGGCCGCTTTTCCCGGCGCTTACATGACTTCTTCTTCTCCCTTCTCCGTCAAAACCTCCGGCTCAGCCTGCAGAATAACGACCGCGGCGGCGGCGTGCGTCCCATGTCTAGAAGACACGCGCGGCGGTGGCGGAAGTTTTCAGAATATGTTTTTCAATGTTAGATATTTCATTCGATGCCCATGTGTTATGAGAGTATACATTAGCTAAAATGATTGTCTGCCGTTTTTGCAACAAGACATTAGCAACGTTAAAGGGTTATGTACTACACTGTAGAATCCATAAGAACGAACCACGTTGTGTTTTTAAATGTGACTACGCTGGTTGCAAGCAGACATTTTGCACATATTCGGCATTTAAGGGTCATTTCTATCGTAATCATAATGAGCCCTCGTTTTCTGTTGGTTCTGATCGTGGTACAGCAGCCATTGTTTCAAATTTAGCTTGTGCTATTTCACTGTGCGCGCGCCAGTTTCAGACCGTTAAAGAGCTTCTGTCCCATTTAAAAGAACATCTTGTGGATGGAAGACCTGTTGCATGTCCAGTAACAGGTTGCAAAAGTACATTTACTGTTAAGTCATCCTTTACTGCGCACATGTCCAGGAAACATAAAGAGTGTTCAGTGGCTAGCATCAGTGACATTTATAAGGAAGTTACACCACAGTCCTCTACTGCTGAGTTTCCTGAGGCTTCCCATAATTTAGGCCCAGATGAAGCTGAAAATATGGAGTTGCCACAGAATTTGAACGAGTCCTTTATGAGAAATATATAATAATAATAATAATAATAATTGATTGGATTTATATAGCGCTTTATTGGAGGTCACTCAAAGCGCTTACATAGTGTGTGTGTGTGTGTGTGGGGGAGATATGACACCTCATCCGCTACCAGAGTGTAGCACCCACTTGGGTGATGCACGGCAGCCAGTATGCGCCAGAACGCTCACCACACACTGGCACAGCGGAGAGGTGAGGAATGAAACTAACCAATTAGAGACCAGGGGATGATTAGGTGGCCATGTTGGTACAAGAGCCGGGTTGGGAATTTTGATCTACCTGAAGTTACAAGGCCAGCTCCTTCTTCCAGCATCAACTATACAAATAATTGTAGAGGAAATGCAGAATTTACATGAATTGGGACAGGAGTACACTTTGAGTAAACCGCAATCAGTTTTGAAAGAGGAAGTGAGTCTTACAGATGATGCTATCGCTAAAATCTTTGGCTGTATGAAGGATTCAGATCTGTTCTCTACCTGTCACCAGGGCCCACTGAGGTCAATATATTCAAGAGCACAGACATTCAAAAGCATGTTTAGGTACATAGAACCTAGAAGGGTTGCATTAGGAAGAAAAGAAAATATGACACAGAGGTCTGCTTATTAAATTCCTGTAAAGCAAACATTGGCAAACTTATTAGAATCAGAATTGTGGAAAAATGTAATGTCACAACAGTCTTGTGAGTCAGATACACATGTTTTTAGTGACATAGGAGATGGGCATATCTGTAAGTCAAATGAGTTCTTCGTTGCAAGCCCAGGGTGTCTTAAGCTGATTCTGTACCAGGATGCGTTCGAAATTGTCAACCCCCTTGGCTCAGCAAAGAAAAAACACAAACTGCTTGCAGTGTACTTTACTGTTGCTAACATGCCTGTTCATGTGAGGTCCAACACTGATCATATGTCCCTTGTCTTGCTGTGTGGTGAGAATGACTTTAAACACTTTGGTACTGCTAAGATCTTTTCAGAGTTGTTACAAGACTTAAAAGATCTGGAAGAAAATGGGATTGTTGTTGGTGGTGAAACAGTCAAAGGGGCTTTCTATTGTATTGCTGGTGACAATTTGGGATCTCACAGTATAGGAGGGTTTACAGAAAATTTCAGCCGATCTCAATACTTCTGCAGATACTGTGAAATTACTCGACGTGACTTTCAGATGATCCAAATGTTTGTGGTCCACAGCGCAACCGTGAGAATTACGACACAGCTCTTGGACACCTACAAGCAGAAGGCATTCGAGACGTCAAAGGAATTAAGGTGAACTCAGTTTTCAACAACTTGGAATCTTTTCTTGTATGTCAGCCAGGTCTTCCACCTTGTTTGGGCCATGACTTATTTGAGGGCATCTTATCCTATGATGTTGCACTGTATTTGAAGTATTTCATAAAAACAAAGAAATGGTTTACATACTCACTTTTGAACCGGCGCAACAAACAGTTCAAATATAAAGGATCTGATGCTCTCACAAAGCCATGCTGTGTCAACTCTGATGCATCCAGACTTTCAGGTCAGGCTGTGCAAAATTGGAATTTTTTGAGGTTGTTGCCTGTGCTGATTGGTGACAAGGTGCAAAATCCAGAAGATGATGTATGGCAGTTAATGCTACAGCTTAAAGACATTGTTGATTTGGTTTGTGCTCAGAAGGTTTCATTGCCACAAATTGCCTATCTCGACATCATAATCCAAGAGTATTTGGATTCAAGGAAGTGTTTGTTTCCTGAGAGCCTACTAAAGCCAAAACACCATTACGTACGACATTATCCCGCACTAATTCTAAAATTTGGCCCACTTATCAGATTATGGACAATGCGGTTTGAAAGCAAGCATTCCTATTTCAAGAGGTGTGCAAGGCATTTGAAGAACTTTAAAAACATCTGTCTAACATTATCTGAAAGACATCAAATGTTTCAAGCATATCTATCAACTGGACCAGGATGCAGTCTGCTGTTGCTGGTGAAAAACAGTTGTACGTTTGTCCCCAGTCTTTACAGTGATGCAATTATGCATGCTGTTAGTGCTTTTGGGTTTTCAGAAAATGATACATGTGTCACCACTGAAATACAGTATAAGGGTGCATCATATAAGAAGGGAGATTTCCTTGTTTCAAAAAATGATGAGTCCATGGAGTTTGGAGAGCTCATTGTCATTTTAATCCAGCATAATGCTGTATTTTGTCTTGGACATGCATACATCTGAGTATCACAATGAATACCACCTGTACTCTGTAACAAAACAGAATACACAGTTGTTTTGCCTCAACATTACCAATTTGGTAGATTTTTATCCCTTAACGTCATACATCCTCAATGGGCACCGAGTTATTCCATTAAAGCACAGTGTTTTGTCACAGTAAAAATCCACATACACGATACTGCAGAACTGCCATCAGACACACAGCAACTTCAACCAGTAAGGCATGGTGTATTATAGGTGTAATTATAGCTGTAACAGCCCACTTCTGTGTATATAGTTTATATGTTCAGTAAAACTCACTAGCTTAGTGTTGCCTGACTAAATGTCTAATTGTCTTTCTTTTTTCTATCCTGCAGAAATGGCATTCCTACAAGATGCCATCAATGAGGTCCTGCCTGACCTCTCTGATGGGGCAAAGGACATGTTAGTGGAAACCCTAGTAACACAGGGGGTAGAGACATACGCTGACTTACAGTATATAACAGAGGCAGATTTATTGTCAGCGCTAAGTAGAGCCCTGCACGGGCCTATTATCTGGGCCCGAGCCCGGCCCTGGCCCGAGGGGGTGGAGCGCCAGCCCGGCCCGGTCCGACAGGTTTTCAGAATTCTCAGGCCCGAACCCGTATCAAGCCCGACTTTTTTTTGTTAACCTCCCATTAACAATGTTTTAGCGTGATAGAACGCTATATTCATTGAGTGCGATCGTAAATTTAATCTCTCGCTCTGAAAATGGGATAACGCTCTGCAGTTAGAAAAAAACAGCATTCTGTTTTTCTGTGAATAAACGAACGGTTTCTGACAGATCAAAGTGGACATAAAAGAGCAGGTTAAAATAGGGGCTCATGTTTCGATCAGCAGCTTGAGAACTCGTTGATATAGGCGCAGTTATAGACCACAAACCTTAACTGAGCACTTTTAATGGCATAATGGCACTTTTGTCAAGCGTTTGAAGCGTTTTTGGTATTGTTTAAATGATTATTTCGTTTGAAATGAGCGCACAGCAAGTTGACCTGAGCAATTATAATAGGCCTATAATAAACACTAATATCCAAACATAATAAGGTAGGCTACAAAAACCAACAAAACGCTTAAACCACCTTATTACAGTGTTTATTAGTAGGCTAAACGTAGCAAAAGCCTATCAAAAATATTTTTCTCCTTAATAAAGCACTCTTGCCTGGGCGTAGTAGGCCTACAACTCGAAAAACAAGTCTTCACCTGAACATGGCGATACAATTATAAGAACAACTATAGCCTATAAGAATACGTCCAATTTAACAACAGTGAGCCGCTTAACATGGCAAAAGTCCTCCGTTCTTTGAACACCACAAGAGGAACAGTCTATTTGGCATCATGCAGAAAAAGAACAGCATCCACCGTTTCAGGGGCAAGTCCAGTCCTCCTTTCCTCTATCACTCTTCCAGCTGCGCTAAAAGCGCGCTCGCTGCTGCTACTGCTGGCCGGGACACTGAAGACTGCGCGGGCCAGACGTGCCAGTAACGGCAATGTGGTCTCGTGTTGCTTCCACCAGCTCAGTAGATCCCTTCCATCACCTTCCATGGTGGGGTTGAGGCTGAGGTAGAGCTGGATTTCATCAGTATCCTCGTTCTCCTCTCTGACATTTTCCCACGCGTCCTCAAACTCTGCCAGTGCTCTCCTCTTTGGTGCGGGACCAGCAGCTGCCACTGCGCCCGACCCTGCGTAAATCATAACACAATTAGGCTATTTATAAGGCCAAGGCCTATAGCTACAGGGAAAGTAGTTTGGTGGTTACGCCGGTGCGTAAAGTAAAAAGACAAATAGGCCAAATGTAATTTAGGCAATAATAGGCTAATAAAACAAAAATACCTGATTGTGTAGACTGCTCCTGCCAACGCGCATCCTCTCCCTCCCTGAAGCGGTTTATCTGGATTCTCACCTGTTGCTGGATGTCAGTCCTCTCAGCGAGAATAAACATTCGTAGTTGGCTGAACTTTGGCCATAAAAAGATGGCAATCTTATGAAGTGGCTGGATTTCGATTTTTTTCATTAACCAGTCAAGGTGTCGTTGGCGGATGATTGCCTGGGAAGGAGTATCATTCACGTCTGGTTGGCAGTGGCTTCTCAGTTTGTTGGCCCAGAGAACGACAAGGTGCAGTGTTGGGTATTTGTCCCCTTCTAGCTCCTTTTGCGTGTCGCTAAATGGGCGCAGAAATTCCACCAGGAAAGCTAGAATATCTGGGGAGACATCGCGCAATCGTGCGCTCTCACCACGGCTCTGAAGAAGCTCCTGCAGCTCTGCATGAACTGACTTAATTGACTCCAGTGTGAGGAAGACTGTGCTATACCTGGTCTCTGCCATTTGTTTAACAGTTCTTGACAGCTGACTGACCAGGCCTGACTGTTTTAGGTAGCGGACTAAAGCCTTGGCCGCCAACAGGGTCTCTGCTACTTCTGGGACTACTTCAGCCAGCTCATCTGTGTTTAAGGCATGTCGGAGGACTGTGTTATACAGGTGATCTTGACAAGCCAGGTGCCTGTATGGACGGAGAGCGGCCAACACGTTTGCGCCCTGGTCGGTTACCCAGACAACATTGTTCATAACTGATGCATCAAAGCCGAGGACTGTGACTAACTGCTGTTGAAGCTCTTTTCGGATATTATCTCCTGTTTTAGCATGGTTTGGGAAGCATGTTGTGGTGAGTAGCTTGCTCTTGAGTTCAAATGTTGGTGTTACATAGTGACATGTGATAGCCATGTAGCTCATCTTACGGAAATCATCCGTCCACATATCTGTAGTCATGCCAATATTTATGAGTGACATCACCTCCTTTATCTCCTCAACTGTCCCTCCTCTCCTTTCACTCGCCATAATTTTGCACCTTCGGGAGATTGTAGTGGGGTCGGGGAGAACTTCATTGGCTGAAATGCGGCCATATCTTGCACCGACATTTATTAATTCTTGTGCTAACTCTCTGAAACCGACTCCCGCAATCGTTTCAAATGGCCGAATGTCCATGCAACAGAAGTTCACACATTTTCTTGTGACATCTGACTTCACCCTTTCTGGTGGTGGTTTTGCGAAACTGTAATAATCGCCCACACTCAGTTGTTTGTGACCGCTGCTGGATCCGCCACATGACCGTTCAAAATGTCTCTGGAGATGTGATGAACCTGTTTTTTTGCTATCATATGACAGAACAGCTTTGCATACAACACACTGAACAAACCCGGTTGGCTCATCTTGAAGGGTTGTAATAAGATTAAACTTAGTCCAGAACGGAGCTTTTCCCTTGGTGTTGTTCACTCTCTTCAATTCGCCATTTTCAATCTTTTTCTTTATGTCATTCTCCATGTTTGTGTGGGAAGTCGCGTCGCGCGAATCGGACGGATGTGTAGGCTAAGTGAGGGAGGTGCTGGTGCGGGGCAGAGCAGCTGCAGCTGCGTTAAAGACAAGTGTTTCCATTTAAACACAACACAGTTATTTAATTAGCAGGTTTTAGGGCTGCAGCTATCGAATATTTTAGTAATCGAGTACTCTACTGAAAATTACATCGATTAATCGAGTAATCGGATAAAACGTATTTTTGCTTGGTTAAAGAGCAATTATGAATACACAAGAGAAAATAACATATTTCACTTAATAATGAATGACCAATTGGTTTCCTTTTTTAGAATCAACTGTTTTTATTTAGCAAGTATTTTCTGGTCTTGAAACATTACCAAAGAGGCAACTGCTAACATAAATAAGAATAAGTAAAACACAAATAAAATAAAATTACTTTCAAGATAACAAAAATAAATAAAATTAAATTACTTTCAAGATATCAAAAATAAATAAAATTACATTACTTTCAAGTTATCAAAAATGTAAGGCATTTATTTTGCAGTGTCTTTTTGCAGTGTACAATTAAGACAACTACTGTATTGGAACACAATAACCACACACATAATCAATAGAGTGAGACACACTGTGACCAGCTACTACGTAGTAGTTGACTAAATTTTACAACTGCTTAATTAACTTTATTATGTTTTTATTTCCATCTAGACTCATCAGCGCTGTCCTTTTAAATTTTAAATCAACCCTCTATGAAGTCATGTCGTCACGCTCGTAATAAACTAACCACAAACTTGACAGTAGTCAGTCATAATTAACAAAAACCTAGCCCTCTGCAAGGCAGGCGTTTATGTTCGTAAAATACATTAACGTTGATCAAACTGATTTGCTACGTTAATATTACCTTGTCTCCGGTCCTCCGCTCAATAGAGCGTAACAGTGACCTCCCCCTTTTTTAACAGCAACGGTGCCGGAAGTAAATTTCCCATGCATTTATCTCGTCCACTTTTCGTAGAATCCTTATAAAAATAGTATTAAGCCTTTAACCAATAAGCCAATGGTAGTCGTGACCATATTATGTTTGATTCGGGCATAAAAAGAATTTGGAAAACGGAAGAAAAGGCAAAGGTACAAGACTGTGTACATTATTTTGTGAACAAGTGAACTCATCCCATAAACCATTGCGAACCCTTTCCGACAACTTCCAACCCGATAGTTTAGCGTGCTTCTTGCACCTTTGTAATTATTATAGTGTTTATATTTTTAATAAAAGTTGTGTCATATATTGTGTGTGTATGTATAGTGTTTCATAGTGTATAGTGTTGTCATCGACATGGTACAGTCCTGACTGCAATCACCGCTCGCGCGTCCAACAATGCCGATTCCAAATGTGTGTCGGCTAAGACAGGGTGTTAATGGGTTATATAAGGTAATAACGTTTCTCGTTTTTAATACATGTGATTTTAGTTACGTATTCATTCAACATTATGTATTCCTAGGCTTTATACTACCCAAATTACTATACAACACTGCTATATCATATATTTTTATTTTGTTTTTAATCATATATCATCGTATATTCTATATCAACATATTTTTCAATATGTACAGCTCATTTCATCTACAGCTCTAACAACAACTCTAACTTTCCATGAGTCTAAGGGACATCATGGTTGCTCTGTGTGGTAAACGATCGAGTTCAGTGGTAGCAGTAATCGACGACTTGACTTTCGTAGGTAAACGTTTCCATGGTAACAGCGAGCTCCACCAATCAAAGACGTCGTGTTACACTTTAGGATTGTGGGTAATGCAGTCCTTCTAAATGACATCGCGAATAAAACTTGTTTTCTTGAAACCTTCCTTTAGTTGTTGGTTACTAAAGTTGCCTATCCTATCATTGCACAATAAAACGGCCGGTTGTAAGTATACATTGTATGGTTACGACGTAATGGATTTTAATCAAAATCTCGACGGGAAAAATGAATGGGATTTTTACTTCCGGCACCGCACTGTTGCGCTCTATTAAACTAACGATTCCTCGAGGCAGAAAAAAATCCTCGGACCATTTTTTGTATTCGAGGTACTCGAATTACTCGAGGAATCGTTTCAGCCCTAGCAGGTTTAAAACATTTTTTAATTCAGTTGAAAAATAAAAGTGCCCGAGCCCGGCCCGTGTCCGATGTAATTATGCGGTCGTCGGCCCGAAGCCCGGCCCTCGGGCTGTCGGGCCCCTCGGGCCTAGGGCTCCAGTGCAGGGCTCTAGCGCTAAGACCTGTTCAAGCACGGAAAGCTGTGGCTGCATGGAAGGTGAAATGTAAGTATGATACAGTCAGTTACCATAAAAGAAATGTAGGATTGATCTGAAATGTATGTGTCCCTAATCTGTTGTGTGTGTGTTTTAAAGGCCAGACCCAGGATAGTAACACTTCATCCAGCATCTAGGAAGGTGCTTCATCTCTTCCCTCAGTCTCACCAGGACCTTCTTCATCCTCTCCGTCTCTCTCACCAATATCTACCTCAACCTGTTCCAGCGGCTGTCGCAGCCCAGATTTCGATTGGGCGGATAATTTTGACATTCCATGGAAGAAGTTTCCAGAAGAATTGACCCAGTCTTTAGAGAGAGGGAAACGTCCAAGTCCAAAAATGAGGAGGGAGATGGTGAGGATCGTGGTTTGTGACATGATGCAGAAATCATCACACATAAGTAAAAGGCACACCACTGTTGTAGCCAAAAAAATAGTCTCTAAATATCCCAAATCACTGCAGGATGTAATTGAAGGGGATGTAATTGGGCCAGGGTACCACTCCCTAGTTAAACAACTCCAGAATAGAATCGAAAATGCAAAGCGTTCTACAACACCAAAAATGAGAAAAAGAAAACTACACACAGAATCTGACACGGACGAAATGCCCGCAGAAAAAAGAGCAGCAATTCAGGATACATATGGCTGCATCAAATGGGACCTACAGTTGGAGAGACTGCAGAGAGCCAACAGCAGAGTAGAGAAGAACTGCAAAGCCTGTCTAAACAAAATGCCCCAAATCAGGATGTGGTTAAACAACTCACCAGGTCAACATTCTACACCCAACGCAAAGAAGTCAACAGTGGAAAAGAGATCAAATACTTACTGGAGGACTGGCCATTTGTATTTGATGAGATTGGCATGGCTGTACACTTTGAGGAACTTACTGGAGTTAGTCTGAAGGAGACATTCATAAGGAATTTGGACCTTAAAGGGGAAAGACTCCTGAATTATTTGAAAACGGTTGCTGTGAACAAGTCGAAAAGGTTCTTCCAAGCTGCTGCAAAGATTCAGATGATGAGGGGAGAGCACACAGGTTCCTCAGACGATGTGTTGAAGGTGGTGTTGCTTCTGTTGTCTTACTTCGACGAGAAGGAAGATGTCATGTTCTCGTACGTGGAAGACACATGCTTGGCGGGGGAGGTGCAGATGGACCAAGTTCCCTTGACACCAACCATTGTTGTTTGTGGTAAGTTAACCTTGTTGCTCTCTCTCACACATGCATACACATTCCAAACTCTCTCAAACACATGTTCATCGTCCTCTCATCCTTTTGTTGTTCATTGTATTTGTTTTTGTAGGACGATCCTGCTATTCAGCAAGGAGGTGGATGCTGAGTGTGGACCAAATCATCGTACAGGACAGTATCCCGTCTTTTATATCTGCATTGTGTCTGATGTTTGGCAGCTTCTACTGTTTCAACATACACTACCCAGCAGGGTTGGCATCCACACTGGAGTTCTTACAAAGGTAAGTGTTTTTTAATTATTATTATCCAAAAAAAGATTGATTTTATTATTTGCCATAAACCTTAGTGACTACTGACTTCCTATTTCGCATAATTTATCAGTGGGTGTTCAATAAACGGTTAGTTAATAATAAGATTTTGTGTGTTTTTTTGATGAAGTCTTTCTGTTTTTAATGCCGTCTGAACTGATTTTTTCTATTTCTTTTCTTTCTCTTGTGTTTCACTGTTTCTCCAGATGTTTCTTTTCGATTAACCCGGAGAAGGGTACGAAAGTGGAGAAGGCAAGCACCTCCCGTTTGCATGTGAACTAGGGGTGGGTGCAATTCATCGATGTGGCGATGCATCGCGATGCGGCACGTGACGATTTGGCATCGATTATTTAATGTCGATGTTTAAAATAAATAAAATAAAATTCACGTTGATGCTGCCGCAAGACCGGAACAAAAAACACGTAACCGGAACCTTAACGCGCGTGTTTGAGCGGGACCACAACAAACAGAGCACAACAAACAGAGCCTTTGCGAAATGGCAGCCTCCAAAGAGCGGCAGATTCACTCGCCACCGGGGCTGACTGCATCCGTGTGGCAATACTTCAGATTTTATCAGAGAGCAAACGAGACAACGGACAAGACTTACACGATATGCAAGATCTGCAAAGCAAAAATAAAGTACCTCAGCAACACCACAAACATGAGGCAGCACCTTGTACGCTTTCATCCCGAAACGGAGAAGGATCCTCCGACCGTGCCCACCACACAGAGGACCATCCTGGAGACTGTCTCCAAACTTCCCAAGAACTCACAGAAGGCGAAGAGCATTACAAAAGCAATAGCTACTTTCATTGCCACTGATTTACGCCCGTATTCAGTAGGGCTGGACCCGAATATTCGACTATTCGGATATTCGTTCGTTGGGTAGGTATTCGGTTTTCAATTTTGGGATTCGGATATTCGTTTTTTTTTTTTTTTTTTTTTTCTAAATGTAGGCTATCACTAAAGGCGAACCGCAAAATACATTTTGTCAGCACATTCTTGTACTATATTTATACTTGACTGTTAAGATGTGGAAATATATACCATCTCAGCTTGGGCGCGTGACATCACTCACAGCGAACGTCAGGCTTCAGTTCACCTTGGCCGTTAAAGGGAAGACAAAATGCCGAAGACCTCAGCTGTGTGGGAACTAGGGATGGGCATAATTAATCGATGATCGATCATTGATCGTTAAGAAATGTGTCGATCAATTTATATTGTTATCGATCAAAAGGACGTTGTGTTGCATACTGTGAGTCTTGAAGTGGTGCGGTGATCGCGGCTTTAGTTCCCCGTGTCTGATCACTGTAATTCGGAGCGTGAATATCGGTTGAATATCTAATATCTTTCTAACTTTAAAAAACACTTTAGTATTTTTTAAGACGATAGTCGCACATCCCTCGTAACTACGCCGTGAAGTTGAACCCTCCCGGACTCCGCTATTAACATGAACCGCTCCGCCGGAGGAGCCGCACGTCCACACGCACCGGACACCACAATACAAACACACATGTTTTACATTTGATTTTAAATAAAGTTGTGCAGTTATACGGATAAATACGATTATTGATTAATGACCGATCGCGTACTGCGGTCAAGACAGCCGTCTCTCGGTTCGGGTGGTCAAGCCAGCCGCTCCAACATTTTCAATATTTCCATAACTGTGACATTTTAGCAAAACGTTCAGCCTCATATCTGTTTTCTGACTAAGGTATTTCTTTTAGATAGTTCATGCAATTGTTTCTAAATGTGTGGCTCATCTTTTTGTTGCGAGCCTTTTCCGAGCGCTGGCTGCATATTGTATCGGCATATGTCGGCCTTTTCCCCTTTTTTCAAAACAGTTATACAGTTCAATGCCCACTTTTACTGCCTTGTTTGATTATTGTTGGCCGATAAGTAGGCTACTTATTGTGATTGGAATACAGATGTAGTCTTGTTGGATCGTTTCCAAACCTTTAAGAGCGCATGTAGGCGCATTTACGAGCGCCGCATAGGCCTATAACCAGGGACGGGCTGCCATAGGGAGGTTCGGCCGGACGATTTCAGGCCGATTATTTTGTATTTTTTATTTTGTGTATTATTATTTTTGGGCCGGTCCAGATTATTGGGCCGGTCCAGGACTGTCGCACCCCCCCCGTCAACAATCCCGCCCGCCCCCCATCAACAATCGTGCACCTCAGCTTTTATCCGCCGTTTAAACAGTAACGTTACACATGATAAAAACGTGCACTTACTTTGCTTGGAAAATAGTTGCAACTGATCCGAATAGTACCAAACCTCACACCAACTTTTGCAAAAAGTTTTTTTTTTTTTTTTTTTTTTGCCCCCCCCCCCCCCGAATATTCGAATATTCGCTGTCGATTACTACCGAAGCTCCGGAGCCCAAAATATGGTATTCGGGACAGCCCTAGTATTCAGTAGTTAACAACAGGGGGTTTCGGTTAGTGGTCGAAAACACTTCGCTGAGAAAGAAATCCCCCACCTCTACAACGAAACCAAAGCAAACGTCCTGGCGTCCATGGAGAAGGCGAGCAGGATAGCGCTTACATGTGATGCATGGACCTCGGTTGCCACCAAATCCTTCGTTACTATAACAGCACATTTTGTGCTCGCGTCGGACAAGAACGGATGGAAGTTGGTGAGTCACGTTCTTCAAACCCGAGAGATGAGTGAGAGTCACACAGGGGCAAATGTTGCCGAGCTGCTGAAGCTAGCAGCAGCAGAATGGCAGATCTCAGATAAAGATTTGGTTTTGGTAACTGATAATGCCAGCAATATGGTCGTGGCTGCTCAGAAGGCGAACTTCGTGCACCTGAAATGCTATGCCCACACTGCTAACTTGGCCTCACAGAAAGCTCTCAAGCTGGCAGCTGTGGCAAAGCTCCTGGCGAGGATCAGGCGGATCTCTACGTTTTTCCACCGTAGTACCACCGGACTCCACCTGCTAGAGGAGAACCAAAAGCTGCTTGGCCTCAAACGGCACAAACTGAAGACGGACGTATGCACTAGATGGAATAGTGCATACGAAATGACTGAACGTTTCCTCGAGCAACAGCCTGCAATTACTGCGACCTTGCTCTCTCCGCAGGTGAGAAAAATTTTATTGCCAGCCTCTCTATCTATTTTGTTATATTAATTAAAATGTGTGTCCTGTGCACACAAAGCTCCTCCAGAACACAGAGCCCAACACAGAGGATTCACCACTGGTCCGGGATATTAAAAAGGCCATCCACGACGACCTCAGCAGTAGATACACCAGTGAGGCAGAGAAAAGCCTTCTCTATACCGCTTCTGCCCTTGACCCCCGTTTCAAGGCCTTACCTTTCCTTTCTGAGGAGGAGAGAGAGCAGACATATGGCAAAGTGATAGCTGAGGCTGCATCACTAGAGGTAAATCTGTCATTTTATTTTATATAAAAAATGTGTATGGTAAAAAAGTGATTTCAAGGCAATTGGATTTGTGTTCTCTTCTCATTATTTTACATGCAGCAAGAGGTGAGAGTGGAGGAAAAGACCCCAGAGGACAATGCCAGGGCAGCAGCAGCGGTAACCAGTGACACTGAGGAGGACCAGGAGAAGGAGCTGCCATCAGCGCCACCAGCCAAAAGAAGCTGTACTCTGCTTGAGAACCTGTTAGGACCGGCGTTCACAAATCAGGGTAGGAATCTTTACTTTTTAAAATGTGAAGTTCTACATCTAGCTGTTGGTTGAGGCTAATTTCTCTCACTCTCACATTCTCTCTCACACATGCTCACACTCACTCTCTCTTTCTCTCTTTAGCTCCGGAGCCCATATCAGCATACACCAGAGCCAAGGACGAGATGGCTAAGTACCGCCTTGCTTTAACACCTTCTCTACAAGAGGACCCTCTCCTCTGGTGGAGTGTGCATCAGGTGCTGTACCCCATGATTGCTAATGTGGCCAAACGGTACCTGTGCATTCCAGGTAGCAGTGTATCTGCAGAGCGGGTATTCTCCACCGCAGGAGATATTGTTACAGCCCAGCGTAGCACACTCAAGTCGGAGCACATTGACCAGCTGGTATTCTTGCACAAGAATGTGTGTGTCCCAGATTCTGGCACTGATGATGAAAAGTCTGATGAAGATGAGTAGCACAATGTGGACATTTGCCTCTCTCACACAACAGGAGGATGTAGGGGCACAAGAGGGAGGGGAGGGAATAAGGGACAGTTAACTTTAAGATGAGTGTCACTCTGCTCTACTGTGTTCGTGTTGTGTACTGTTTACCTCAGTGTGCTGAAGCTCCAGATTGAGTAAGTTCAGTTGAATTATGCACTTTTGTTCAGAAGAATGCAATTTGTTACCTCGGAATATGGCAGCTTTCATTCATTTTCCATTTTCCATTCAATAAATTTGATGGAAGTACATATCTTGTTTACTTGAATTATTGAATTAAATCCAGGGCTTGACTGTTTTCAGTGTTTTCCGCCAATAAAGGGGACTCTTGTTCAAGTGGAGCTTTCTCTGATCAAAGTTAAGTAGGTCAAAGTGCAAATGTTTACATAAGTCATAAAATAAAATATTTTGTGTCTTAAAATACAAGTCAAATGTTCAAAAAACCTTGTTATCTACTTATTGAGTGTAGTTGTAGATAGTGTTGCACCGATACCGATACTAGTATCGGGAGGGGCCCCGATACCGCACTAAAATGCTGGCATCGGTATCGACGAGTACGAACAAATAATGCGCCGATGCCATTTCAGATAGGCTACTAATATGAAACTTGGAACGCAGCACCTTGTGTCTTTCTGTGCGTTCACACCGAAAGCGCACAAAGAGGAATCCACCTTGTCCACTCCACCTGAGTCGCTTTTGTCGCTTCTGTCCCCCTTCAGAATGTTCGTTCTTGCTTTTTTTTTAATTTAAAAGGCCAGCGCGCCGCACGCGCTAAACACCACCACGCAACTACTGCTGTAGCACAGCCCATTTACCGACACCGTTGATCACGGAAAGTTACTTGATGAAGTCATTGAAAACAGAATTACTCCGATTGGCTGGAGAGTGTAGGTTAAAAAGTGTTTATTTACACCATCTTTGATGTACACCTAGGAAAGACGTTGACGCTATGAAGACGCTATGGCCACGTTGCTTGGCAACGCCTGCATACGGGAGCTATAAATAGTCTGCTCGACTTGTAAAAATAAAAAAACCCTCACGATTTCAACTCTAAAACACATTAAAGTATTATTAATTGATTACATATTTCATTCTTTCGTAAGTGACCATGGTACTTCGCGGAAGCAACCCTCCGCTTCGCGTCGGACGGTTCACGCCTCCGCGTCGTCCATTCATTTCTGTTAATGGACACCTCGTCGGGTTACTCCCCAAACATATTTACGGAAATGATCATCCCAAATAAACACCGATTTTGCCAAATGTAATGTTGTCAAATCATAGAGGACATCATAGAGGACATCATAGAGACATTCTCTCCCTTCACTCACTGCACTCACTGCAGTTATTTTTGCCACTGCTCGTTTTTGTTTTTTCAATGTGGATTTTGGAGTTGTAACTTGTTGTCATAGGACACCTTTTATTTATTTTATTTTATTTATTTTACCCTGGCTGCACTTAGAGGAGTGCACATCAGCCTAGACCTTACAGGAGGAAGTAATTTCTTATTGCAATTCTGATTTGTTCTTACCTCAGATAGGCCTTAATGCCATGCACTCTCTACCTCATATGTATATTATTTCTTATTTTAATTTAATTTAACTTCTTGTTGCACTACGATTTACATGTTGTAATTACATGGATATTGCACCATTTGGCATATTCAATTATTGTCACCCATAACAGGTAGGCAATAAAAAAGTTCTTCTGGATTTACTGTGTATTCCTGACCAAGCCATGATAGCAATGATTTCACATCCAAGTGAGTATGCAGTTCTTTAGTATTAGAAGAAAAAAAGCTTGTATATACGTATATATATTTATATATATATATATATATATATATATATATATATATATATATATATATTTTTTTTTTTTTTTCTCCAAACGGCGTGGTATCGGTATGGTATCGGCCGATACTGCACAGCCGGGTATCGGTATCGGGGGCCAAAAAATGGTATCGGTGCAACACTAGTTGTAGAGGAACCGAGTTATAATTGATAGGCTCAGTGTTTCCCCTACTATGTATTCAGCAGTGGCGCAGCGCCACTGCTGGAAAATCAGCGCCACTGCAAAAATCTTCACATGATCGGTATTTAGCACAACTACAACGTCATCTTGAAATTGCCAAGCGTTAAAGGGGAAATTAACCCCAAAACAACACTATGCTCCAACACTATATTTCATCACATGAATAAAGTTGATTGTGCTGCCACCCGCCAGCAACGGACCCACTAGCCGCGGACCCGACCGCGCAGCACCCACCGCCGTCTACAATCGCTGTTAACAGCATGTTACAGCGGTAACAGCATGTGTGTGTCCGAGAGGGCTGCTCTATTCGGACACATTACTATGAAGCCCCGGTGACGGTGTGGGAGTGCGGATGATAATAAAACAGCGGTAACAGCGATTGTAGACGGCGGTGGGTGCTGCGCGGTCGGGTCCGCGGCTAGTGGGTCCGTTGCTGGCGGGTCCGCGGCAATCGCGGCGAATTCTTAGATTACTCGCCAGAGTGGCGAGTGGTCTTCATAAATTACTCGACAAATACAAAAATTACTCGCATTTGGCCGAGTAAAACAGCCTTATTTCAACCCCTGTGTGTGTGTGTGTCCGAGAGGGCTGCTCTCCTGAAGATTCACATTCAGAACGTTCATAACTTGTAGTCCTGCATTTTTCTTCCGGTGATTTGATGACGCGTCAAATCACCGTTACTGTAGCCGTTAAATTCTTTTCTTTTTTATATGGAGTTAGTACATTTGATGGCAGCACAATCAACTTTATTCATGTGATGAAATATAGTGTTGGAGCATAGTGTTGTTTTTGGGTTCATTTCCCCTTTAAGACAACATTTTCAATATTTTTTGCCCCAATCAATTTCTAGGCCTACCAATAATGTAAATAAAAGCTTAAAATTAACACAAAAGAAAAACATGAGTAATCCTGTCTAAAATTATAAAATCAAGATTTCTGTTTCTGACCAGTTCAAGGTACGTGCTCCAATATTAAATCTGTTGATGGTATATCATATTTGTCTCAAAATGTCCATTTCTATCCACAAAACTTGCCAGAAGTTATGGTTTAAGGGGTTATTAAAAAAAAAAATCTTCCGGAGGTGAATGCCCCCAGACCCCTGCGCGCCGCCGCGTGCGGCTTGCCTCCGTTACGTAACAGCACCACTGCTGGAAAAATTTCTAGGGGAAACACTGAGGCTAGTTATTTACAAATGTAGCTACAGATGAAGACAAAATCAATCTTATATGGAAAAATGCATTAAAAATAGCAATAATCGAAGAATCGTGGCACCAATAATCGAATCGAATCGACAATTGTTAGAATCGAAGAATCGAAGAATCGAAGCTCCCATAATCGAAATCGAATCGTTAGGTACCCTTGTTGGAGCACCCCTAATGTGAACCCCAGAGTTCTGACTTTGATTCAAGACCTTTCTGACCATGAGTGGCGTACACAGTAAGGTTAATGACCTACAGTATGCTCATTTGATTTTTGATGGTCGTCTCTCTCAGACACACATACACACTAGGCCTGCACGATATCAGCAAAATGTGCGATGTGCGATCACACTGTTCAATATTGCGATGACGATATGACTTGCGATAAATAAGAAAATATTTAAGTTTGCATACAGTTCCTGTCTCTTTCAGATTTTTCAGCTTTAATAGATTCCCTGCTTTTAGGTACTCTCAACACTGAATAGCTGATGATAATTACATAACAAAAAGGGAAAATAATATTCTTGTGCATGCTTTTATTGAAACCCACATAACATTAATTTACATGTTATTGTAAAAATAAATTAAAGTTTCCTTACCCTGCTCTCAACAAAAACAAAAAGTATCTATTGAAATAAAAGAATCTCAGGGGGAAAAGAGCTTAAATAAATAACACAAATAAATTCTGGATTGGATACTGACAGGGTTAAATAATGTCCAAAACATACTCCGTAGTTTGTGGTTTAAAATGTATATGTTAAGGACGAAAATGAAAACATCCCCGCTTAGCAAATGGTATCATCCTCACCCTCCTTCTCCTCTGCACCGCTCCGCAGCCCGACCGTCCAGCGCGACTCACGCAGAGTGAGATCTGTTTAGTTGTAGTGTTGTGAATCAACTGTTGCTCCAAAGCTGTCTCACACTTCTTTCCTTTTACCGAGAGTTGTTCCGATTCCGATACCATATCGGTGAGTGCTGGAGTCCAGGCGCCGTTTACCAGTTAGCTCTGTTAGCCCGGTTAGCTCCGTTAGCGCCATTAGCGCCATTAACGTAATTTACGTAAGTTATTTACGTAACTTACGCAAATTACATAAGTTATTACGTAAATAACTTACGTAATTTGCGTAAGTTATTTACGTAATAACTTACGTAATTTGCGTAAGTTATTACGTAAATAACTTACGCAAATTACGTAAGTTATTACGTAAATAACTTACGTAATTTGCGTAAGTTACGTGAATTGCGTAACTTACGCAATTCACGTAAGTTATTACGTAAATAACTTACGCAAATTACGTAAGTTATTACGTAAATAACTTACGCAAATTACGTAATTTATTTACGTAATAACTTACGCAATTCACGTAAGTTATTACGTAATAACTTACGTAATTTGCGTAAGTTATTACGTAATAACTTATGTGAATTGCGTAAGTTATTACGTAAATAACTTACGCAAATTACGTAAGTTATTACGTAATAACTTACGTGAATTGCGTAAGTTACGCAATTCACGTAAGTTACGCAAATTACGTAAGTTATTACGTAAATAACTTACGCAATTCACGTAAGTTATTACGTAAATAACTTACGTAATTTGCATAAGTTATTTACGTAATAACTTGAGCAATTCACGTAAGTTATTACGTAAATAACTTACGCAAATTAAGTAAATTAATTATTACGTAAATTGTGTAAATAACTTACGTAATTCGCGCGTCTTTTCTGGTCCGTCGTCATGGAAACATGAAGCCCTGCCAGTGGTGCGGCGTTTGGACCAGAGTGAAAACAAACAAAACGACACATCACTGTATACCACCAGTATGTGTGAAAACACTCACTGTGGCTTTTTAAATTAATTGTTATTTATTCATAGATTTATATCTGTTATTTTTCAGTTGTCTGACTATCAAACCAGACAATAAAATAAAGTTAAATGTTTTTCTTTTGCTGTATTCATTAATGTTTTACAGAGGATTTAACCTGAACCAGGCTTTGCAACAATAATAATCACATCACATTCATGGGGGCATAGTATATACTAACTCCTAGCGTTACTCTGTGTGTGTGTGAATGATAAAGTTATTTTTCAATAGACATAGAAATTGGCAGAACAGTGGCAGTGGGGCTCATTGGGTGCTCAGCGCCCCTGACGTAGCGTTCTATTTTTGACGCGAGCCGCTGCTGAAACGCATCAATTTAAACAAAGCAGACCGACCGGGCAGGAAGTGAAATAGTAAAAGCCATAGAGCATCCGGTCAATTTTCAAAATAAAACCACCCTCCCGATCGAACACGGCCACAAATCGTCGTTTATAACTGACTTTGTCTATAGGCTACAGCACAACACATTAGGACATAACAACAATAAACAACACTAAACACAATTAAACCAGACAAAAAAGTAAACATTTACTATATATCGTCTACCAACTCATGGTAGAAGCACACACATCTAGGAAAAACGACCAAATCAACAGCAAATCAACTTCTGACAGACAAAGCAACTGCAAGTCAACTTCGGAAAGGCAAAGTAACCTTTTATTTGTTTGTTCTATTTTGACATCTACAAATGATCGCGTGGTCTCCTGATTCTCGCGTGGTCTTGTAGTTCTCGCGTGATCCCGCGAATCCTGCCGCCTCGCAGCGCTACGCTGTAGGGGACGTGAGCGTCGCGTTACGGCTGCGTCGCGGTCACCGCTGCTGATCGCTGCCACTAGTCAATGAAAGTATTTCCACCGGGCCGCTGCGGAACGTCTCAGCAGCGTCCCAGGAGCGGCGCGCCGCAGCCGCAACGCTATCTTTACGTAGCGTTATCCTGCAGGAACGTCAGCGAAGCTTGGCGTCATCTGATTGACTAGTGTGTGCATGCATGGCCCCAAATGTCAGAATGCCACGGCGAGTGTGCATGGCAAACTTATCGCATTACAGACCAGCTTTTGCGATGTGTTTATCGCGAACGTTCACATCGCGATGACGATGAAAATTCGATTAATCATGCAGGCCTAATACACACACAAACACACTCATTCTCCCATACATACGCACTCATTCCCACACACACTCTTACACACATGCATATGCACATACTTTCACACAAGAGATGTTTGTTTGAACCTGTTTGTAAGGAAACCAATGTTCTGAATTGATGAAGGAATTAATGTTACATTTAATGATTTAATGGTTTAATGTTACACACTCACTCTTACACACTTGCAAACTTAAAGCGTCAGACCACCATTTCTGGAATTAAACACATTCTCCACCTCCGCTTGAGTTAAATAACTGAGTTTTACCTTTCTCCTGTTCATCCAGCCGTTCTCTGTGTCAGTCAATGCAATAGCTAGCACGTTTCATTGAGAATGCTTGAATCCTATTAGCCCACCAAGCTGACGTCTGGTAAAATCACACTTACATCACACCGGCATCTTTCCTGTTTAAAAGTTGTCTCTTCTGAAGTTGGAAAGTGTGATAACATTGAAATGAAACACAGTGATTTCCTAGGCAGATTTGACCAAGAACTATATTCTCGAGCCGGGGTGATAATCAACAAACGTTCTAAAGCTGCAGTCAGGCAGCAGAGCAATGATATGCAACACCAGAACATAGTTCCTGTTGACTGGGAGGGAACTATTTTCTTATGTTGCATATCATTGCGCTGCTGCCTGACATCAAAATTGGTGCGTTCGTTGATTATTACCCCGGCTCGAGAATATAGCTCTTGGTCAAATCTGCCTAAGAAATCACCGTGTTTCATTTAAATGTTTTCACACTTTCCAACTTCAGAAGAGACAACGTTTAAACAGGAAGGATGCCGGAAATCCTAGGTACTTTTTAAGTGTGACGCTAACAGGTGTTAGCTTGGTGGACTAATAGGATTCAAGCAGTTTCAGTGAAACATGCTAGCTGTTGCGTCGCCAGACATAGAGAACGGCTGGATGAACAGGAGAAAGGTAAAACTCAGTTATTAAACTCAACGGGAGGTGGAAAATGAGTGTAATTCCAGAAATGGTGGTCTGACGCTTTAAACCCACACATTCTCTCTCCCACACATACACACTCTGACACACACGCACATATACACACACACACACATTCCCCCACATATACGCACTCTTACACTCACACAGACACACACACGCATACACACATACTTTCAGACATGACATATGAAACATGTTTATTTCTGATGTTTCTTTGTTGTTTTGTTTTGTAACATTCTGTGGCAGTCTGTAGGTACACCCCCCCCCTCCCCAAGACACACACACACACACACACACACACTATATCCCCACTTATTTCCAATTTATATATTATATTTGACTGCCTTTAAAATGTTTTTGTACTGTTTTTTCATGGCTTATTCCATTAAACTCTATGAGGTTAAGGACATCTTTGTGACATGCATTGATTTATATTTCAGTATTAACCCTGTTTAATGATGAGGATTTTGCAGTAAAATAATGTTTGACATTTTTAGTGAAGCCAAATGGGATTGATGTACAATAAGCAACAAATGGACATAAAACACACTGAAATAATTGGTTTCATAGCATAACATCTATGCTAATATAACAGAAGTCCAGTGTTTAATATACAGGTTTAACATGTAAATACATGTTATTCAGTAAAGGTAATTCCTGTTTTGTTGTATATTTTACAGAATTCTTCCGGTAACCACAGCTGCCAATTTTTTTCCGTAAAAAAAACAGTAATTTAATAGCGTAATATCCATGCTAATGTCACAGAAATCCAGTGTGTAATATACTTGGGATTGATGTACAATAAGCAACAAATGGACGTAAAACATACTGAAATAATTGGTTTCATAGCATAATATCTATGCTAATATAACAGAAGTCCAGTGTTTAATATACAGGTTTAACATGTAAAATATACATGTTTTCTGTAAAGGCAATTACTGTATTGCTGTGAATTTTACAGAATTGTTCCGGTAACAGTGCAGGATCTGTGGTAGGTACTTTGATTATTCTAGAGATAGACCCATATCGCTTAAGAAATTCAAAGACCTCATTGTCAACCTCAGTATTGGTTAATCCACTGACTAAAACAGCATTAGGGATCTTGACACCCTCTGTCACAATGATATCCATTTTTAAACAAGAAAAACTGAATTGTCAATGAACTTGAAAATTAACTGAATCAACACAACCAAAATACCTCAAAAATGATTTTTTTCAAATACACTCAATTACCCAAAAGGTGTCCATTTAATCTGTTTATGAATGGAATTGTATGAACTAAATCTCTCCCTCCTGGCTAGCTCGCCAAGTTTTACTGTGTAACCCACCTGATAGGTAAGACACTGGACCAGATTACTCTAGACTCGTAAGAGGGAGTGATGAAGAATAGAATTAGACACCGATTGAGTAAGAGACACACAGAGGTAAGTTTAACAATGTCCGTGTATTAACACATGAAAAATAAACATTTGTACAAATATGGCCGGCCTTTAGTTTTTCTTTTAACGTGTCTTTTTAAAAATCGGGTGCACCCTTAAAACAAAATAAAATAAACTCTCTTGTTCTCCAAGGAAGGAAAAAATAAAGAATGTTCCTTTAAGTCTTTCTGACTCTTTCTCGGTCCTACCACACCGACAGGAATACAGACGAAGAAGAGAGGGTTCTCTTCAGCTCCAATCCAGATGTTCACAAGGTTAGCTCGCCATCTCCCTTCTGGGGAGAGAATCCAGAATCCAGGGTCTCCAAAAAACCCAGCCTGTATAGCACAACAGGGCTTAGGGACTGTACGATATTTACCGGGGGGGGAGGGCCGGTCGTCAGGGGGGGAGGGCCTAGGAGAATTTTTTTAAGCCTTAGGGGAGGGCCCAGGAGAATATTTTTGGCCTGGGGGGAGGGCCGAGGAAAATTATTTTTTCCTGATGTATGATATCTTTTTTCCCTTATCAATGATCAGTTTCCGATATTTGAAAAGGTGTGTAGGCCAAAACATGATTCACGTCTCCTTGACAGAGTGGGCGAGTCCAAAATGTCGCAAGAAACAAAGCATCACGGGGCGGCGGAAACTTGTGGATACCTGAATCTCTCACAACCCCCCTCGTGAGCTTGCAGGTTTTTAAACATGGCGTCAAGTCAAACAACGAGCAGCAAACATGGTGACTTTCTGCAAAGAAGAAGCAATGTCCGGGCAGCTTCTATGGTTCACCCGAGATTAAGAGTATCGTTGCAGTCCCTTTACATTGATAAAAGCAGGCTTGTCCCCATTCTCAAGTTCAAGGCGCAGCGTGGCATAAACCCCTGGGGGGTATACTACGAAGCTCGATTAGTGGGTTAGCGAGGTATGTTGCGCTCAAAGCCTGGGTTAGCTGTCCTACGAAGGTCGCTCTCTTTTAGCGTCGCTATATCACCATGGTAACTTATGCTGGCAACCAAACCTGGTCGGGAGGAGGTTTTCAGCTGAGACTTTCCGATTAGATCGGCTTCTTAAAGCTGAGCGCCGCTTTCGGGACAGATCCGATCCCTTTATGAGAGATACAGGTTCTCATCAGAGGGTATTCGCTATTTGATCGTCCTTGTTGGACCTTATGTAGGCAATGCTACAAAAAGAAGCCGTGCGCAGTGTGTCTGTGTTTCACTGCGATTTGTTGCCACGGGTACATATTTGCATACAGTTGGTGATGCCGAACGTATAAGCAAAAAGGTGCCTTCCGATACGCAAGGTTGTAGCTGCCCTAAATACACTGCTAAATATGTTCGTGGTGTTTCCCAACTTTTTGCCAACACAAACTGTCAAGTTGCAAGTTATCAACTTGCAGGTAAAAGAAAACACCTGTATACGTGAATGAGCGGTAGAGTGGCGGTAGCGCGTCAGTCTTGAGATTCTGCGTGCTGCGTTCGATTCCCAAGTGAAGTGGGTATGTGTATTTTATTTAAAAAAAGTTATATTTCTTATGTCATATGGAATACTTATTCATTAATGTTATGGAATTATCCAGTTTGGTAATCTAGATCAGGGTAAAAGGCATGATGATGGACAGGCAACATATGAACCCCGGTCGCTGGCGTTCAGCTCACATCCTAATCCACCACACCACCGTCGCTACCATCCAGCACATGCAATACGTTTCTTACATATAGGATGTATTTGAAAGGAATTCCCTAAATTACACAAAAAAGCAAGTTGGAGGTTGCTTTTGCATTTTGCAATCATATGCGTAAGAATTGTTCGCCATTAATCCCAATAGAGTATTGGGATTAATGGCGAACAATTCTTACGCATTCACAGAATCTGCTGTTTTTTGCCAGCATGGGCAACTGTATCGCCCCTTGCCGTTATTTGCTTTTTAAACTCCTATATGAGTTCATAATCACTACTTGCTCCTCCTGAGTGAAATACAGCCCGTGTTCGCTCCGTCGGATCCATTGCGTCAAGGTGAATGACGTTGGGTTACGCCCTTTTTTATGTGAACGCGCATTGAACCTAAAGCGGAAAACCTGGCTTGACAAAGTTACCTTTAAGTGAGCTTCGTGGAACCGTTTAACTCTGATTGCGAGTTTCGTATTTAGCAATCGAGGTTTTCCCAAGAAAGCCTGGATATGTTCAGCGAGCTTGGTAGTATACCCCCCTGCTCTTGCTGCGTGTGTACCCGTGTGTGTGTATGTGTGCTTATGTGGCCGTTTTAACCTTGTAAACGTCATCTTCCGACCAATTTTATTTGATTCACGTAGCGGGGAGGGCCTAGGAGAATTTTTTTGAGCCGGGGGGAGGGCCCCGGGAAAAAAAAATTACCAGGGGGGAGGGCCAGGCAGAACATTTTTAACCCGATCGTCTGGCGACCGGCCCTCCCCCCCCGCTAAATATCGTACAGTCCCTTAGATAAATCTATTCACTTCTTTTCTTTAACTGTACAGTATGTATTTTTCAATTATAATCAATTTCACTGTGTAATGTAACTTTTCACTGTTAACGTATCTACATTACCGTGTTAGCATATGAAATGTTAACATCACTGTTTTTAATGAAAACAAAATCATGAAATGACTGATAAACAATCAAAAATGCACATGTAAATGATTTTAAACCACTCACAATTAAACAGTAAATATATAATGTCCTGTGCCTATGTGCAACAGCACTGTACTACACAAGAATTTAGCAGTCTCATCATAACCCATGACTCAGCTTAATGATGTCTTTTTACATTCACACAATAATAATAATAATAATAATAATTACTTGCATTTATATAGCGCTTTTCAAGACACCCAAAGCGCTTTACATAGTGTGTGTGTGTGTGTGGGGGGGGATATGACACCTCATCCGCTACCAGTGTGTAGCACCTACTTGGCTATGGCAAGCCGAGTGTGCCACAATTGGACTTCAATGAAACGCGCGCTGAAACGCCAGCACGCGTGCCAGAACGCGTTCTGGTTTTCCAGAGCGCGTGCCAGAACGCGTTCCGGCGTGTCAGCACGCGCGCGTTCCGGCGTTTTAGCGCGCGCGCGTTCCGGCGTTTTAGCGCGCGCGCGTTTCAGCACGCGCGCGTTCCGGCGTTTCAGCACGCGCGCGTTTCGAAACGCGCGCGCGTTCCGGCGTTTCAGCACGCGCGCGTTCCGGCATTTCAGCACGCGCGCGTTCCGGCGTTTCAGCACGCGCGCGTTTGTTAATATGTTAATGAGCTCCTCCCCTCAATTTTCTCATCCAATATATTTGAGCCGTTTTCACCCAATCATATGCTAGGGCAAACACACAGACAACATCAGTCGAGACCAGAGCTCTTCTTTCGCGAATCTTTTCTGTTGTATCGTTCTTAAAGTCGAAAGATGTTAAGATGTTGTAAATTCGGTGGTTAATGTGGAGGTGGTGAACACTCCAAGTACATACACTTTGACTATACACCATGTAAGCTACTTGACCGAACATTGTGTATGGTAGGCCTAAGTGGCAACTATGATAACAATTAAAAAATACTTTTATTTATAGCGTATTGTTTATTACATTTATTTATTTCAGCATTACATGAGTCAGCGTACTGGTCTTCTGAGTGCAATAAAATAGTGCAGAAGTTAGATTTAAAATAAGTAAATAAGTCCGTCTGAAGTATTAACATGCAGTTGCCGGTTTTAGCCTGTAGGAGGTAGTATAAGACGAAGTATAATTCACGTCATTAGTTGGAATGAGACGGATAGAAAAAACGAGAGAGAATATAAAGAGAGAGAGAATATAAGATGTAATTGAAAAAATACAATAGTTTATACTTTATTAATCCCTTGTTCTTTCTCTGCATTTAACACACCTGGTACTACTACTACACCCAGAGCAGCATGTGGCCACACAGGTACAACTGACAGAAGACCAAACTGTTATACAAGTTAAAAAAAACCAGTAAAGGAGAAGAAAGCTGCAGCCAGCCCTGTGTAACAACAGGCCTTCCTTTGATTCAGTACCTGCCCATCAGGACAGCTCTATCTGCAGGCTTGGGGGAAAGAGACAGACCAAAATATACACAGCCTGTTGGAGAGAGACTGACAGACTTGAGATGCTATTTATTAATAATCATGTTGTTACCATTAGTCTCAATAAGGGACATCAAGTCCCCACCAAGTCCATAACCTCTGTAAATATAAACTTACAAAATACTTCAGTTAAGACTAAATGTGTGTTCTGCACAATGAAGAAGAGTATGAGAAACTACAGATTCATCCGACTCCATTAAGAACAGTTATGAATAAACTTAAATAACCAGGTAAACCTAATTAAACAAATCACAACCAGATATATATTTTTTAAAAAGAGTAAATTTAATAAATGAAAACAAAACCAAGCCAGCACAGTTAGAAATCTAAGCTTTTATATTTAGGATAATATATATTTTACTGTAAGATGGACATTATTCCTACGTCAGCGCAACACGTATCCTGACTACGTTGGTCCAAAGTGCCAAACGTAGAGGGGTTACAATAACGGCCCTTAAATTGTATGACTCTTAGATTTTTTTCTGCCTATTCTTTTACCATGGTTTTGCGTCCAAGTCACGTGACTTTCAAGATTCACGTGACTTTTTCAGATTCCACAGGACTCCCTTGTGATGTCACTCCGTCTGACGGATCAAACCCTCGCCCACTACATGTCTGAGGTTGATTTGCTGATCAACACATTATTCCGTGGCAGCGGGAGAAACTGATGTTGACAAAGTGACGAGTTACGATCGGATGTTTGTCCGCTGTTTAATTTTGATGGTGTGTGGGCATCCGTCCTGTTGGTTAGTTATTACTCCTGTATCAGAGCTATAGAGTAAACAACTCTATAAACAACTGTTTACTCTATAGCTCTGATTCCTGCACCATGTTTCAATGACGTCAGGTTGCTAGGGGCTACGGCTGACAGACGCCACCTGTCCCATTGGGAGCATAGATTGGGAGGACCTATCAGCCGGAAGTACTGTCCTTACTGTACTATTGTTTATGTTGTAATGTCATAATATTGTTGACAATAAAGTTTGTTAAAAAAAAACAACAACAACTATTATTGTCCCACACCCAACCCAGTCGCCAAAAGAATACGTTGACGGTGTACGTCTGCGTGAACACTGGATTACGTCGCATTTCAACGTAACATAGCGTGTTGTACCGACAGTATCCACGCGTGGCACTGTGGAGGCGCCTGAAGAAAGCACAACCAACAAGGACATTTCATGGTTATGAAATACATAAATTGCTGGTTATAAAATACATAAATTAGAATTATTTGGAGACTTCCCATCGCTGCCAGTACGGCGAAAGTGACGGTGAGGCAGGGTTGCCAGCTTCACGGTTTTCTCGCCAAATTGGGCTGTTTTGAAAACGGGTCGTGAACACTGGATTACGTCGCATTTCAACGTAATTGGGCTGTTTTGAAAACGGATCATGCACCATGTTTCAATGACGTCAGGTTGCTAGGGGCTACGGCTGAAAGACGCCGTGACCACCATAGATATATATAGAACTATGTTCTATATATATCTATGGTGGTCACCTGTCCCATTGGGACAGGTGGTCGGAAGTACTGTCCTTACCGGAAGTACTGTCCTTACTGTAGGACTATTGTTTATGTTGTAATGTCATAAGTGTTGACAATAAAGTTTGTTTAAAAGCAACAACAACAACAACAACAACAACAACAACAACTATTATTGTCCCACACCACAATGTATGTCCCACAATGTGAACTCCAAACAATTCATGTTTGTCCAATTCATGAACAAACAAAGCAGCTGGAAACACGTCTAAAAACACTTGATATAAAATGTAGCCTATATTTATATTTTTACAATATCAATCTCCCTATAATATGAACAAAATATGATCAGGTTATACTTTCTCTCTTGAAAACGGGCAAAACGCTAACCCTAACCCGGAAAATGAATTTAAAAAACTACAAACGTTCGGAAAATGCAATAGGCCTACAATGAAGTGGCGGCGCCATGTTTTTTCCGCCATGTTTTTTGTAGTTCTAAATCCCCTTGCATACGGCACAGGCCTACTTTCTTTCAAAAGCTCATATCTTGGTCAATTAAAAACAACTGTGTGTAAAAATGTAACTGCACACAGACATACATTCGCATTACCATATTATATACTATTGGTTCATCCACGGCAATCCTGTCAGCCCTGGGGAAGGGAACACAATGGCTATAAATGGTCATATTAAGTAGGCCTAATATGGAAATATTGATATGAAACATTAAGTAGTTTATGGGGTAAATGGGGTCTAAACTGCTCCAAATTGAAAAGCATGACTAAGGATAAGGTCACCATCAATATGTTGAACACATTTTGCCACTAAATATCCCTTAAAATATGTTTGAGTGATTTTATCCATCTTGGCTCTATATAGGCTGTGAGAAAGTACACATCAGTAAGTGCCTTGGCAGTGAGCAAGATAAAAATGAAACTTTGTCGTAGGATGACAATGAAGACACCGTTGGAAAGGTCTTGATCTTCAGAGTACAGATCTGCCACGGATAACATTCTGGGTGGTTCCTGCTCCTCAGGAATGCCCTTTGAACCTTGAACCTAAGGCTCTTTTAAAGGCTTACAGAAAAACAACACAATGTGATACAAACATGGGGAAAACATTTTTGGAAAGCTCTTGACTTCTTCTATCATGGCCTTTGTGGCCTTTGCCAAACCATCAGGGGGCGCTACTGGGTAAGGTCAAAACCAGATTTCACCCAATTAACAATAGTAAAAAGGAAATCTGACCAAATAAATGTGCTCCCCGGTCCCTAAAACATATAATACACTTGCGAAGTTCCTTAACACATTTTCACATAATAGGGAAAACGTTAACTAAACATTTTAGAACTACAAAAAACATGGCGGAAAAAACATGGCGCCACACTTAAGTGTATTGCATTTTCCGAACGTTTGTAGTTTTTTAAATTCATTTTCCGGGTTAGGGTTAGGGTTTGCGTTTTGCCCGCTTTCAAGAGAGAAAGTATAACCTGAACATATTTTGTTCATATTATTGGGAGATTGATGTTGTAAACATATAAATATAGGCTACATTTTATATCAAGTGTCTTTAGACGTGTTTCCAGCTGCTTTGTTTGTCCATGAATTGGATAAACATGAATTGTTTGGAGTTCACATTGTGGGACATACATTGTGGTGTGGGACAATAAAAGTAAAAGAATAGGCAGAAAAATGTAACAGTCATACAATTTAAGGGCCTTTATTGTAACCCCTCTACGCTTGGCACTTTGGACCAACGTCAGGGTAAGTGTTGCGCGTGACGTATAATAATGTCCATCTTACAGTACAATATATCTTATCCTAAATATAAAAGCTTGCATTTCTAACTGTGCTGGCTTTAAAAGGTACAAATAAAAAGTATAAATTATGTTCACAGTGTGTTGGCTGACATATCTGGGCCAGTTCAGCCAATCAGAAAGCTTCAAATTATGTTTCCTGGTATACCGTTTGTGGCTGGTCGATTTTTATTATACACACATTATTTTCTTTACATTTCAATATAACTGCTACAGGGCAGTATTTCGCCAGCCACTGACGATAACCACCCATTGGCAATATAAAACATTTTACTAAAAGCTGGCGTCCTCACCATAGCAACGGTCGCTGACACTCATGGGAACTGTAGTGTAAATTCACGCAACAAACCAATGACATTACGATATTTCTCGGAAAAGAAGCATACACATTTCTTAGCGATGGCTACTACACGACACTGCTGTATCGTTAATGATCATGAGTATACATTTACGGCCCGTCATGTATAAATGCAGGTGCATCTATTTGGGTCGGACTGGGATCATTCAGGGTCCTGGACCGGCCCACCACTGGACCGGCCATCCTCCCCCCGCCGGTCCGGTCGGGGGGGGGGGGGGTCCCGGCCCGGACAATATGTTATATGTTGACATTTAACATATCTGGGATACGTTTCAGCCAAATCCTATAGGTAAATAAATGGCAAAAAATAGGCTGAGTACGAACGTATTTGCGATACGTTCAATGAAACGTAATCACGGACAAAATACGTTTTCAGA
The DNA here is from genome assembly GCA_030340625.1 of Merluccius polli. Taxonomy (NCBI): domain Eukaryota; kingdom Metazoa; phylum Chordata; class Actinopteri; order Gadiformes; family Merlucciidae; genus Merluccius; species Merluccius polli. Next base: position 440,788 of record JAOPHQ010004840.1, read on the forward strand.
CAAACGTAATTGAGAATGCTGGGAACGTAATTTTGATGAGACAGGGTTGCCCGTTGCTGAGTCGTATCCAAGGCCCGTCCTATTTACTGGAGGAGTGAACTACGTTTCCGTTGCATAAGAACCTTACGGGAGGGTAATGATTATTCCAGGTAACCTATTAGACCATCAGGCGTTACTAGGGAAACTAAATTATGGCTTGTGAAAAACGTTATATTTTGATTTTAAAACGCACGCAAATATTAAATGGTCTTAATTTATTTTCTTTGGCAAGTGACCATGGTATAAGCGGGATATAATGACGTCCGTGTCGTCCATTAACAGAAGATAATGGACGACGCGGAGGCGTGAACCCTCCGACGTATCCCTTACACATCCCTTTGCATTATCCCTTACACACACATGAAAGAACGAATATATATATATCATATATATATCATATATATATATATATATATATATATATATATATATATATATATATATATATTTCTCTAACTGTCAATTGTTGGCCCTTGATGGCTTATAAATGTAGAGGGTCAGCAGCAGTAGATGATCAGGGGATTGATATAGGGCCAGCAGCAGAGGTGCCCCCAACCCCTACTCCTAAATGGGGACTGTGTGGAAAGGGTTTCAGACTTTACATTCCTGGGCACACACATCAAAGAGGATCTCTCCAGGATCACAGTAGTCAAGAAGGCCCGCCCAGCAGCGACTCTATTTTCGGAGGATCCTCAGGAAAAGCAACCTGGAGGAGAAGCTGCTGGTATCTTTCTATTGCTGCTCCATCGAGCTAGCTAGCTGCTCTGAAAATCACCGGTTGCACACTGCCCTCCCGGAAGGACATCTTCAGCTCTCGCTGCCAGGGCAGCCAACATCCTAAAAGACCCTTCCCACCCTGGACACAACCTGTTCCACCACCCCTCATGGTTCCACCTGGCTGGTATAGGTCTCTCAAAGCTCGAAGAAATAGACTCAGAGACAGCTACTATCCCATAGCCGTACGTGAATTGAACGATGCAAATAAGAATTATACATTAATTCAACTATTCATTTCAGAAGCACCTTCAAACATCCTGAATGTACCATTTGCACTATTAAAAACTGTATTTATCTGTCAACACTACTGTGCAATACCGTTTACCTCAGCTGCTATTCCTATTATCTGTATTGTTATCCTCATTTGTTATTTGTATATTTTATATATTTTTTTGTTTGTATAGATGTTTTATGTATTTATAATGTTGTTGTTAATTGCACCGTCTGGGTTAAATTTGGTTCCATGTGCAACGACAATAAAGAGAATTATGATTCCGATTCTGATAGCTGTTGGCCGTCCATGCTTCCGCTTAGGCTCTTCGAATGTCTCAAGTAGCCACCCAGGCCAAAAAAACATTAGCAATATTTTGTGTGTGTCCTTGCAATAAAATGGATGGGAATGTGAGAGAACCCATATTTTCCAAAGTGTGCAGCCTCTCGATAGGTGATAGGTTTGACACACTTTTAATATCCGCACCCCCCTGTTACTTGTATAGCCTACTTGGAATGACCCATGTGCCATAGATTCTAATGTCATTGATTGCCGCGCAAATTTTCAAACCGTTAACATGAGGCGGCGAGTCACAGAGCTGCAAGACCGAATCAACGCCGAATTCAACAGGTTTTTCAACGTTGAACCGGAAATGTCAGCCATTGACAGGTGAGTCAGACTGACCTATTCGGTTTTAGCTAGCAACCAGTTTTTAAGTTTTTAAGTGTTTCAGTTAAACCCTATACGCTCCCCATATATCCCATCTTAAAACACTGCTTTCAGAAACTTATTCAAAAACATATGTGCATTGTGTGAGAATGCAGTTTTAGAGCGTCGCAGTGGAAAAGTTGCAGCATTGTGAACTGGTCGTCGCAAGGCGGCTGATGCCGTTGCAAGGAGTCGCCGAAGATTGAACATGTCAAATCGCCAGGTCGTTTTAGAACGCAACGATGTGGCTTGGCTATTTCTCTTCGGTCTATGGGGTCAGAACAGTCTCATTAATAATGAATGCACAGAGAAGGATTCACAAATGTATTTTGTGATTTATATATAAATTACTCTTCTCACAAATAATTTCAATGCACACAAATGGATTTCGGCATGTATAAATGTAAAATAAATCCATAAACAAAAATAAGTTTCACAAACACATTTCTGATCCACACACAAATGTATCTTGTTTTAAATAAATGTAATAGAAATCCATAAAAACATATTAATTACATATTTTCTTAAAATGTATTCGAATGTTGTTTCATTTATAAACAAACCGTTAAACTTGAATTTACAAGACGTTTTTCATTTGTGAACGTGTTTGCATTTGTGTGTGAACTGGTCTGTATTTATTTGTGGCTTTTTGAGACTCCCCTGACACGGCTGGATTCAAAAATGCATTTTTATTTAACCAATGAAATCTCTGTAGCCAATCAGATGCCTCCTTAGTTTTCAGCCAATCACATGACTACACTCCCACGAGGGGTACCACAGCATTTTCTCTGCGCATTTTGTGTTACTTTTCGTTAAAAAAAAATAAAATAAAAGAGTTAACGGACTTCACTGGTAACTGTGCGTTCACATCAGAAGCGAATTGCGCTGCAAATACGCTTTGGTCGCTCATAAAGATTCGCTGCGAATATTTCTGTTCGCTTTTGTCGCTCATAACGTACAATTCAATTTTGCAGACGCATTTAAAGGAGCCGTATGCTTTTTTGTAAATTCAAGTTTAACAGTTTGTATATAAATGTAACAACATTCAAATACATTTTTGAAGAAAATATGTAACGAATAGGCTATATATTTATGGATTTCTATTACATCTATTTAAAACAAGATACATTTGTGTGTGGATCAGAAATGTGTTTGTGAAACTAATGGATTTTTTTTTACATTTATACATAACGAAATCCATTTGTGTGTGCATTGAAATGTATTTGTGAGAAGAGAGTAATTTATATATAAATCACAAAATAGGCTACATTATTTTGGGAATCCTTCTCTGTGCATTCATTATTAATGACACTGTTCTGACCCCATATCAGTCAAGCAGGACACAGCACAGAGCAATTTAGGCTTGTTAAATAGGCCTACGGTATTATTTTTGGTTCCAGAACAACGATTGTAGATAATGTTAGGCTTGAGCTGATTCATTGACATTATTTTAACGGGACCACCGTTACCGTTACACGTTAGCCGTTGTTATGGTTACATGCTGCCAGTCCGACATGTTCCCATTCGTTCTTGACCCAGACATCGTGTACAAGCCCATTACTTTTAGGATTGATGAGCATTTGATCGTAAGAAAACATAGGCCTAGTTTTACCGCGAGTGAGTGTTTAAAAGAATGAATGAATGCCGGTGATGCTTGGTGCTTGTGTGTGCGCGCGCCCATCTGTCTAAACACACGCCAATTAAACACGTACGTGTATGAGAAGGAAATCGAGTCAGTCGACCTGCGATAAGCAGATGATTCTGAACGGACTTGTCTTCGAGATGGACGTGTTATAACGCATTTTTAATCAATGAAATGTTAACACATTTTTATAACATAACATCACTTCTTAGTGGGCTGCTGCCATACCTTGCACAACACATAGACATGCGTTAATCATATCATGTTCAGTGGTTAGACCTTTAATTAAAACAATATCATTTATGTAACCAGGTTCAACTACACTTTGCTGTAGCTGGCTGGCTCATATGGAGTCAGAATAGTGTCATCATTCAAACCTGAAAAAAAAGGTTTCAAAGGCTTGTAAGTCTGTGTTTGAAATCTCAACACCTTGTAAAAAAGGTTTTGCACCACTGAAAAAAGAGATTATAGCCTGAAAAAAAAAAGTCAAACATCTGCAAACATGATTTTGTGTTCTATTTTATCTTCTTCATCATTTTCACCAACACATTTTCAAAGCTAAAATGTTTTCACAAACACATTTTCAAAGTTTAAAAATGTTCACCAGCGCATTTGCAGAGTTTCAAATCTGACACTGTTCTAACAGTGTATTACTTTGTTTCCCGGTTTTGAAACCTTGTAAATGGGATTCTGCAAACAGCTGTTCAAACATTGAGAAATACGTTTTGAAAGGTTGAATATCTATTTTTAAAAACTTGTAAAGGTGTAAATTTACACCATTGCAATGTATTTTTTCAGAACTTAATTTTCAGCACTGACTTTTCAGAGATTTGACCACACGGGCGCAAGCTTGCGAGTCACGTGATTATTGACACTGTTCTGACGCCGTTCGTTTTGAAACTCCTTTAGCGTCAAAGCTCTGAAAACGTGGTTCTGAAAAAAAGGAAAAAAAACCTTCCTGGGGGCGGGACCATCTTGCTCTAAACCTATTGGTTGCTCTCTGCTGAGGCACAGTCCAATCACATGCGCCGTTGACCGGGCTGTGCGGGATTGACAGTGCTCTGCCGATGACTAACAAGCGACTTGCGTGGTTGATTTTGTTGTCTATTTTCTGGAACCATGGCTGGTAGACAGGCGAGCAATTTTATTCTGTATTGTTTGCGTTCTAACCACCCGCGAGCCTCCTGCGGCTCGCCAAGCTGTAATTTGCAACACGTTCTCATCGCAACTCGTAATATACCGACGGTTTGTCACGCCCCTAGACGTGATACTGACGCAAAATGTACCCTCCCGCGTCTGTGTGAAACGATCTGTGTGAAACAATCTCATAAACCCGTTCGCGGTGGTAAGAGACGAGCAGAGTCTACAGCGTCCGCTCGCAGAGCAGAGTCTACAGCGTCCGCAGTCTACTGTGAAACAATTCACTCCATAAAGGATTATGGTTAGGGTTATGGTTAGCGTAATCTATCACCGTGACCGGGTTATTATTGGAGTGAATGGACGCTGTAGACTAATTTGTGGCTCGCATGGCATAAATAATAGTCATACTTTGCGGTCACGTGACTACCATGGATACCTGGAGGGCAACAAACGCTGGCAAAATGGCGACGAACAACGGCCAACCAGGGGAATTGCAGCCTTGCAGATTTCCGATACTTAAATAAATCAACTATTTAGACCATTTGTCACAAAATGTTAAAATTAGATATGAAGAGAAGATAAACATACTCGGAACTTGTGATCCATACACAGCACCCGCTGATGTAGGTTATTCATTGCTTTGAAGCTGGCAAAGACTCTACCAGATCGTGAAACGATCTGGGGGTTCTCATAAACCCGTTCGCGGTGGTAAGAGACCAGCAGAGTCTACAGAGTCCATTCACTCCAATAACAACCCGGTCACGGTGATAGATTACGCTAACCATAACCACCTAACCCTAACCCTATGGAGTGAATTGTTTCACAGTAGACTGCGGACGCTGTAGACTCTGCTCTGCGAGCGGACGCTGTAGACTCTGCTCGTCTCTTACCACCGCGAACGGGTTTATGAGATTGTTTCACACAGATCGCTTCACACAGACGCGGGAGGGTACATTTTGCGTCAGTATCACGTCTAGGGGCGTGACAAACCGTCGGTATATTACGAGTTGCGATGAGAACGTGTTGCAAATTACAGCTTGGCGAGCCGCAGGAGGCTCGCGGGCTGGTTAGAACGCAAACAATACAGAATAAAATTGCTCGCCTGTCTACCAGCCATGGTTCCAGAAAATAGACAACAAAATCAACCACGCAAGTCGCTTGTTAGTCATCGGCAGAGCACTGTCAATTCCCGCACAGCCCGGTCAACGGCGCATGTGATTGGACTGTGCCTCAGCAGAGAGCAACCAATAGGTTTAGAGCAAGATGGTCCCGCCCCCAGGAAGGTTTTTTTTTTCCTTTTTTTCAGAACCACGTTTTCAGAGCTTTGAGCTAAAGGAGTTTCAAAACGAACGGCGTCAGAACAGTGTCAATAATCACGTGACTCGCAAGCTTGCGCCCGTGTGGTCAAATCTCTGAAAAGTCAGTGCTGAAAATTAAGTTCTGAAAAAATACATTGCAATGGTGTAAATTTACACCTTTACAAGTTTTTAAAAATAGATATTCAACCTTTCAAAACGTATTTCTCAATGTTTGAACAGCTGTTTGCAGAATCCCATTTACAAGGTTTCAAAACCGGGAAACAAAGTAATACACTGTTAGAACAGTGTCAGATTTGAAACTCTGCAAATGCGCTGGTGAACATTTTTAAACTTTGAAAATGTGTTTGTGAAAACATTTTAGCTTTGAAAATGTGTTGGTGAAAATGATGAAGAAGATAAAATAGAACACAAAATCATGTTTGCAGATGTTTGACTTTTTTTTTTCAGGCTATAATCTCTTTTTTCAGTGGTGCAAAACCTTTTTTACAAGGTGTTGAGATTTCAAACACAGACTTACAAGCCTTTGAAACCTTTTTTTTCAGGTTTGAATGATGACACTATTCTGACTCCATAGGCTCACCCCCTCGACTCTGCGTTGTGTTTAATGATGTCCAGGATGCTTGCGTTGCAGTTCGTGACACCCATTTATTCTGGACAAACTGGACAGGAACAGAATATGTACTGGTCACATACAGGCTCGACAGACAGCTCACGGGCAGCACACTCAATCACACCTCTCATTAACTGGCCCAATAACATAATACAATATAATACACCAATACAGAATGTGGATAATGTACCTGGACAGGAACAGAATATGTACTGGTCACATACAGGCTCGACAGGCAGCTCACGTGCAGCACACTACAACAAGAACCGCAAGTTAACGTTAGCACCGAGGCTAACAAGCTAGCTGAAAAAATGCGTTTACACCATTAAATGCACATTTGTGCACCTACAAGTGCCGCGACTCAGTCATAGCTTGCACTTAACATCTGTGTTACATTTATACCCCGTGTCTATTCCTTTTGCAATGTATGTCAATTTAATACACTGTGTTACTGCCTTTTTGAATAGAGTTTGCGAGAAATCTTTCCATTTTCTCATGTAATGTAATGACAGTATGTATGTAATAATTTTTATGTATAATAATTAATATGTAATGTAATGTATCAAGATTACAGGACTTCAACCGGGAGGGTGCCAGGCCGCAACGGCGGGAGCCCTCGTGGTCGAGGCCAAAGGCCAATTACTTTTAAAGTTGTGGTGCTGCATAGCAGCACCATAACTAGGTATAGGTCCCAGAACGGTAATTCTTTTTTTTATTTCAATGAACAGAGATAGATGATTATGTGCTATATAAAATAACTAATTTACATGCATTTTTCATAATGCTGGTCTGATTCTCAAAATTTAAGAACAGCCATCAGTAAATGAATGTTGTTTTGTCTATTACAAATATTATGGGCTTATTAAAATCGAATACCCTTTGTTTGCATCTGTTCACAGATCACAGAGTGCCCTTTGTCCTGACTGTGCCCCTGGACCTCTCTGCAGAGGACTTCTTGCAGTGTATTCATGAAAATGTTCCCCGGAGTCCCGGCAGAATTCGAGCTCTGCCGGGTCAGCTCTACCCGGGAGGTGGGTCCATTGACCTGACCAGTGTCCTCTGGACATCCGGAACCGGAGGGAACTGAACCGGTCAAATTTATATCTTCGACCCAAGGTAGTCTAAGATATAACTCTAACATATAAGTCATAATGAACATAGATATTAGGGCCACTAAAATTCACCTTTTTTGGTGTAAATGATGTTGTCTGAGTCCACATTTTGTACAATGTTTAACAACGCAGTTTGTGTAAAGGAAACATACTCAAATATTGGCATTTGTTTGTTTTAGAATACCGACAGTCAACAACCACCAAGGCAAGTGTTCTTCTTATTGTATCTACTGTGATATGCAATTCTGACAAAGGTTTCATGTTTTTGTACTTCAGTGGTAATCAGGCATCTTGATGGCATTGTTCACATAGCATATGGTTCTAATCCTAATTCTATTGTGTCGTTTGATTTGTTTTTTAGAGAGCGCCCAGTCGATCCCCTGCACATTGACCAGCCCGGGATGCCCATCAAGGTAAATAGTTGTCATTCTACCACTCAACACGCACATTGTTCACAAAGCATATGGTTCTGATCCTAATTCTATTGTGTCGTTTGATTTGTTTTTTAGAGAGCGCCCAGTCGATCACCTGCACATTGACCAGCCGGGATGCCATCTACGTAAATAGTTGTCATTCTACCGCTCAACACGCACATTGTTCACAAAGCATATGGTTCTGATCCTAATTCTATTGTGTCGTTTGATTTGTTTTTTAGAGAGCGCCCAGTCGATCCCCTGCACATTGACCAGCCCGGGATGCCATCAAGGTAAATAGTTGTCATTCTACCACTCAACACGCACATTGTTCACAAAGCATATGGTTCTGATCCTAATTCTATTGTGTCGTTTGATTTGTTTTTTAGAGAGCGCCCAGTCGATCCCCCTGCACATTGACCAGCCCCGGGATGCCATCAACGTAAATAGTTGTCATTCCTACCACTCAACACGCACATTGTTCACAAAGCATATGGTTCTGATCCTAATTCTATAGTGTCGTTTGATTTGTTTTTTAGAGAGCGCCAGTCGATCCCTGCACATTGACCAGCCCGGGATGCCATCAACGTAAATAGTTGTCATTTCTACACTCAACACGCACATTGTTCACAAAGCATATGGTTCTGATCCTAATTTCTATTGTGTCGTTTGATTTGTTTTTTAGAGAGCGCCCAGTCGATCCCCCCTGCACATTGACCAGCCCGGATGCCATCAAGGTAAATAGTTGTCATTCTACCACTCAACACGCATTGTTCACATGTCCCTCACCCAACCATCAGCATTACTTATCCAGGATCAACTTATCCTGGGTTAACATCATACGGCTAACAATTTTCAATTGCAATCACACAGGCATCTCTGGCCTACATGAAGCACCAAGAGAAAAAAATATATACACAGTGGTAGGCATACGTTTAGGCACCCGTGCTAGAGTAAAAAGAGCAATAAAAAATCATCTTTTTGAAATTGATCTTAATATCTTAAATAAACAATTGAGAAAAATCCAACCCTTTAAGGATACAATTTTCTTTGTGAATGAATAATGTATGGTTAATAAATAAATGTTGTCATTAAAAAAGTATAGACACCCCTATGTTAAATTCCCATAGAGGCAGGCAGATTCTTATTTTTAAAAGCCAAGTTTATTCATGGATCCAGGATACTAAGCATCCTGATGAAGTCACCTAGGCCTTTGGAATTAAAATAGCACCACATCATCAGATACCCTTCACCATACCCTAGAGAATGGCAATGGTTCTCTTCAGTTAGGCCTTATAGCTGTTAGTTAGCCTAATGATTTCTCCAATGCAAATCAACCAGCTAATAGGCTAACTAAATAAAACCATGCCAATCTCTAGGGTATGGCGAAGGGTATGTGATGATGTTAGCGGGAGATCATTTTAAATCTAAAAACAAGGTAAAATGCACCAGAATGCGGGCAATTGCATGTACTTCTTTTTAAAATGTTCTGCGGGACAACCCCCAGACCCCCCGCCAAAATATGTCCCCCATACTCAAAATGCCACTGGCGCCCTTGAAGATCTTAGATCTTATGCCAAACTGTTATTTATGAGGGCATCAAGATGTTTGGCCACGTGCTGTGTAGGTGGAGCTCGACCACAGGGGACCTTGTGACAGTGAACATTATGGGGAGTATTTAGGTTTAGTTAGTCCTGGTTTAGTCCCAAATATGAAGGTTGCTCATATGAAAAGGGAAAAAAGTGAATGAACCGGGATTGTATGGATTCGGATGAACGAAGTGCATAACTAATGCATTTGTCTGTATCATTGATCCCCAGCCTATAATTCTATTTCTATTTATATATTTTCTGTTCTAGAGATGAATTCTTCATCATTGATGATGACATGTCATCCGCATCGGATGTCGAGGAGCCTCTGGCTGCCTCTGTAACTGACCCAACAGCTGTAAGACCATAAAGTGTATTAGACTGTTACAGACGGACATGTGATATTGTCATGATCTGTGTGAATTTCATTACACCACACAGTAATTGTTGTTTTTTTGTTACTCATAATAGGTTAGCCTTGATCATGCTGTTTCGGTTTACAATGGACAACGTCAATACGGAGCGGCCGATGACGGTGGCTGTCCGCAGACAAAATGTTTTGAAAAGTGCATGCTCGGTGCTGAGCCGTGGCTACTTTGAGTGGCAAAGAGAGCCACGCATAGAGTTTATCAATGAAATGGCGGATGACTACGGTGGTCCCAGGAGGGAATTCCAAAGGTAATGTCCAAATGCTGCTTGAAGTAATGTGTTACTTTAATATTTTACTTTTCTACTGTTGTGGTTATCATCCCTTTTCACTATCAAATGACTTTTCCCCTGTGCTCTGCTTTACAGACTTCTGATGATGGCCATTCAGGGCACCTTCGGGGTATTCGAGGGACGCTCGGATGAGCTATATTTCTCGTACGACCTGTGTGCCCTGGAGCAACAGAAGTATTTTAAGGCGGGGAAACTGACCGCCTGGTCAGTGGCCCACGGTGGCCCGGGGCCCCGGTCAATAAGCAGGGTGGTGTACCTGCTTATGTGTGGCCAGTCAGCACCCCTAAGTGACGTAGACATAGGGGTGCTGCTGGACGAGGACAAAGGGGGCAAACTGCAACAGGTGACGTAAATGAAATTCTGTCATGTGTGTTGTAATGATAAAGTAAAGACAGCAATTAGAGGATGTCTTATTTTGTTTTTCATAGAAAAATGTAGATATTTGCATTATTGCACAGCATACCAACAAAGCACATTGAAGACCAACCTTTATTTTCTTTGTTCATTTTGAAAAGTTGAAGGCCTGTCGCACAGAGGGGACCTGCAGCGATTGAAGGGATCCTGTGGGGACTGGGTCTCTGACTGCGGGGTGCCCTCCTTCTACAGCGTGACTTTGCAGGAGATGCCTCAAGTCGTTGAGCGGGTAGGTGCCCAACTACTGTTTCCATCGGTAAGAAAGAATGACAATACCATTACATATCATGGAGTGTAGTGGCCAGACATTTAAAAAAACAACCTGTTTGTGTTTGTGTGTCAGGAGGGCAGGTGTGCGAGTGTCGATGTGTTCCCAAATGTTGAACTTTTGATTTTAGAACAATTCAATTGCCAATTAAAACGTAGTAAATGAAATTAGCAAAAATTAAGGCTTTACAAATTATTAAAAGTAATAAGCGTCATCTGACGAGATATTATAATTTCAAACCCCCTCCTCCAACAAAGCCTATAAGTTTTTTCAAGTGCAGGCCTTCTTCATGTGTTTCTATCACCAATCTCATCAACAGAGTGGCCAGTATGGTGCAGCAGTATACTGCCGGGTTAAACTCCTGTGGACATTATTCAACCTTGTCTCAGAAAATTGCAGCAGTTTCTGCCAATTTTTCTGCTCAAACGGGGGGAAATTGACCCGGCAGACCTTCAGAGGCCTATTCCTCACTGATTGGAGCCCTGAGGGCAGTAATGACAGGGAGGAGGAGGAGGAAACCATATTTCAATATGATGACTGGCTCATCAAAGTTGAAGGTGGGTTAATACATTTGATTTTCAATTGGACGTCAATGATTGATTGCTGGGGCAGGTTTTGTTGCTATCTCGCTATCATTCATTGACAAAAGTAAAGGAGGCACATTTGTATAAAAAGGGAAATAAATTAAAAAACATAACCTGCATGTTCCCGCTGGGTCCCAAAGACTGACAACAAATGCTGCCAATGAAGACGATTTGTATTTTTGGAACTGACCGCACTTAACTATATAGATAGCATTCTATCTCCAGTATCGTTGGTGTATTGACAAGTTGATAGAATTCTCACATAAGCTTTGCAATAACAATGACACTAACATGCTTTGCAAACAAAGTAACACTACATATATGCCAACAGAGGGCGAGGTGGATGCCCACTTTCGAAGACCTGTTGGATGTTCGTCACGGGAGCCAGATCATCCTCCAGCCCCTGGGTCTCCCGAGCAAATGCAGGTCCATTTCTTCAGCAGGAGCCAGGGACAAGGCGGCTTCCTATGCCTCCACCTGTGCCCTCTTCCTCTACCTCCAAGAGGTGTTAGCGGAGGAGGAGGATTTTTTGCCGATTTGATGAGCACAGCCTCTTGTGGGTCCCTGGGGTTTGGGAAGGTTTACACCTGACCAAACCCCCTCCCTCCCTTGGAGGACAGGACTCCTCCCCCTCCTCCCCTTGGAGACAGGGACTCCCTCCCCCTCCCATGGAGACAGGACTCCTCCCCCTCCTCCCTTGGCAGACAGGACTCCTCCCCTCCATGGAGACAGGACTCCTCCCCCCTCTCCCTTGGAGACAGGACTCCCTCCCCCTCCTCCTTGGAGACAGGACTCCTCCCCCTTTTACCCTCTATGTTTGTAATGTTATGTCTTGCGTCTTCTATGTTCCCACTCGTGGCTGTACCCTTGACGTGGTGAGTGGGCTTTACACCAAATCAGGCCCATTTGCTCATTTGTCATAATTTACATGTCCCCAGTACGATGACATTGCTATTGCTACTCTATGTAATATAAAATAGACTAATGTGGTATAGACAGTATGTTTACTGGTAATGTGCTGTTGTAGGAGGGATGGACCAATTTGAACTGATCTGTGCTTTTACTACATGTTATTGAGTTTTTGGACGTTTAGGCTATAGTTTATTGGCCCTGTTTTAACCAGTTTCAAGTGTAAGATGTTGTGCACAACCTTTTTACCTTCCCAATAATCTAGCATTTATGCTTTAGTACTCAATCATGCAATATTTTAACTTATTGATATGAGTTGTTGACTACACGTCTGGGTAGACATGTAGGAGTATATAAGAACTTTTGCACCATGACGGGCTGTCATGGTACAATACCCACAACAATCAAATCCGAAGCAACTAGGCTGGACATGTCGGACATGACACCAACCCTTATACTGCAGTCTATTCCCCTAAAAGTTAATTACTTTAAAAGAGCAACGGGATGCATTTGGACCCCACTCTTAGCCAGCGCTGCCATAATTCAAATCAAGGTGAATCAGATGCAGGGACAGATTCAAAAGTTGCCCATGCTAACAGTAACAGTTAAAAACACCAGAACCAGAAGTGGGTACACATCACACACTCTGTGAGTGTCTTGTCCTTGTGTTGAGGACCACCAATGGAATAAGCCCTGGACTTGAATGTGTTTTTATCCTCAATTGTATTTGATGTTGATTCATGCCTTCATCTCCAGTAGACTCGACTACTGTAACGGTCTTCTGACTGGACCTCCCACAAAAAAGCATTAAAACAGCTGACAGCTCATTCAGAATGCTGCAGCTCGAGTTTTAACCAGAACAAAGAGATCAGAGCACATTACTCCAGTCCTAAAGTCTTTACACTGGCTCCCAGTCAGCTATAGAATAGACTTTAAAGTTCTGCTATGGTCTACAATCACTGAATGGTCTAGGTCCAGAATACATGACATGACATCTTAGTAGAATACAAACCCAGTAGGGCTCTGAGATCTACTGACTAGGTCAGATAGTGGAGCCCAGAGTTCAAAACTAACCATGGTGAACGCCAGCATTTAGCTGTTATGCTGCCACAAACTGGAAACAAACTACCAGCTGAACTGAAATCAGCCCCAACTGTGAACATTTTTAAATCCAGAGTTACAACACATTCTCTTCTCCTGTGCTTATGATTGAGCTTGTTTAAGCACTTTAAATTGTAACATTTGAATTGCACTGTCCCCTTTTTAAATCATGATTCTCTTTATAGTATTGTATATCTATTCTATTTTCTGTAGTTGTTTTAATTATCTTATCTTTTATTTTCTTTTTTGAAATTTTCCTTCAATTCTAGTTTTATGTAAAGCGCATTGCGTTGCCATTGTGTATGAAATGGCTAATAATACAAGACTGCCTTGCCATGCCATGTCTTTCAAGACCAGTAGTTTGATACAGTTAAATAAAATCCACCAAATAAAATAAAAAATGATTACTTAAACAACATTCTGTACCGAAACAACATACGAACCATGACTTAAAAACCGAGGTACGTACTGAATCGTGACACTTGTGTATCGTTACACCACTAATAGTAATGGATGATAGTAAGGGAACTATAGGGGCCAGGGGCCGTATTCACCAAGAATCTTAGGCCTAAACGTAGCAACTAAATCTCGGAGAGTTTAAAAGTCCTCGAGAGGACTCCTAACTCGTAAGACCTATTCAAAAGAAATCGGAAATGGCTGCAGCAAGCAGGGAATATTTGGAGACAATGGTAGGACTGCAAATTGATAAAGAGATATAGGCTACATCACCATAGGCCTACTGACGCTTTATAACATCGTGCACCGACATCGACCATAAGGGGGCGTCCCACTTTTAGTGATTTATCCCTAGTATGAGTAGGTCTCAGCGGCGTCGTGAATTACTTTTCAAGAGAAAACGTATAGTAAATGTTTTTAGCGTGAGTTAGGAGCACTTCTAGCGGTAAGATAAAAAGCATGGTGAATACGGCCCCTGATCTTAAACCAACATGACTTACCATGTTGGCTTAAGAGATGAGCCCTGTAAAAACAATATTAATTTAAACAGTAAAACATGCATTGTAATAGTTAACAATACCACTAGGCTATATGTTCCAGTGGTATAAATAATTATATTCATAAAGCTGGTAGTGACGCGTGGCACTGTGGAGGCGCCTGAAGAAAGCACAACCAACAAGGACATTTCATGGTTATAAAATACATAAATTGCAGGTTATAAAATATCAATAATAATAAATTACAATTAAGGTGACGGTGATGCAGGGTTGCCAGCTTCACGGCTTTCTCGCCAAATTGGGCTGTTTTGAAAACGGAGTCGCGGGTGTAAACATCGAAGACGCGGGTCACGGTTTTCTTGGGTACTTTCAAAACCCACCACAGAAACAGTTGGGGTGTAATATGTATTGTATAATCTTGATGAAAACTCAGTCAGAACAACACAGTTTCACTCCCAGAACGTCAAACAGCGACTGTTGGTAAGGGCACTTTAGCGTCAGTCACTGTGACGTTTGACGTTCAGTGGTGTGTGGGCATCCGTCCTATTGGTTAGTTATTACTCCTGTATAGAGTAAACAACTCTATAAACAACTCTATGTTTAGGCTACTCTATAGCTCTGATTCCTGCACCATGATTCAATGACGTCAGGTTGCTAGGGGCTACGGCAGCCGGAAGTAGGCTACTGTCCTTACTGTACTATTTCTTAAGTTGTAATGTCATAATATTGTTGACAATAAAGTTTGTTAAAATAAAAAAAATTAAATATTATTGTCCCACACCACAATGTATGTCCCACAATGTGAACTCCAAACAATTCATGTTTATCCAATTCATGGACAAACACAGCAGCTGGAAACACGTTTAAAAAAAACCCACTTGAAATACAATGTAGCCTATATTTTTATTTTTACAACACCAATCTCCCTATAATATGAACAAAATATGATCAGGTTATACTTTCTCTCTTGAAAACGGGCAAAACGCTAACCCTAACCCGGAAAATGAATTAAAAAAAACTCCATACGTTCGGAAAATGCAATGCACTGAACTGTGCGGCGCCATGTTTTTTTCCGCCATGTTTTTTGTAGTTCTAAAATGTTTAGTTAACGTTTTCCCTATTATGTGAAAATGTGTCAAGGAACTTCGCAAGTGAATTATATGTTTTAGGAACTGGGGAGCACATATATTAGGTCAGATTTCATTTTTACTATTGCTAATTGGGTGAAATCTGGTTTTGACCTTACCCAGTAGCGCCCCCTGATGGTTTGGCCATGAGGCCAAAGGCCATGATAGAAGAAGTCAAGAGCTTTCCCAAAATGTTTTCCCCATGTTTGTATCACATTGTGAAAATCACTAAAACATATTTTAAGGGATATTAATGGCAAAATGTGTTCAACATATTGATGGTCCTTAGTCATGCTTTTCAATTTGGAGCAGTTTAGAGCTTGAAATGCGAAGTAATCCAGTGTTCAGCGGTTTTTATAGCCTATATTAGGTTAAAAAAAAAAGTAATTCGCCCGAATTGAGTGATAGCCTAGGGTACACAATTAAGAAAAAACAACTGTGGGCCTGTTCATAACTAATGTACACATATATTTGTAATGTAATAATGTAATCCTTATGACATTTTTTTAATCAACAATAATTTTGGGGGTGTCACAGTCTGTCCCTCTCTCAACTGCCTCTCAGTACTTTTCATTCACTCTCCACTCCCCTGCCAGCCACGCCCCCTCATGCCAAATCCTCTCACGTGCTTCCAATTAACAATCAGGACAGTATTTAAACCCTCCCTGCTCACCCACGCGCTGCCAGATTGTTCTATATGCTTGCACTAGACTCTCCAGCTTTCTTCTCCACACTGATCTCCCGTTGCCGACCCCCGCCTGGATCTCGACTGCCTCTCCTGCCTAGCCCCCCGCCTGGATTTCGACTGCCTCTCCTGCCTAGCCCCCCGCCTGGATCTCGACTGCCTCTCCTGCCTAGCCCCCCGCCTGGATTTCGACTGCCTCTCCTGCCTAGCCCCCCGCCTGGATCTCGACTGCCTCTCCTGCCTAGCCCCGCCTGGATTTCGACTGCCTCTCCTGCCTAGCCCCCCGCCTGGATCTCGACTGCCTCTCCTGCCTAGCCCTTCACCTCGATCTGGTCTGTCTATACAGTATATAATACTACCCCTGTCTGTACTGATTGAGAATAAACCCTCTTGTTTCCATTCTAGAAGTCTGTAGTGTGCTGCATTTGGGTTCATACACCTGTTACAGGGGGACTCGCCCCACGCCTTTCGATTCCAGGTGTCCACGTGTTCAGTTTAACACGGTAGGCTAATTCTGTATTTGTGCTTTGTTTCAGAGATTATGGCTTGGAGAACCTTTGTATCGCGTTGCAAGCTGCTTTTGAATGACTGCACTCGACGGCTTCTGATGGACGACGTTGGACCAGCTGTGTTGCAGCAGATTGCACAAAGGTAGATCTTAAGGTTCAGATGCTTCTAATGCTAGTTGGCCTCAAGTTTAGCAGTAGGCCTAGGCTTCAAACTCGTGCATGATGCAGAAAATGTGCAACAGCGCCCCCTGGGGTCACATATTTTCGGTGGGTCGCAGAATTCCATGCATTTATTTCGTCCACTTTTCGTTGAATCCTGATAAAAAGAGTATTAAGCCTTTAACCAAGCCAATCGTTCGTTATGGTAGTCGTGACGACCATATTATGTTTGATTCGGGATGAGTAGCTCCTCACTGTCATCAAAATAATGTACAGTCTTGTACAGTGGCGGTTGGTGATTCAATTTGTTGGGGGGGCGCAGTTGCGCGTGACGGGTCAAATAGCACCTCACAATCAGAACGCAACACACAAATTCTAAAAACCAGTTAAACTAGACCATTGTTCAAGTATCTATACAATTAGAGAGTACTTTGGATATTGTTGACCTTAAAGAGTTTTGGGACAGAATAGATAAAGAAATAAACTGTAATGAGAATAGACCACATGTTACACCATCTAAACACCTGTCAACTAGATAATTGTTAAACTATCAATACAGTTAGAGACAGACATTGGATATTGTTGAACTATCAATAGAATCAAGAGAGAAATGGGATATTGTTGAACTATCAATAGAATCAAGAGAGATACATTGGATATTGTTTTGAGACACAATTGAGTTTTCCTTAATCACAGTTGCCATCTTTCTATCACAAATTGAGTCTCCGCTAGCTTTCTCTTCTCCGTACTTACAGTTGTGGCGCGCAAATGCTTGCTTGATGGACGTGATTGATGCGATGAATTGTCCAATCACGTTAAGATTAAAAATATGGAAAACTCTGCCATTGGTCTGGGGGCACAGAGATGCGAACTAGAATCAATTTTTCATGCGCCAATGAAAAGCTGCTCTCTGCTTGTTCGCGGTAAAAAAGTTTGCTAGCTCTCATAGACTCCAGTGTTACCGGCGCCCTTGACTTGGAGGCGGGCTTTATATCCAATGGCAAATAGCAGCCTAGCCCAAAGTCGGACGCATTTAATGGTTGCTGGCAGTGGCATGTAGCCTACAGTCCATCACACCACTGCACCAGTAAAAACGCAATGTACAGATGTATAATTAAGTTCGTATTTGTTATGGTTGATTGATTCATGATTGAACTTGGTTGTTAGATAATATTTATAATATAATATTTCACAGGAGGGGCGGCGCCCTCTATTGACCAGCCGCCACTGGTCTTGTACCTTTGCCTTTTCTTCCGTTTTCCAAATTCTTTTTATGCCCGAATACGATCTGTTACACAGTTCAACAACTTAATGTACAGCTGTTGTCAGCGGATGGTGAAAACATTGCCGTCGAAAAAAAATGGACCACTTTCAAGTAGAAGTTGGAACAGTTTATAGACATTCTTTCCTTGATATCTTTGTGCAATTGTTGTATAATAAATGATGTATTAAACATACTTGACTTTCACTCTGTCCTATTCACTGACAGACGACAAAAGTGCTATTGTAAGCTACCGCAATTCCTCTAATATTGGCCTGTATTCCATTAGCGGCCGGGTCTCTAACGTTGGCCGGTCTGTCGGCGGAGGTAAATGAAGGCCGGTCTCTAATATTCTCTCCATTATTAGAACCAACGTTTTTCATTTAATCGGCTTTGATGGCCATCAGTTCTCTGCAATTCCTCATTCCTCACTGTTGCTAAACACAAAGCAGCCGTTTGTAGTATTAAAAACTCCCTGTAACAAACTTGAACTTGTAGGCCTATCTTTGGAATTTTGAAAATTATTAATTCAATCAAAATTATAACGCTCATATAGACACCTGGGCATGACATTTCTTTCAACTTAAACATGTTGATTGCCATGTGAAATTAGCACAGCTTTAACATTAAAACAGCTTTAAACAGATTTATCATTGGATACCTTTTTTCAACACGTTTCATTCAGTCCTTCTAGTTGCTGAGATTGCTGGTGCTAGGCTAAAACTAAATGCAATGCAAGTTTTATTTATAACATTATTCAACACGGACATTTGTACAGACAATAGTCTGGTGTTTATCATTCATTTGCCTTGGTTGTACTGGGTTCCTTAAGTGTCCTAATGTAGTGAACTACATTTACTGTGTTTGTAACTTGGTTGTTATCTTTAGTGTAGTGAAGCTTAATTTATGGCAGATTAACTGATGGTTTAGCTCACTACAATTTCCAAGTAGCTTGCCAACACTGATTCTATGATCTCTAAAATATTGCTCTGCTCAGACTGGAGATGATGCAGAGAAGCCTCCAGTATGCAAGAGGGACCTTGTTAAATGCAGATATTGTGGACCGAATTCTCGGCTACCTGGCTGAATACATTCAGGAAGTCAGAATGGCTGGTCAGCACAGGCAACAAGGTAACAACAAGTGACGTTTAATGGTGCATTCTCCACACTGAATGAAAACTTTAAACATCTTGGTGTGGATTCACATTGGTCCCTTTCAGCCCACAAAGTCAACAGTGACTCAGTCAGCATGAACACAGATCTGAGTTATTTTTGCTTCTGCCAACTTTTTGGTCCACTTTAAAAGGACGGAGTCTGGTCGGAGGACACTTAATCTCTGAGTGAGGCAATAATGGACTGTTCATTAAGTTTGGGCTAGTCATATAGGGGTGTGATAAATGTATGGGTGCTATTGGCTTACGTTGCCATTCCAGGGCTATTACTAGGGGGAGGGGGGGATTACAACATCCAAGTGTCTGTTGGCCCTCATGAAGATTACTATCTGTCAAATTTTTGTTGTAACCTGTCCACTGTAGTCTAATGGTCAAATGTCATTGCAGGTAGTGCTGGTTACCAGGCACCATTGGTTTGGGAAGGAAGGAGAGGTCCACCCAGTTATCACATAACTGAGGAGCAGCTGTCCTTTCTGAGGTCCTGTAGATTTTCAGTCACAGAAATGGCTGCACTTCTCCAGGTCTCAGTCCGTACTGTACATCGACGTCTGAGGTTTGACTTCTATTCTTATTTTCTGAATTGAGACTATTTTGATTTGATGAAAACATTCAATGGTCTAAAACATTTACATTTTGAATAGGATGTCCGCTCCTGCAAACATAAACAATCACATTTCTATTGGTAGTTGGGCTAAACAATTACTTTGTTAAGCACAACAACCAACAATTATTATTTTTTTTTACCCATGAAAGACATTTCCCAATGATCCGGCAAAATCATTTTGCCATCATTTCGGATGTGGATCTGGATTACCTCGTGAGGGATGTTGTGGCTGGCAATGACCAGATTGGTCCGGAGTCAGTGAGAACCTCCTTGCGCACCAGAGGATTTCGCGTCCAACGTAGGAGAGTCAGGGAGAGTATGCTGAGGACAAATCCAGGAGCGGCTGCTGTCCGAGCTCTTCTGCGGAGGCCAGAGAGAAGGGTTTACCAGGTGCAGGGTCCTAACTCTTTGTGGCACATCGATGGGAACCACAAACTGATCAGGTAGTAGTTTTTGGGTCTTATTTTTCTGATAATAAATTCCGTCAATCCATAATGATAAAAGAGTCATATTTTGTTTGTTCTAGATGGCGGATCGTCATACATGGGGGAATAGATGGCTTCAGCCGGCTTATAGTTTTCCTCCGGGCCTCAAACAACAACAGGAGCAGCACGGTGTTGGAAAGTTTTGTTGCCGCCATTGTCCGACACGGGGTCCCCTCCAGGATCAGGACAGACAGAGGAGGAGAAAATGCGGACATCTGCATGTTCATGAACGTCTTCAGGGGCGCTAGAAGAGGCAGTGCAATCCAGGGAAGAAGCGTCCACAACCAACGCATTGAGAGACTGTGGGGAGATATGTGGCGTGGGATATCCAATGTCTACCACAGGCTCTTCTACTTTTTGGAGAGTGAGGGAGTCATTGATGTCGACAATGAGCAGCACCTCTGGGCTCTACATTACATCTACCTCCCTAGGCTTAACAGAGACTTGGCAGACTTCACCAATCAGTGGAACCACCATGGATTGAGGACCGAAAGGCACAGGAGCCCAATGCAGCTCTTTGTGAGAGGATGTCTCCACCAGCAGGGACTACAGTCCACGGCTATGCAGAGTGTCTTTGCAAGTCCTGATGCTCGTCTGCCACCTCCAGATGATCCTCTACACCCACCACCTGCTGCTGCTGGGCCACAACCAACTGCTGCTGCTGGGCCACAAACACCAGCTGCTGCTGCTGCTGTTGGGGGTTTGTTGCTCGACTGGCCAGAGGGGTAGCTGTGCCTCATGATGAGTACACTATTGATGATGCCGTCATGGGGCAGATTAGGGCACAGTTTGACCCTCTCAGTGGCCCTAGAGGTGAGCATGGAATAGCTCTGATCCGTGGTCTTCTATCATTCATGGACTCTCTTCCAGAGAACAGACCAACAGGTTGACTCCACCCCCACTCTGTCCTTGGAGAAAAGTCTCCACCCCTCTCCTCCCTTGGAGACAGGACTCCACCCCCTCCTCCCTTGGAGACAGGACTCCACCCCCTCCTCCCTTGGAGACAGGACTCCACCCCTCCTCCCTTGGAGACAGGACTCCACCACCCCTCCCTTGGAGACAGGACTCCACCCCTCTACCCTCTATGTTTGTATTGTTTTGTCTTGCGTCTTCTATGTTCCCACACGTACCAAAACGATCTTTTTTCCCTGGCATCGTATCAAGAACATTTGCGTCCAAACGGATCCATCTCAATACGACTCAACACGCTACTTCATATTCCAGGCGTATAGGTGGCGCTGTTTCACCGGAAACGGAGAGGAAGAGCGGCAGCCTGGCAAGCCAGACCTACATCAGAAAGATGTAAGGTCTGGTTCAGCTCCATTGGCAGTGTGGGGGGATAAACGGTTGTCTTTCAAGTTCCCTCTGCACGCAATAGGATAGCGCTACAACCAATCGGAGCAACGAAGAAGGTGACGTAGTCAGAGCGACGGCTCTGACTACGTAATTAATCAAAACTCCGAATACATATTTATTTTCGAGGAAAGACTTCAGTGCCGTTCTTTGTTCTTTTCTCAAATAAAATGTTAACTTCAAGTCTTGAAGAGTCGCGGCCAAAGCCGAGTGGAAAGACAGCCGTTCGCCGGCAGCAGCAGCCATTGTTTACCTAACACGGAACCGTCGCAACTCTGTTGTCATGGTAGCCCGGCTTTCGACTCCGCCCCTCACGCTGTGATTGGTCAGACATACAAGACATCCTTGGTGTTTCCAGCACCAAAAAGCCGACGGAGCAGTGTTAGACCCACCTAGCTGCAAAATAAATTTGCTGCCGCTAGGTGGTGTCTAGAGTTCTAGGCTAGAAGAGCGGAGCATGCGCATAACGTAAATAAATGTAAAATGTGGTTATGTGGTCCTCCATCAGCCTTTTTAGCTCAGCGTGGGGCACAGGAGCATAATATTTTGCGATAGTAACCCTAATGGGCACAATATCTTCTCCAGCTGGAACACGAGCATGTGGTCTGCCATTGTTATGAGACGTCGTCACGGTTACAAGGGGTTACGCTCGAGGGGTGTGGCGATGACGTCATCGAAACGCAAGTATGCGTATTGGCCGTCCAAACGAACACTCAAGGGCTTCGTTTGTGAATTTCTTCACCCTGGGACCAGGTTTCAGAAAAGTCAGTTTGCAAGCAATGCGTTTACAGGATTCGTTTGGACGATCGGCCAAAAAGATGCAAAACATCTGCGTTTAAACCAAAAAGCGTCTCCGTGTGGACGGCCCCTAAATCAGGCCTCAATGTGTGCGTATTTGAAAGCATGTCTCGGGGACTACTGTCAACGGCTATGCAGACTATCTTTACTCCTGATGCTGGTCTGCCACCTCCAGATGCTGATCCTCTACACACCCCCCTGCTTCTGCTGGGCCACAAGCACCTGCTGTGTTTTTCTCGACTGGTGGCCGGAGGGGGTAGACTCTGTTCTTTGAACAAAACAACAAGCTGACTTGTTCCCTTTCTCATATTTGGTGTGCATGTGTGAATGAGGGTGGCTCATTCTGTGCAATTGAGAAGGTAGAGACAGGTAAATTGTCTATTTTATTCTTGTACATAACCAGTGTAAGAATGTAATTAATGCACTCTAACTCTGTCTCCAAGTCATCTGAGCCATTCACACTCATTGTAATGGGCACCCAGGTGGCGTGACCAGCCCAATCTAATTAGCACAGCCTATGGACACCTCAGAATCAAAGTAGTTAGAATTGTGATACTGAAATGATCTGCAAGTGTATTTCTGGATGTAACATACTGATATTTGGTCTTGAGTTAATCCTTGTAATGTGGACAGCAGTCTGTTTTATGGCAATCTTGCGCATATGAATAGTTGTGGCCTATGTATTATGTACAATGTGTGAAGCTGAACTTCACACCTTAGTCACACATCAGTTGAACAATCACAAGTCAGCTGGATGGAGGGTTGTGCCCTAGCTTGAGACAAAAAGATTTGTATAAATCACATTACTTTTGAATAACTGACCCTGAAGTCCTTTGTATTGTCTCTTCTCTATTGGCCTCTGCGAGAGTGTGGCTCTCTCTGACACTCTCCCTTTCTCTCCGTTTTGGTTTTGTTTTCATTTATTAAATTTACTCTTTTTAAAAAATATATATCTGGTTGTGATTTGTTTAATTAGGTTTACCTGGTTATTTAAGTTTATTCATAACTGTTCTTAATGGAGTCGGATGAATCTGTAGTTTCTCATACTCTTCTTCATTGTGCAGAACACACATTTAGTCTTAACTGAAGTATTTTGTAAGTTTATATTTACAGAGGTTATGGACTTGGTGGGGACTTGATGTCCCTTATTGAGACTAATGGTAATGTTGTGAAAAAATATTAAGACGGACGGTGGTAAACAGAAAAAAGGCCGGAACAACGAAGGAGGTTTCACCTATGTGTCTGGGTTTATTTAACAACTTAGTAGAATTACAAAGTACAGCATCTGATCAAAATGAGCACAGAGTGAGAGTGGCACTTAGCCGTTTTGGTACCAAAAAGTTCAGAAAGGAGAACTGAGACACCTCTGCATAGAGCTTGTCTCCGGAAAAGCGCGCCGGGGGGGAAACAGGCCCTTCTTCTTATAGCCCAAAGTCCATCCCGCCAGATTCAAGGGCTGATTCCTGTCACAAGATGTATGTTCCCGATAGGCCCGCCTAAAAAGTGGCCGTTGGGCCCATGACGTAGGGCGAGGGTGCCGTTATCTCTGGCGCCATCACGCCACAGTTCTTGGTTCCTCGGGGTGACAGAGTTCAGTGACCTAGTGTGTCGGTGTCTAGTCTCGGTTCTTGGTTGCTAGGGACAATTTATAGGTCTTAGGTCAGCTTTAGCACAGTCTGGGTCATGTGTGTGACAGTCGGGGTTTGTCAAAACAACAGAGTACAGTCAGGGTGGTCAAATCAACAATCTTACAGGGGGATAATTTTTCAACAACAATCCCTCTCAAGTGCTCTTCAGGAGCACTTTCACACGTTGGGAAATTACGTCTGGAATAAGACACATAGGCATTTTCCTCAAAATATTTCTCCTCCACGACGAGAGGGGACCCATCCCATTAGGGGCAAGGGAAACCAACTCGACCCGAAAAATTCGAGCGCATTCACCCGTGGCAGGAATAAAATCATCAACATACAATCATCATTATTGAAATCACACCACACTATTACCATCATTATTATAGCAAAGTCAGGTAGGCATATTATACTCATTACATCACACAACTCTTATTCATACTATCATGTAATCATTTGGGTTATCATACTCATTGTTACACACGGTTAACTGCATGGATTATATGTTTCTTTTTTTTTTTTAAGCAGGAGCAGGGGGCGGCACCAGTCCTTCTACACAAACTTCATGGGCGGTCGCCAGAATGGGCTTCCTTCATCCCGATTTTATAATTCAGTTGCGAAAGGACTGGGCCTCAGGGCAGGGAACAGCAGTACATTCAGCTCAGTACATTTCATACACATTCCCCACATTGTTATTGAGCTCTCGCCCTTCGTAATCATTGAGATCGTGCTCACCGGTGGAGAGCAAGAGCATCTGTAGGTTGTGGTCGCTTTCAGCAGATACGGCTCGGTTGATTAGCCTCACAATTAACGCTCGCATGCAAGGAATACAGCAACACCCGCATGTAATCAAAATGGCAGAGAACACCGCAACGGACGTAAGCAATGACAGCATGAAAGCTTTCCATTTCCCAAACATTCCCGTAAACCACTCCTCAAGGGGGCTTTCCACCCCTGAGTCCTCGGCCATCAGGTTGGAGAGGGCTTTCAAGCCAGCTAAAGCCTTAGTGACGGAACCATCTGGAGCGGTATTATTAGGAATGAACGTACAACACTGATCCCCAAACATGGCACAGACCCCTCCTTTCTCAGCCAGGAGCATGTCTAGCGCCAGTCGGTTCTGGAATGCCATTAGGGAAGTAGCTGCTAATTGTTCGGAGAGACCCATCACGGCGTCTCTGGTCCGGTTTGACAACTTCTGCACATTGTAATGTATGTAATTAATGCGGTCAATGTTTTTGTTGGGGGTGACAGGGAACAAGGCAGATATTAGGGGAAGGTTCTCGAATCCGGCCGCAATTTGATCTACCAATTTGAACTCGTTGGGGACTCCGCGAGGGACCCCTATGCTATCAATCCAGGTGTCTCGGTCAGGGGCATCCCATTCGTTACCGGCATTCCGCTTCGGTCTCCCCCTTAGTGGCTACAGCGGCGATCTCTTTTGGCCCTACCATGGTTATGGGAACAACTAATCGGGCTAGAGTACATCTACCGCTCCAAGTTGGGGGTAAGGTTAGTAACAGGATATTGGGACCACACAGCCAATAAAGGTCCTTCCGTCCTATATTAATTCGGGTGACATTTTCCATTCAGTTACGTAATGATCGTGTTACAAAGAGACCGTGCCAATGTCCCCACAGACTTAGAATTCCCGGTTACATTTCTATCGCGTTGCAGGCAAGTATAGTTGCTACCTCCTATTTTAAACGCGGGGGCGGCGGAGTTGTTCAGTCCGGGAGGGAACACACTACTCAGGGTGGCACAGTTTGCTGGGTCTTTTTTCATAAAGAGGGCTATGGCACATCGGCTTCCTACAACGTCGGTTGCTGGATCCATGCTAATGGGGGCACTGACTAGGAGGGGTCTGGCTGCTGCGCATGCTACGCAATCTTCCATTCCCACCCTCGGGCCGATGCTATTATCCATCTTAACCATTGATTATCGGGGGCCATGGGTTAACATTAGAATCGAATCTGCGGTTCCTAGAGTATCTAGATTAAAGGTGGACACCCGTGGTGGGGGTGTTCATCTTTGATCGGGGGAGCGAATTTGGGGCCTATTTTCTCAGGGCGCGAGTTGGCAACCACTGCCTTTTACGTCAGGAGTGCGAGGGTTTAACAATACTATCTTGATTAGGTTGGTCTTGTCGCGTCCGGCCTGATCTACCCGAACGCAAGGTACATCGTATTGTTTTCTCGTCCGCATTCCGCTGTCTCTTTGGCATAGGGATTAGAGGTGACATTTTTTAGTGTGAAAAATATCTCAACTTCACTTCCGGTAATGGCTTTTGCTAATGACCCTGATCGTTGTAATTGGTGGGTCTTCGCAAATCGAGGTCGCTCACTAACCTGCTGGCCCCCTGATACAACCCCCCGTTCCCCACAGCACCGTCTCCCAGGAACTGCACCCAACACGGTCGCTGTACAGGGTGGGGTTTCCTATAAAACTGGGATACTGATCACACATATATACATCATATGTTTTCCATGCCGCCGGATTCCCCCCACAGTTTATGACATAACACAGGTTGAATCTGAACATTGTGTTGGAGCCCATGACATAGTTCAGGGTGACCCCCTCATACCTTCGTACGCAGGGGTCCTGGCCAGCGTCCTTTGTGACAGCTACGTGTCGTCGTTGTCTTAGAGGGGCCGGGGCCTCTGCGGGAGAAGGGGGAGTCTCCGTCTGGGGCCGGTACAGTCTAGGGCAGGGTGGCGGCCTGGGTCCTGTGATGATCCCCACCACGGCTACGATCCAGAGTGTTACATAGACGAAATATCTCACACGTTCTATCGCTATGTCACACTTATCTCGGCAGGTGGGGGAACGATGGGGATCCGCAGGTCTCATGGCGCCTCTGTTCTGGAACCTCGGGTCCCTCCCCGGCTGGTTTCTTGGAGACGCTGGCTGATGTCCTGGAGGCTGTCAGTACCAGGGGTGTTGGCCTTTCGGAGTCGTGTCAGGTGGTGCCACTTCCGGCGTGAGGCGTGTCGAGTGCGGCTGAGTAGGGGGTGGCCAGGCGGACCTGGTATGGACCTTTCCACCT
>JAOPHQ010004841.1:0-52500 GCA_030340625.1 Merluccius polli
TCTCTCAACTCTTTTGTCTCATCTCTCTTCCTCTCTCTCTCTCTCTCTGGCTCTCTCTTTTCCCTAATGACAAGAGGGTGTTGGCAGCCGAGTCGAGGGAAGCATGTTTCCAGGCTAGAAGTACATCTGACCTGGACCCTGGAAGGTTAAGATTCAACAGCACTATGGGATTAATTTCTTCCATCTTTTTCTTGGCCTCATGTACGCACTTCTCTCTCTGTCTCTGTTCAATACTCCACCTCTTCTCCATCTGGTTTAGATGGATGATGTCATCATTTCCAGTAGTGCAGTCATGCTGCTGTCCCCCACCTCCACCTCCCCCACCACCACACTACCTCCCCCATCATCATCATCACCACCCCACCCCCCCCCCCCCCACCTCCACCACCACTTCTACATCTAAGAGCTGACGTTGTCGCCACTTCTCTCCCCGTCGTGCTCATCCTCTATCATTTCACCTCAAATACTGTCTTTTCTTTCATCCTGCTTCCCCATCGCCTTCCTCTCTCCCTCCATGTCACTCTCTCTTTCTCTTGGCCTTTGATGTGCTCTGCCTGCCTCATGTTCTCTCTCTCTCGTTTGTAACTCCACAACTCTGTTTCACCTCTCCAGCTACAATTGCGCAATAGATATATAACATCGGATTGGGATTACTAATGCTATTCTGTAATGAAGCAATACAGAAAGCTTGTATAGAAATTGAAGTAAGGTGATACCACTTCTGGTATTGTATTGTATCGTATGTGTTAGACTGGATGAGCCCATTTAGCTTGTAGAGTGTTCATTTGTAACCAATCAGGGCATCTCTTCCCTGATTGGCTCTGGGATCCATCTTTCCTGTCCATCGCAAGTGCGTGAAATGCAACACTTCTCAATAGAGCTGGGTAGTCACGCCCCTTCTGCTCACTGGCCCGAATGTATTGCCAGAAGTATCCCATATTGAAAATGTATAAGGATATAATGCATTTCTCTCTCCTTCCTCTCTCTCTCTCTCTCTCTCTCTCTCTCTCTCTCTCTCTCTCTCTCTCTCTCTCTCTCTCTCTCTCTCTCTTTCTCTCTGCACAATCAAGACAGATGTCGATGACCCAGTTGGGGTCTTCAGAACAGATGTTGGAGGCATGCGGCGTGTGTGTTGCTATGCCTACGTGTGTCTGTGCGAGATTGATGGTTGTGCGTGTGTGTGTGTGTGGGTGTGTGTGTGTCAGTGACTTAAGACTTTCAAGGGCTGGCCAGAGACCAGAAAGCACTGGGCACTTGTACTGGAGAGACAGATTAGTTATGAAGGGTGTGTGTGTGTGTGTGTGTGTGTGTGATTAAATAGATTGTCCAGAAGTTCAGCATTGTGTGTACTTAATGTCTGAGAGAGAGAGAGAGAGAGAGAGAGAGAGGGAGAGAGGGAGAGAGAGAGAGAGAGAGAGAGAGAGAGCGAGAGAGAGAGAGAGAGAGATGCATAGGAAAAGGTCATCTTGTTGCAAGCTTACAAAGCTCCAGTTGCTGGTCTCTGGTAGTACCCAACAAAAACAGGAGAGCAACCTGTCTGTTTCTGTGTGCCTGTCTGTCTGTCTGTTTCACTGTCTGCATGAACACTACCTTCTAGAGTTACACAAGATATCACATGTACCGTGCTTCCGAATGCCGCATGCTGAATGACCACACTGTATGCCTTCACAAAAGCTGCAATGTGGACGTTTCATTTAGAAATATGTATTTTGCAAACACTAAACAAATGTACTGGAGTGGTGAGTTGGAGCCCTCAAGGCCCAACATCCTTTTGGGGAGAGTTGATGTTAAATAGTAGGAAATGTAACAGGAATGATGGAACACCATGATCAGGTTATCTCGGCATTAGACCATAACTTGAATACACAACAAGGATGATTTAGGATACACAAAAAGTAGACTTAAAAATACCATTGTATTACAATAGCAGCAGTCCTATCATAATTCATAATAGATATTCTATTAAAATAACCTTGATGTGATGTATTGTATTGTGTCGTGCAGCCGGGCTGCATGCTGTGTGTCAGCATTTTAGTGTTGTCTGCTCTGATCTTTCTTTCCTTTTCTATTCTCCCTTGTTGTATCGTTCTTCCTGTGTCTGTTGGGTTTTTTGTCTCCATTACACATTTTGTTTATCTGTGTAAATGCTTTCAATTTATCAGGACCCTTGAAATATAGTTCTGTATACCTCTACGATAATGTGGAGTATAGATAACACATTGGCTGTTTGTAAGAAAGAGAAATATCTAGAGCAAAGCACTGCATTCGACTCTACCCTTGAAGATGTGTTGTGCATTATTTTTAGCACAAGCTATGTAATATAATCCTTGTACAAAGAATAGCATGCTTTTCTTGGTACTTAATGTAATGGTGTGAGGGTAGACATGCTGCCAGACTGTAGATATGTTTTTTTAACAAGGCTGTGGAGAAAGTTATTATGGCATCTGATTCAATCTCATCACTGCAACACACACACACACACACACATTTTTGCACATGCCTTCAACATGTCTGTGTTTGTGTGTTATTATAGTGTAGTAGCCCTACAAGCTTTCGCACCAATGTGTAATTTGGGCATGATGAGGTGTGTGTGTGTGCGCGCGTATATATAAATATATATAGAATAATATCTTATCATTGCCTATGTAAGTTAGTGTTAACCATCACATCCATTGATTGTTGATTGGATGGTTGTCCTAGTTGGTTGGGCTAACAAGGCTGGTGGTCATTCCACTGTCTAAACTTAAAGACTAAAGAGTGCTGAGCTAAATAAGCAAATCAGCTAACGAGCTGATTTGGTGAACCTGTGTGGAGACAAATGCACATAATCGGACTTCACCGATCAATTAACAGTGTTTTGATTGATTTTCATCAATGTGGGCTCATTATCTCCCTAGCATAATAACAATGGAATTGTTTGTTGAAATAATTATGTAAGTGTGAAGTATACGTTAACAATCTTGACATTACTTTCACTTTTGTCCACTTTGACTATTTCTTTGCTTTATAAAGTATTATATATTAATGCATTTCATTATATAGGGCTGTGCTGAAATGTAAAACTACTAATAGCTTTTGCTACTAATAGTGTCAAAAATAGATTCCTCTGTTCCTCTAATAAAACAGCCTACCTTTAGATTTTCTAAAAATAACCAAGAGATTAATCAACATTGAAAATAAGTCGCTAGGTGCTGCCCTGCTGTGCGAGCGACAATGCACTTTAAAAAAATATATCCCCAGCTATTGGTTGAGACCTGCGGTTCTGTGGACAGCCTACTAGTTGAGACCTGCGATTCTGTAGACAGTCTACTGTTTGAGACTGCGGTTCTGTGAGATAATCTAATGGTTGAGAGCTGCGGTTCTGTGGACAGTCTTCTTGTTGAGACCTGCGATTCTGTGGACAGTCTACTGGTTGAGACCTGCGGTTCTGTGGACAGTCTTCTGGTTGAGACCTGCGGTTCTGTGGACAGTCTACAGGTTGAGACTGCAGTTCTGTGGACAGTCTACTGGTTGAGACTGCGGTTCTGTGGACAGTCTACAGGTTGAGACCTGCGATTCTGTGGGACAGTCTACGGGTTGAGACTGTGGTTCTGTGGACAGTCTACTGGTTGAGACTGTGGTTCTGTGGATAGTCTATGGGTTGAGACCTGCGGTTCTGTGGACAGTCTTCTGGTTGAGACCTGCGGTTCTGTGGACAGTCTACTGGTTGAGACTGCGTTCTGTGAACAGTCTACTGGTTGAGACTGCGTTCTATGGACAGTCTACTGGTTGAGACTGTGGTTCTGTGGACAGTCTATGGGTTGACACCTGCGGTTCTGTTGACAGTCTACTGGTTGAGACCTGTGGTTCTGTGGACAGTCTACTGGTTGAGACTGCGTTCTGTGGACAGTCTACGGGTTGACACCTGCGGTTCTGTTGACAGTCTTCTGGTTGAGACCTGCGGTTCTGTGGACAGTCTATGGGTTGAGACCTGCGGTTCTGTGGACAGTCTATGGGTTGAGACCTGCGGTTCTGTGGACAGTCTATGGGTTGAGACCTGTGGTTCTGTGGACAGTCTACTGGTTGAGACTGCGTTCTGTGGACAGTCTACTGGTTGAGACTGCGTTCTGTGGACAGTCTACTGGTTGAGACTGTGGTTCTGTGGACAGTCTACGGGTTGAGAATGCGGTTCTGTGGACAGTCTACTGGTTGAGACTGCGGTTCTGTGGACAGTCTACTGGTTGAGACTGTGGTTCTGTGGATAGTCTACTGGTTGAGACTGCAGTTCTGTGGACAGTCTACTGGTTGAGACTGTGTTCTGTGGACAGTCTACTGGTTGAGACTGTGTTCTGTGGACAGTCTACTGGTTGAGACTGTGTTCTGTGGACAGTCTACTGGTTGAGACTGTGTTCTGTGGACAGTCTACAGGTTGAGACTGTGTTCTGTGGACAGTCTACTGGTTGAGACTGCGGTTCTGTGGACAGTGCAGGGCCACAACGTGAGATAAGGAGGCTGGTCTGACCCACAAATGTGCGTCAGCAGGCGTGACGTCATCGAGCTAGAGATGGGTGGGACGCGGGGAAGAATTTGGGATTAATCTAATGTTTTGCAACCACTGATGATTCTGATGCAGCAGTTTAAGGACTTTGAGTTGTTGTGTAACACCCCAGTGCAATTACAAACTCCAAACACACACACACACATTCCAAACACACACACAGATGTGATGGAGTTATTTAGGTAAGGCTTTGTTTGCCAAATAGATTAAATGGTTGGTGACAGATCATAAATAGCCATGGCAGCTGGACTACTACCGATTACACTTCTTAAACAACAACAACAACAGGACACATCAGACACGTCACACACTTCTGACTGATTGAGAGATGCTTTATAAATCCCAGCAGAGCGTAGCTAGTGCTGCTCTGAAACAAACAAAAGGTTTGGTCCAGCAAGTAAATGTAGGTCAACAAATCCACAGGGACTCCTGAAGTACGTCTTTTGTAAATTTTTTGGAAAAACATAAAATATAATTTTTGGACTATAGCCATACAACAATAGAACAACTGAACACATGACTTTCCAAAAAACACATGACATAAAGAACACACGACCTCGGGTTATGCAAGCAGACCGGAGGGTAGGGTACTGTTAGCTACTATAAAACACAAACTCATGTACTGGATGACCTCTGACATCTCTCTGTTCCCCCCCCCCCCCCCCTCTTTCCTTTTCCGATCAGCAGGTTTGTCCAAAGCACAAAAAAAAAATTTTTGCGGCAAAACAATTGGCCCGGCTGGTGCTGCCTGTGAACTTGTACTGAACCTGCTAGCGTCGCCGCGGAGACCGAGAGCATCCTGTCCCGTTGTTGGCCATGGGGAAACAGAACAGCAAGCTGCGGCCGGAGATGCTCCAGGACCTCCGGGAGAACACAGAGTTCTCCGACCACGAGTTGCAAGAGTGGTACAAGGTGAGCCCTACAGAGGAGCCCTGCGAGCGGTGGGGTAGTCTCACAAATCACACTTCAGAAGTCTTATAGGAGACTAGCTGAAATCTGGGTGAACTTCGGTGGAGTAGAAAATCTCCTAGCGAAACAGGTGACAAGGCGCTACGCCGCACCTTTCAGTCGTTGGTTTCTGGACCAGGCTCAATGCCGTCTCCCCCCAGACATTCTGCTGTAGCATAGCTGCTGGACCCCTCCAACCTCCCACTGACCTGGATCAATAAGGCAATGGAGGGGAGACATTAGGGGGATGATACTACATATAGGGATAATGTACAGGGTGATTCCAGGGTTTATTTCGCAATAATAACCGGCTTGCTGAACATTATCCCGCTTATTACATGGCTACTTACTAAAGAAATCAATAATTTGACAAATTATACGAAAAAAAACATTTGATTGATTTAAAAAAAATGTATTGCTTCCACTTAAAATAAAGTCTGTTAGATTCTACGTTTGGAAATAGCATCCATAGCAACGGTCTGCTATTCATAGTAGTGGTCTGCTATTCAGAAATAGCAGACGGTAGAATGCCGTGAATCATGCCAATATTCAACAAAGTCATGTAATAAAGCCATATAACCTTGTGAGCGCATCCTGATATTCACGTTTGCGCTTTTCAATGAATATCAGTCTGGCCTTGGCTGGGCATCTATTGATTTCCAAATATAGCCACGGCTTTACATTGTTCAAAAAACTACAGCCAATCAGAGTAATGCTCGTAAACTTGCCGAATCAAGCATCAAAGCAAAAACATATTGTAATCTGAGAAAAGCCTTCCGTGCAGATTTATCTTAATCTTTTAACATTGTTATTCAGCCTATTTCGGATAAAAACTGTTTTGATTGCTAGACTTTCCTCGATCGCCGCCATTGTTTTAGGACTTGGAGTGGCGCTCCTAGTTTGGCATGAACTAAAAATTCCCTCCCCTGAGCCCTGAGTCATCCTGGCTTTTTTGACATTTTGGAAAAGGCTTTCAACAGAATGTGAACTCGCAAGATCGGGATGGTCTCACGAGGCCAACAGCCATAGGCGCCCAACAATATACAGACTCCACCTCAGCTTCACCAACTTTCAGGAGAGGACTATACAGTATGCTGTATGTACTTCTGAATCCCCTTCATTTAAGTTGGTTTGCCTTTTATTACTTATTCTACGAGTATTAAAACAACCCCAATGCTGCTCAACCAAGCAGGATTTCTGTGACAGGAATGCGTCGTTAACATCTGTGTGACATTGTCAACAAACCCGTTCTCTGCAATGCTCCGCACGATTGTGCACAGTATACACAAGCCCCGTGGTCTGTCTGATAGTAGCCCAGTGTTAGCTTCCAGTCTGCTAATCCAGCTGGGAGACTGATGCGCCGCCATATGCTAGTAGTGACATCACATTCCACACTACTGAAGGCCCTCTTCAGATTTCTACAGCCTAAGTCTGCCCGTGATTAAGTGGCATGTTTTGATTTTCCTTGTGTGTGTGTTTGGGAATTTATTGTCTGTAATTGAAGTGTGTGAATGTCCCTTGGATCCCCTGCTGGGCATGTTTACACCTGTATGTCTGTTGTGTCATTGTTAGTGTGTGTGTGTGTGTGTGTGTGTGTTTGCCCATGCATCTGCAGGCACTTTGTGTCACTAATACCTCCACGGATTTGCTGCGTGGATAATACCTATAGAAACAGCTGTTGGGGTCATGCCGAACGGCAGCTGTTGATGTTGAAGCGCCCACCACACCTGACCTCTGATATAAGCCCTACGGGCCCCAGGGGGTGGAAAGTCCTCCAGTCAGTTTAGACAGGAGGCAACGAGAAGACTGCCAGTTGAGAACATACGTGCTCCCCTCCCCCGTTGCACGCACGTAGCGTGCGACGGGGGAGGGGAGATCTTCGAATAATGGTCGAGTAGTTCCAGCGAATATCGAATAGTATTTTTGCTCCAAATGCCCATCCCTACTATATATCATGCTCATGTCCTCTTGACACCAAGGATATGAAGGAAGTTTTGTAGGAGCAAAAGATTGGCCTTTTCTTGAAGGCCCCAAAATGATTCAGGGTCAAGTGTTGAGGGTCATTTACTGCTTTTACTGAACCTCTTCACTTTTCTCTCCTCTCCTCTCCTTTCTCCTCCTCCATTCTCCTCTCTACTTTTCTTCTTTTTTCCTCTTCTATTCTCCTGTCCTTCATTGTCCTCTATATTCTCCTCTCCTCTATTCTTCCTCTGCCCAGGGCTTCCTGAAGGACTGCCCCAGCGGCAACCTCAACGTGGAGGAGTTCAAGAAGATCTACGCCAACTTCTTCCCATACGGCGATGCCTCCAAGTTTGCCGAGCACGTCTTCCGCACGTTTGACACCAACGCCGACGGCACGATAGACTTCCGGGAGTTCATCATCGCGCTGAGCGTGACGTCACGCGGCAAGCTGGAGCAGAAGCTCAAGTGGGCATTCAGCATGTACGACCTGGATGGCAACGGGTATATCAGCCGCGATGAGATGCTGGAGATCGTACAGGTGAGAGCGTGGGCAGAGCGAGGTCATGTGCTCAGTCATGGTCACAGTCAGTCGACAGCAAAACCAAACCCTGAAACAACTTATTTTAGATGAAAAGTGATGTTGTGGGTTACATAGTAGTGATATGGATTGATCCTGGTCCAAACCTCGACTTCGATGCCACAAACTTTAAAAAACATAAGATGTAAATATGCCCCCCCCCCCCCCCCCCCCCCCCCCCGCCCCTAAATAAAAAAACAGTGTCTACCAGAAGTAGGCAAGAGAAGGCATCTTTTACATTTTTTAGTGGGCGGGGACTAGCTCAAATGGAGTTGTTTGAGCTAGGATCACTGCTCTAAAGGTGCAGGGTAAAGGTAGGAGGATGATGGTAGCGATGATGATGGCACTCCAGAGAGTTGAGCCCCTGTTTTTCAACAGATAAAGTGTAGTACAAAATATGAGGTGGGACAGAGGCTAGCCCTCATGACCGATCAAAACAACAATGGTATTTTTAGAATTTCACAATATTCAGTTCCCATGTCATATGTCTGGGGATAGCTCATCAACGGCAACTTAATTTCCCAAATGCCCAGTCCACATCGGCAAGACCATTTTGTTAAAGTAAGCAAACGCTGATTAAATATGAAGATTTCTACATCAACATCTAACTCTTTAACGTTTTACTGTAAGGCTTGCCTGACAAAATTACATTGGCATATATTTAGTCATTTAGCAGACGATTGTATCCAATCTGAGAAGGCTGAGAACAATCAAGGCATACAATCAATATTGCAGTAACTACAAATGTAAGTGCTGCATCACAACCTTGTTTGTAAAACAACCAGATACAAGTGCAGGATAGCTGTATGAATGATAACACCTTGTTCATTGGCTAATCTTGCCAAAGCTGTGACATTCTTACATACATTCAAGTAGACCCCTCAGATGCATGTATAATAGTGACTCTGAAACTGAACAAAAAACACAAAAATAGTTCTGCCGGATCAAGCAAACAACAAAGTAGGGCCAATGCTTGACTCCTCCCCCGTCCACTGCACCTCCCATGAGGATGGGAGTGTTACAACTTTCTGGCTGATTAGAGATGGCAACCGTACAACAGTCTGTGCCAGGACAGCTGCATCATGCATTTCTCTGCACTCGGGACAAGGGAATAGATGGGTTTTATTATAATATGGGTCCACCACTGAAGCAGGCAAGGAAAAAGGACATCTACACCGGTTACTGGGCTGTAGAAGAACCTCCTAACTACTAATAAGAGATGAGGGATTCAACAGGACCATCTAATAACTAAATGGCTGCCCAATTTTGCATCAGCACTTTATGAAAGAAAGCACCAACTACTTCTGTATTTTAAAGCACCTGACATTTTATTCTTATTTTGCACTAGACTTTCCTCTTGGACCATCAATATCTTACAGCCTTGTGTGCAATGTTCTCTGGGGTGGAGGTTATGTGTCATGTGTTTATCTTATGTGTCTCAACTGCTGTGCTTGTTAGTTGTTCTGTCATGAGCACAATGAGTCAAATCTCTAACAACAACTAAGTTGTATAGTGATAAAGTATTGAATGTTGAATCTGTTTGTCGTGGATGAAAAATCATGGCAGACTTCCTGAAAATGAAATTTTCTACTTGTGCATTTGCTATGCGTCAGAGTGCTTGCCTGAGTATATCAACTCTAAATTACACACTTCTGGGTGTGCAGCATCAGCATGAGGTACCACAGTCTGCATCAAAACACTCACTGTATTGCACACTAGGTCACTGCCATGTCAGGAATAGAGCTACAGTTGGAGGTGCTCCCGCGGTCGCTTGGCCGCTAAACTAAGAGCCTGACTATAGTAGCCGCCTGGCTGTGTGTTTGCCACTGTGTTCTGGCGGATTAGCAAGTTAAATTTAACCAGCGTTTATCCCTGAGTGTGCAGAATACCGGGATTATCCAGGAACCCATTGAGGTTACGCACCAGTGGATGAGAGACGACTCATTGTGTTACTGCATGCGGGGTGAGAAAGGGGTGAGGGGTGAAGAAGGGGGAGTGAAACGTTTCTATGTTATGGCACCACTGGATTTAGATTTGATGCTATCCAATGTTTAATGCATTGCAAGGACATGAAAAAAAACATTGTTGTAAACATGTTAACTTCTATAAATATGAATCAATGCCATTTTTTCAACAAGTTTGGAAAAATGTGTTTTCTGATGTCAGGGTAGGTATAGATATAAAAGTAAATGTTAAACTATTGTAGATGCGGTTTTTAATTTTTAATCAAAAATAAAAAAATTAAATTCACCAGGAATACCTGGAGGATGACAAAACTGCCATGAACCGATTTGCAGTTTGAAATCAGTGAATTATTTCTAATTAAATGAATAAACACCGAATCAATATACGCGTGCGTGTGTGACTAAGACGCGTCATATACCGTTCCACACGTCCCCAGTGGAGACTGCTGCACCTTACGCATCAAGAAGACCGAAGACTTAAAAATAGAAAATAAAATAAGATGGCCCTCGACTCGCTCTTCCCTCTGCTCTAACTTCTCTACGATGCATTTGGGATCCCCCGCTCCCAGCGGAGCAGGGCAGGGTAGGCTGGCGGAGGCCATCGGACCGTTACTCAAACCAACAGGCCTCGGAGGAGGAGTGTGTGGGTGGGTGGCTGGGTGTGGGGTTGAGGGAGATGATCGCAGTTAAGGAGGCGATGGATCGATGCGGATGTCGCCGCGGATGTGTCCCCCCTGCCCAAACGATCCTCTCATCGCGGAGGAATACTCTTCGTCGAGAGCAAAAGCTCTCGTTCTCGGAGGAAGGGAGTTGTAAAACAAAGAAAATACTGCCTATTTATCGAACCACCAAAAGGCAGACTTTTTTTTTTTAC
Source organism: Merluccius polli (assembly GCA_030340625.1). Taxonomy (NCBI): domain Eukaryota; kingdom Metazoa; phylum Chordata; class Actinopteri; order Gadiformes; family Merlucciidae; genus Merluccius; species Merluccius polli. The sequence continues at coordinate 10,863 of JAOPHQ010004841.1, forward strand.
AAGGTCTGTCCAACAAATCTTTACAGCAAGAGCAGCAGAATAGACTCTTTCCATCCTGACATTCCCGTGCGGCTGGCTGTACTCTTCTTGCACAAGATCACTTACACCCCCCCCTTCCTGCTGTTTTTTTCCGCTGTCTCAGGCGATCTACAAGATGGTGTCCTCTGTGATGAAGATGCCAGAGGACGAGTCCACGCCGGAGAAGAGGACGGACAAGATCTTCAGACAGATGGACCTCAACAACGATGGTGAGAGCCAGGAGGGCCGTGTAGGGGCAGACATGTACGGATTAACTGCACTACACATGCTTACATTGTCTCTTCCTGTCACTCTCTCTCTCTCTCTCTCTGTCTCTCACACACAGGTAAACTGTCTCTTGAGGAGTTCATCAAAGGTGCCAAAAGCGACCCCTCCATCGTCCGGCTGCTGCAGTGCGACCCCAGCTCGGCCTCTCAGTTCTGAGGCCACTCCCCCTCCCCCTCCCACCCCCCCACCCAACCTCACCCCAGTGCCCTCGCAATCCAGCCCAGCCTGCCCCCCCCCCCCCAACCCCATCTCGTTGCTATGGAAACAGTCACTCTAATCAATGCATGATGGGTTCTCGTCTCTTTATGATCTTTTTTTGTAATGTACAAGACAGAGGAAGAAATTCTATATATATATACATATATATGTATCGGTTTACTTAAGGAAATATGGGGATTTGCTTTTCCATGCAACATAAGGCAACTTAAGTAAAGGACATGGACAGTTACTGAGGCATGCTATGGTCTCTCGTCCTCCATCTCTCCCTCTCTCTTTTTCCTGCATCTATTTTTTTCATGCTGTCTCTCTCTCTCTCTCTCTCTCTCTCTCTCCCCCCGTCAAACTTCTTTCTTTTTGTCCACTGGCAAAAGACACAAAATCTCTTGTTTTTATTTTTAGTTGTTTTTTTTGCTTCTGGGAACCATGCCAATACATGGCCCGTTAGGTGTTTACAATACACACACAATCCTGTTTTATCTTCCAAGGCAAAACTTTCCTTGCCACTTTTGGATCCATATATATATATATATATATATATATATATATATATGGATCCAGAGGTTTTATTAAAAATAACAAAAAATGCGTGGCATCGATAAGGCAGTGTTATGTAGCATAGTTTTCAGTTACTGCGTCTGACTTTGTCCCGAGAGATGGGATTTTCCAGCTGAATGATCTTTCAATGAGGAAAAGAAGGCCTGAAGATCCTATTGGAAGATTTTGAAGGGACGTTGATTCATTTAAGTACTTTTTATTTGTGGTTTTATGTTGCTGTTTTTTTTAATTATTATTTGTACATAGTTTAATTTTCTTCAACTTTTATTTATTTGTTTTGTTTTTCATTATTAGGTATTTGCATTGATATTATCATTAAGGTGACCATATCTCAGTTCTTTATACAACGGGAAAACGATGGAGGACGAGGGAAAGACTGAACTCTTTTTTGATTCATTGAATTGTCAAAAATGTGGCTGACGTATCACACGTCTGTTGTAAGAAAGGTGAGGAAATCACTGGGAGAAAAATGAATCAGGAGACTCCGTAATGCATTTGATCAGTAGCACATATCATTTGAGCCATTGTGCGTTTGTAGTATGGTTGTGTTTAAAATTGTGTGTCTGTGTGTACGCATGTGAATATGCACTGAATGCTCAAGGCTGACTTTTACAGTATTACCATGTTGTATTGTTTCTTGATTTGTAAGTATTTTAAAGTTCTTTGAGTAGTAAACTAAAATAGTTGTAACTTCTCACAACTGCATGATCCCCCTGACAAAAATGAAGAACAAAGAAAAAAAAAACCAGCTACCGCACAGCTGTCCTCTCTTTATAGCTCTGCATTATCTTAAGCACTGTAGGCCGACCGGGAACTGAACAGCAACGATAACGCGTTACGCTTTGGGGCAACAACAAAAAACTACATATCCTCTCGCTTTCCACTGACAGAAATAACTTGATAAGGGCTCATTCCTCACTTCCCCCCGTAGCCTTTCTGTAGGCCTTGCTTAAATAGACCCTTTCCACAGTGTCTTAGGACACGAAGGTGTCGCTCATAACACTAATGACGGCTCTGCTCCTGTTATGTCCCAGGGCTCGGGTAGCAGACTTATCTCCACAAGTTTAGTCTACTACCCTAGCAGACTTATCTCCACTAGCTTTAGTCTACTACCCTAGTAGACTTATCCTCACTAGTTTAGTCTACTAGGCGAGCCCTGGGCCATACGAGGTCCAGACCCATCATTAGTGGTATGAGCGCCAGGTGTTGGTCCTAGGAGGACGCCGCCTATTCGACACTAGAGGGTCTATTCTTCTGCTGTTTAAGGAGTTTAATGAGCCGTTTTTCCTTTTCCCCCCGTAATGAACGCCAACGTTACCCGTTTGCTCCACCTATGTCGTCGGGTCAAGGTGGTGTTTTCCACCTGCTAGCAAACCCCCGACTAGGAGTCGACGATTTCCCCCCCCCCCATCGTCGACTCGTCGTGCCGACTCGGACCGGATTGAGCTTCCTGCCAGCTGCACCTCTGCTGTGGAGATCCTCGTAGTTTCACTGCCCTCTGCTGGCAGGAGTAGGAACAACAGTTCTGGCTTTCGCCTGATTAATTACTGAGTCTTTTTTCTATTGTCGCCGCCTCTGGTACCTAGTGTTGGATAAAAACAGCCCCCCTTTCTCCCTGTACCTACCTTACTTCCTTTCTTCTGTTGCATGAAAACCACACATGAGGATGTCATGGTTGTTCTGTTTGACAAAATATACCTGATGTGTTTCAAAGATAAACCGCGTGGGTGTTTTTTCCATCGTTTCTTTGCTGGACTGTTTGCAAGCGAAGACTGACCAGCAGTTAGTAATGCACATTTATTTTGGTCATGTTTTAAAAAAAAGAAAAAATAAGTCCTTGAGTTAAATAAATGAGTACATAAAAAAAGAAAATACTTATGTTTTTGTATAACACGTCAAAAATATGTTATTCAACAATGACCGAAAAGGTGTTTCCCAATATAGTGCCAATTCTAAATCAGAAAACTAAATATCAGCAATTTCTTGCACGGTAAAATGCTTAGGCCTATACTCTATTAGTCGTGTAAATTTAGCTTGTGTAAATATGTCTCTGCAGGGGGCGAGATCAATGTCATGACAGTGACATTCTGTGATGCTGCTCCCCCTGCGGTCAAGGCTGCACCGCTGTACATTATTAACAACACGCTGACAGGAGTGGGTGGCAGCAGTGCACTGTTGAAAGGTGCATCTATTCACTGCAACCTGTCACCTAATGTGCGTGTGTGTGTGTGTGTGTGTGTGTGTGTGTGTGTGTGTGTGTGTGTGTGTGTGTGTGTGTGCGTGCGTGTGTGTAACCAGTCAGTCCTGTTTGGCCTACCCGTGTACATAGTTGCCATTTTTCAGAAATAACAGCTTAAAGTCCGTGTGTAGACAGTGCTGCAATGCTCATGTAAAACAAACAGTCCCAGAAGAAAAGTAGGTGAACATGTACATTTATTTGGAAATAAATATGAACAGCAACCTCACAGTAACTTTCTCCAGATAACAACACAGAACAATCCTGAATTAATTAAAATATCATCATGAGTCCCAAGGAAAGTTAAAACAGGCAATTCTTAACCTGGTTCATACACTCATAGTTCTCTCTCTCTCTCTCTCTCTCGTCAATAAAACAAAACAAGTTGACATGGGAACAATTTCAAGGTCAGAGTTGGCGCGTAAACAAGAGACACTGATACAGCTACGGTTTGGCAATCCATTCGTTACGGACGGTTACTTAAAGCAAGGGTGTGGTTTGTGTTCACACCCTTTACCTTTTAATCCACTGCACTTGCACCTATATGCAATTTAGGCTCCCAAATTGGCACATATGCATTGTAGAGAATCTCGAAAAGCTACACCCAAAAGCTGGATCGCTCCAGGGTAGCCCTCTCCAACAGCTGGTGCTGCCCAGGCACCCTCAGGTGCCCACCCGGCTCCCGCTCCCCCGGCCTCGCTCTGCGGGGGGGCCCACGCAGGGGCTGCCTCTCCGACGGAGGAAGGCTGCGAAACTGCCGTGCCAAATACTGCTGCTGCTGTTGCGTTTGTTGTCGCTGTTGTCGTTGTTGTGTTGGCGGTCGTCTCGGGGGCGGGGCATAGTGTGGGGGCGGGGTGTAGCGGGGAGGCATGGCGGCGACGGTGGTCAACTCCTGTGTCCTAACCACATCGATCTGGACGCAGGGAGAGTGGAGGGGAAGCAAAGGATGTGAAGGTTGGGAATGACATGCTCACATTAAGTGTTTCAATAAATAACCTGAAGGCTGCAGTTTGTTTCAAAGCACCCGGGCCAACACACCTTCATTACCTAAGTGGCTCTTCGAGGATATTTGTCTCTCTCTCTCTCTCTCTCTCACACACACACACACACACACACACACACACACACACACACACACACACACACACACACACACACACACACACACACACACACACACACACACACACACACACACACACACACACACACACTTGTTGCAATTTAACCAAGGAGGCATTTTAGGAATTGGGCATGGAGAGAAATATCACAGAAATGACCTTGGAATAATCCGTGATGCCCGAGCATACTCACACACACACCAGGAAATATAAAATCCATCCCAACAGATTACGATACTTCACTAATCCAATTCTTTAAAATAGCTCTTAAGCAGACCTTAATCTCAAACGTTGTGCACCGCACTAACATGTGAGAGAGAGAGAGAGAGAGAGAGAGAGAGAGAGAGAGAGAGACAGAGACAGAGACAGAGACAGAGACAGACAGACAGAGACAGACACCCACCACCCGGTGGCGACGTGCCAGGGCTCCAGGGCAGTAGCAGCAGCAGGGCAGGCCCAGGAAGGAGATGCAGGCGGCGAAACACCGAGAGCAGAACACGAGCTGGACCACACACGTGGCGATCAGGGGCACCCACAGGATCAGGGTGGTGCTCTGGGGTGGGAGGGGTGGAGAAGGACAGCTGTGAGCGGCAGCACCAGCTGCCACTGGAGCAACGAGAGCAAGACCTTCGGAAGCACATGATTGTTAACGTCCCCTTGCCATTTTCTCAGACCAGACCACCAATAACGTCCACTTACATACAAAGAGGGGACACGTCATGTTATATTGTATATTGAATGTATTGCTAAAACATATAGAATTTAAAGACAACTTAAAGATGCTGTAGGTAAGATTTAAGAGCTATAATTTGAGCGTCACATTTTTTTATTTGACCTTCTATTCTCGTGCTAGAACAGAGGTTTACTTGCCCTTTAAGTCTTGCTGTTCTGACACAAACATACCCCTTTTCCACAAAGGTAGTTTGAGAGCCGGGCCGGAGCCTGTGCCGAATCGCGAACCAGTTCTTCGCTTTTCGACAGCCAAAGAACCGGCTCTCGGCCAGGAAAACTGGTTCCAGAGCGGCACCAACGCTTTGCTGGTCTTGAACCAAGAACCGCTTAGGTCAGGGTCTGGGGGCGGGATTATGGTGACCAACAAGACTAACTAAAACGTTGTGACCGCCATTTTTTAAAACACAAAGCTTCACTATGGAATCACATCGATTACTATCCTAACAGATTATATGTTAGTCCCTGTTGATTATAACCCTTGAGAGAGAGAGAGAGCGAGAGAGAGCGAGAGCGAGAGCAAGAGCGAGCGAGAGAGAGAGAATCCGTGTGCGTTTATTATTTTCTTATGAAACCCGGTTAGGCAAACCTATGAACAGCCAGTTACACGTATTATAATCACTGTCTATAACAATCAAGATCAGCACACATGTGGTGTACCAGTTGTGTTTGGATACCAATGTAGGCTCGCAAAGCCAGGAGCTACATTTGTAAAGAGACGTGTAGTCCGCTATTGTTGTTATTGTGCTTGAAGTTGGCCTAGCGTTTCTGGGAAAGCAGAGACGTATACAGTGATGTAATGATGTGGCTCTTGAGCCTGTGGAAAAAAACCCAGCAAACCAGTTCTCAGGGGGTTCGCAAGTTGAACCAACTGCGAACCAGCACCAGCCCAGCACTAGAACTAGGTTTGTGTTGGTGGAAAACGGGTAACACGCACACACGCACGCTTGGCCTGACACTCACGTAGATGCGCGTGGGGTCAAAGGGGCACTCGTTGGTGATGCTGGAGTAGCCAATGGCGTCGGGGAAGCGGCAGTGGGTCAGCAGGCTCCGCCCATTGTTGACAATGGCCCTCACCACCGAGAGCAGCAGGCCCACGGCCGACGCCGCCCCCATCAGAGATGCCAAGAGGCTAAATGCGAGCAGCGCCCACACCTAAGAGTTTACACACACACACACAAGTAAATTGTACTCATTTCAACATGAAAAGGCATGCGTGTGGCAGCAGGTACATTTTATGTGATGAAGTGAACCAATAAAGACTTCTGGGGGAAGATTTTCTCTAATCGAATGGTGATAAATTAGCTAATTCACAATCAGGGACGGACTGGCCATCGGGCATACCGGGCAAATTCCCGGTGGGCCGATGCGCATTTGGGCCGGTCCAGGTCTTTTCTGGGCCGGTCCAGCCCCCCCCCCCCCCGTCAACAATCGCGCAGCAGCACCCCCCCCGGTCAACAATCGCGCAACCCCAGGGCCTGTCCAGGACAAAATTGCCCGGGCCGATTTTTGTTCCCAGTCCGCCCCTGTTCACAATGCACCGAGACATTTTCTTAAGATTAACTATAACAAAAGATAAGAACATGGAGCCAGAATGTCTCTGGGGATATGAATCATCAGCACCTGCCAGTACATATGACAAATGATGCATCAGTTGTAGACTATGCAGCAATAATACCGAAATCACAATAATACCATCATCACGCTTTGTGTATCACAGGTGAAGCGGCATAAAATAACCAGATATGACAGGTTAGACACACCATCAGGTTTTCACCCGAGTCGGCTTCCTGAATATCAGCATGTAAAACAATGAACAGAAACTAACTGGGAGTGGCGTTCGTTAGTCTCAACATCTTGGCTCTCTCCACGACCAACTCTCTTACAAAGCACAAAGAAATGAGAGGGAGAGAGGAAAGGAGGAGAGACTGGGGAGGCACAAACCATTCTAGCTCTACACCTAGGTCTGGTTTCTCGCACGCACGCACGCACGCACGCACACGCACGCAGGCACGCACACGCACACGCACACACACACACGTTAGGGATCTACTGGGGATCATATCCCGCTCGAAATAACAAGCTGCACCGAGTGGCATGCCGGGTTTCAAGACATTGGATGTTTCAGATCCGGATCATGCCCCTGTTTTAAAAAATATATAAAAAGGCCCATTTGTTTTACGATTTCTAAAGTTTTAAAAGGTCACAGAAAAGCCGGGGTCTGCTGTGTTTAGGAAAAGTAAAGACTGATACCCAAATGCTTCTCCTTATTATAATAAAGACATAGATAAAAAATATACCAACCAGTATCCTGTTTCTCAGATTTTTCGACAGAACGATGGCTAGAATTCCAACGACGATGGCCTGGAAGTATGAGACAGGTGTGAAAACACTACACGCGTACAACCCTGGTCATCACTCTATACTGCAATGTAGTGAAAATATGCCATTTTTTTGTTATGATTGTATCCCTTCAGTGTGCTGGGTAAGAAGGGGGTGAGGGATTATACAAAATATTGGAACATTTAACTCAATTTCTAAATATAGCAATTACAGACTATGAGTCACACTGTTCTTTTCTTGATCCGTTTCACAGTAATAGAAATTGAAAAAGTAGAAATTAACCTTTTCTTCTGCACTCATGAAATATAAAGTAAATTAAATATTTCATATGGTGATATATTTTTTATTTTATAACCTTTATTTATTCATTCAGGGAAGTTTCACTGAAAGAAAGCTTCTTCACCACAGTTACACATTCACACCTGGAAAGCTGACCAGTACAACCACAGTCTGACCTGCTGGCCACTGAGCAGCTCCGAGCAGGTGGGGTTAAGGACCTTGCTCAAGGGCACCTCAGTGGTTGTAATGAGGGAGGGGCAACACCTGCTCACGTTCCAGGGATCGAACCGGCGACCTTCCGGGCACAAACTCGCTTCTCTAACCTTTAGTCCACCACTGCCCACGTACGTACGTATTTGATCAAACACATACATTCAAAAGAGACAATACTTGACAATGAACAGACACTGATTTTCCGTTCTTGTGCTTCCTGAGAGTTGTGCATGTCAGGTAACAGTCTCTGGAGTAAGAAGAATAAGAACATGACAAGAATAACACCAAAAAGACAAGGAGAATAAATATGCTTACCGAAAAAGTGGACGAGCAATATCCGTACGTAATGAATATCTATATCCATGACAAAAAGGGATATCCCTCTATCAGAAAGTCCCTCCCTCTCTCACCTCGTGCTGCTAAACTAGAGGTCGACTGATTAATCGGCGCCAATAGGAAATTTTAAAAACTATCGATATCCGGGAAACTTGGCTCCGATAGGCCGATGGCTCCATACAAGAAGTTAATGTCATTGTGTACCTGAGATAATGTATATCTAAATGAAAGTTAACTTTAAGACAGCTTTAGTAGCATGATAAGGTTGTTGGTTATAGTATTGCATTATTAATTATGAATATAATATGTATATAGATGTATGTGTTGCCAATTGTAGAACATATTCCAACTTTGTAATCCACCAAATTACACTTCAGGATATTCTCTTCATGATTATATTCAGAGTGACAAAAAACTGGCAAAACTAGCCGACTAGGCTAACATTACTGTGGAAGTAAAGCATGTCATGCATGACAACACCACAAACCCAAGACGGATGTCACGTTGATAAAGCCTGGGTAATTAACTTTTAACAATATTTATGGTAGCTTCTTTGATGCCACTTAAGTTGTGTCTGTGGAATTATAAAGTGTTTTTGCATTTTTCCACCAAATATAGGCCTAATTACCTCGAAAGCTTCTGTGATTATATTAATGTTTCTTGGACAGCTTTATTCGCAGCAATCTTAAGAAAACAACTGCAGTATCATGTTCCCCCATGTTAAAAGGCAATTTATAATTTAAATTAAGATTTTAATTGATTGAACTGAATACATAAAAGTTCAAATATCTAATAGCTATGTGTGTATATGTTTAATATATTTGTATTTATTCAATATATTTTTAGCTATCAGCTTATCAGCCTTTTCCTGCACCAAACTATCTTTATCATTATCGTTAAATATCGGCCTTTAAAAATCCACCGGTCGACCTGATGAGAACGCCTGGGAACAATTAGCTGATGTTAGTCATGAACTAATTTCGGATCTAAAAGTTCGACAATGCTATGCTAGATTTCAGAAGATGATTGATGATACTAATGTATTTCTACTTCAGAAGACGATTTTAACCTTTTAAACTTGTTACAGGAAAAGTTTAGTTTACAGGTGCTGGCCAAGTTTGAGATTGCTGTTGGCCAAGGAGGGATAATGACAATGGGAAGACAATGCTATCGTTTTACTAATCAGTCCTCTTCTGGATCTGAGATGAATGGTTAGCCATCTCACGTTTGTTGTGGTTCTACCGGTCAGGTTGTTTCCAGTACAGACTCATTCAATGTAACGCGCGTCTACAGATCGCTGACCCCAACATGATTGGTCGAAATATATTTGAAGTGAATGAAATTTAAATGCTCGCCCAGATTTGAGCTCATCTGCCATCAGACATTAGATGTTGATCTAAAGTTTGATTTGTGAGTCTTGTCATGAAATGAAACTCCCTCGCCCCTATTGTGCTGATTGGTCACATCATTTTTGGGAGAGGCGTTCAACGGGCTTGTGGCCAGACTGATCTGCAGTAAAACTCGTCCCCAGGCGGTCTCACGACAGAGCGCCTGCAGGAAGGGCGGCTCCAATCTGCATTATAGGTGAGAGAGAGTGAGGGACTTCTGATAGAGGGATATCCGTTTCCGTTACATGTTTCGGATACATCTTTGTCAAATTCTGGGGGATGTGAATCAAATTATTCATCTTCTTGTCATGTCATTCTTCTCGCTCTGGGGGACTGTTAAGTTGAGTACACAGCTCACAGGAAGTAAGAGAAGGGAAATTGCATTGCTTTAGAACGGGATAACGCTACACAATGCACCACCCTCTCTCAGCCTAGCGCTGCAGAGACAAACAGAAGGTGAACTCAGGTGAGGTCAGGGCGGTCTCACGAGGCTCACCAAAAGCCCGGCGCTCAGGGCCATCACGTTGGAAATGGAGTACTCCCTGGCGCGGGCCGCCTGGTGGAGGTTGATGTGGCGGAGCACGGCACCGTGCACCAGTGCGCCCAACAGGAAGTTGACGTGGCCGATCAGAATCACGCTCAGGCCCATCTTCATCAGATCCTGGGGGTCCTCCAGACTGGCACAACGCACGCCTGCCATTGAAAGACAAAAAAACAGAGAATGTAACAGGTGAAGAGGAATATGTGGATGAAGGAATATGTGGATTAAGTAAGGTTACAAAAAACTAAAAACGTATCGCATTTGAGAAAAAAAAAACATTTGACATACATTTTAAATGTCAATGTTTGTGGAGGAGGTGAATGCCACAGCCTAGAGCTTTTAGTTGGTTTTTTTTTACACACATATGGCAGAAAAGTATGATGGCATGAAAATGAATGAGCTGATTTTAAAGGAGGTTTATATATATATATATATATATATATATATATATATATATATATATATATATATATATATATATATATACACACACACACACACACACTTTGGTTGGACAGAGTGCTGGTGTCCAAGGTTTTTAGACTACCAATCAGGTGATTTGTTTTTTTTGTTTTGTTTATCGATCAGCATCAGAGAGGGCAGGTCAAATCCACAGCAGAAATGTCACTGAAATTAATGATTAGCTCTGCCTGATGGATGTCCTGCTCTTCTGTGCACTTTTCAATGTTTAAGGCCTACAGCATGAGTAGGCATAATGGTTTGGGACGCATCACCTTATACATTTGGTGTCACTAGCCTATTTATAGGCCTATAGGCTACATTTTATGTTATCTGTTTTCTGGGTTTTTTTCTTAATATCCCAACATATTGCATAAGTTCCCCACCCAGGTGAGCATTTAAGAGGTTGTAAGATTCAAATACTAAAAAAAAAGGCAGATATTTTATAAATAACTACGTTTGATCCCTTTTAAATCAAAAGTTACTAGCCTATAAGCTAGGCTACTATAACAAATTAAAGCAGTCTGTGGTGATAGGCTACATTAATTTAATAGGCTGCGTTTCCTAGATGTAAAACCTCAACCTGATGTAGAAAAGACTCATTTAACAGCAGAAGACATCATTCACTTGGAAAGCTCACTCCTTTTAGTCCTTGAAGACCATCGCCTCCGCAACACTGTTAAAAATCATAGCAAAACAAATCAAAGAAGTGTCCTAACTAGTAGACCTATGCGATACTCCTAATCCCTGAAGTTTATACTTTATACACAAGAAGTTTAAGTTCCCCTGTCAGATTGATCCCCATCAATCCCGCGTGTGCGGACCAAACAACCCCATGGACGCATTACCTTTCACCGCCATGCCGCTAAGTCACCATCCGCCCGGCCGGTCCTATAAGACGGTATTCAGGACACTAGTTTTGGTGTGTAAAGCAACACTTTGAGCCTGTAAGCTAGCAGCAGGTAATATAACCCAGCCAGGTGTGTGTGTGTGTGTGTGTGTCTGATGTTGACCAGGTGACGCTCCTCCCATCTCATGGCTGAGGACGTTTTCACACGCTGGAGATGCCATGACGGCCGCCAGGTCACTCAGGTGCAGTCATATAAACACTGCATTAATAACACCTGCAGCATTATACATCCAGCTGCTTTAATTCGTCCATAAGTAGGCCTATTTGTGAATCCTCTAGTATCTCAGTTGAAAAGTTATTTGGGCGAACGTATTAGAGTGTATGATGATAACCCTAACGGATAGATAGGCCTATATGGTAGTATGGCGACGTATAGGAGGAAGACATTGAGTAAAAGGACGGCGTGGTGATTATAATACAGACGTTGCTGTAACCGTGTTGTCTATTAGCTGTTCTTTGGTGCCACCTAGCGGACAACCACGTCAATAGAAATAAAGGCATACCAATCACCAGCGGGTCACCTATAAAGTAAGCAAGTGAGGTGTTAATATAACATAACATTTTATTTGTGTTTTTTATTTTCATCTTGAAGATTACAGTGAATGCAACAGGAGTTGTGTAGGTTACATTAGGCTACAACATTAGGTTTTTGAGCAGTGAAGTGGCCAGTGCGGACATAACACATTTAACACATTTAATAACTAAATCATTTAATACAGTTATTAATAGACACTGTAGCCTATATTCTATGTGATATGTATATTTAAATAATACAACCTTGACACTATAAAAAAAAAAAAGACCAGCACTAGTAGGCCCATCATGTAGGCTACTGTAGGGGGCCATATAGACTAATGTGATCCAACCTTTTTTTGTTATTCCCCATCTCAGTAAAAATGGCCGAAAGCTATATTTTCACATCACGCACTTTTTTCCCAGAGTGTATCCTCTTCAGGGACGTGTGGACGGTGCCCTGCTGCTTGAGCATCACCGCACGCACCGCGATCAAATAGAAGATCTCGCACAGGTTCAGGATCACGCACGCGACCGACCCGCCCACCATGAAGTAGGTGAACACCGTCTTCTCGGTGGGCCTGGCGACGTAGCAGTCCACCACGTTGGGACAGGGGCTGACGCCGCACTTGACGCGCCTGGGCAGCGTGAAGCTATCGTAGATGTGGTGGATGAGGTAGAGGAAGCCCACCTCCATGGCCGTCTTGAAGAAGAGGCTCAGCAGGTAGGTCCACCACAGCCCTCCGTGCTTCTGGCCCGTGTTGTCATAGAGACGCATGTGCTCGCCGTGCTTGGCGCGGTACTTGCGTTCGCGCTCCTCGCGGTACGCCACGTGCAGCACCACCAAGAAGGAGGGGCACGTGACGAAGATGAGCTGCAGGGCCCACAGGCGGATGTGGGAGATCGGGAAGAAGTAGTTGTAGCAGACGTTGGTGCAGCCGGGCTGCCGGGTGTTGCAGTCAAAGTTGCCCTGGTCGTCGCTCCACACCCTCTCCGCCGCCACCACAAACACCATCACCCGGAAGACGAAGACCAGAGACAGCCAAATGCGCCCAAAGACAGTAGAGTACTTGTTTGCCCCACTGAGCAGACCCTCAAGGCTCTTCCAATCCATGCTTATAGAGCCGTGTTACTAACAGCCGTGTTTCCTTTGAGTTGTAAGTAAGGGTTTGTAGGCTATTTAAGTCTGTTTTTTTGTTTGTTGCTGTCTTGGAAACCTTTGAGGAAGTCTGCACAATAAACAACAATGAGAAGAGAGAATTAAGGGTCATGGAACATATTTTTATGAAACTTATTTTCACTGTCGGCCAATACACACAAAGCCAGACACCTTAAGCCTACTTAGTTTCTTATTAAACTTGTTTCAACTAACAGTGAGTGGCTATCGCGTTTAGCCCATGGACCTTTTGTACCGTGGCGTACCGTGAGGAGCACGCAAGTCCAACAGTGATTTGAAGAAGGTTTGGTTAGGCTCCTACTTAAATCAAGTATATGTGTAAGACATATAGCACACAAAACACCACCATTACATCTGGAACAACTGACACAAAGCAAAAGAATACATTAACAAAATGACTCTTTACCTTCAGGATACAGGACCTACGCTTGGCCCATTGTGTTCGGCTACCAAAGGGTCTATCGTTCCAGGTAGCAGAAGGTAATTTGAATAACTCCACATCTCAGTAGGTCCCAGTAGTGCAGGGAGCACTTGGCCCTGATCTGGAGGTGTGTCCTGTGTGTCTTGGAGTAATTCCAATTCTTCGCTACTAATGGGCCTCGTTAAATCTTCTATAGGTGTGTGTTTCAATCTATTTTAGTTACTTTTTCTCTCTCCACTGAGCGCCCCAAATGGCACAACAATCGCACGACTAAATACTTACAAAAACTGTTGTTACTTACTGAAACTTAATTCTGAGCACTAAGAAGATTAAGCTACTGTTGATATGTCACTATGACCAACCTGGTTAAAATCTGTCAATGCAAACATTCACATTTGTTGAGTTACTGAGACTTTTTATCAACAAAACATACAAACTATGAGGCCTCATTATTTTGGCATTTGCACAACAGAAAACTACATTGGTAACAGTGTGTTGAATAGTTTTTAAGATTTAATTTAGAGCTTCAACTTGTATTGTGACTTATGCTCCCATTCCATAGCAGGCAGTACCTTATCAATTCCATTAGGTATGTTTGATATCAATCTAATCCTATTGTACAACCCTTTTTGATAAGTTAACAATAGGGCCACCACCTAACATGTGTTTGCTCAAGAGTCCTGTTACAATGGGCACAGAGATGCGATATGAAGTAAATTTTGTCCATGAGTAATGTCCAGTCAGTGCCATTGTTCATTGTGTGCAAGTGCAATGTTGCTTAATGTCAAATATTGCTTATGCTTAACAAAGAGAGAAGGGTTTCTTAGAATGCAGGAAGTAGATGATAAGCCTCACCGTTTCAACTTAAACAACAGGAGTGGTCAGAAATGTCCATCAGTGTACAGTTGTTGTCATGGCGATAGATGTAAAGCTGTCCCTCATGTTCTGCCGAAAGTACAGTATATGAAAGAAATGTGTTTCTGCACTTCATTGGTGTTTGAACATACGCACATCTGATATCCCCTTCATTAATCTATAATACATCTCAAATATATCGCTTTATGTCCAACCCTCTTGTTTCCATACAAAATAATCAGAGTTACAGCTGTAGGTTTATCAATCATTTGCTTTTATTTGAAAAGTTGTATTGTACAACCATGTTCAGGTGTGTGACATAAAAATATCAAATACATAATACAAGCATCAAATAAGCTAATATAAACAAAATGTTTGATCAAATAAGACCTTTGTGTTTAGGGACATGCTATTGATCTGTACTTGTTCGTTGTATAAAAATGAAAACAAAACAAATATTGTAAACGCTTTTTGGAAAAAGTTGTTTTGTTCAACTTTTCAAAAACCACATTGAATAGTTGCATAGATGGCTAGTAAGAAGACTTTTTTTTCAGTATTACAAATGTTTTCAGCAAATAACAAAAGACGAAAGAGTAAACTTTAACTTGCACATTGCTAAGTTGCCAGGCTGACAAAATATATATTTTAAACAATCTTGCTCCATCAGTTTTCCTCTCCTCGACCATGACTCAAGAGATGGCCAGACTGTATGCCGGTGCAGAAGTCTCGGGAGTCGATGGGCATTTACAATCCACCATCTTCTCCGACATCACAGGCCCTTTGTAGATGGAGTGAACGTCTCCGGTCAGGGGGATCTTGGCCATGACGAAGGAGTTGGTGTTCTGTCGACTGGGGCGCTGTTGTTCGCTACAGCACTCCCAGAATCTCTTCCCACACAGATATAGGACCTCGCAAATACTGAGCAGAATGCACACGAAGCTGGTCACAACCATGAACACGGTGAATATCTTCTTCTCCGTAGGTCTGTGGGGCAAAACAGGAAGGTCAGGCTACAAGGATAACAAGGTTTAATTACACAAACTGCACAGAGTACAATATAACTAAAAGACAGAATAAGATAAGACAAACCCCTTTCCCAATGGGAGACTTAAACTATGACTAGATAACTATTAATTAATGCCCAGCCATACTGGAACGGGAAATCATAATGGAATGGAACATATGTTCCTTGGGGGCCACCTGTCCTACAATCATTTCCCCATCCTTAACCCAGCACAATTAAAGGATCATTGCTGAAATGAGGGACTTAAGTTTTGAAGAAAAACGCTCCGGAAAGGTGTTTCAAAATAGGCTCTACGGCTCACCTGGCAATGTAGCAGTCCACCACGTTGGGACATGGGTCTTCCTGGCATTTGACCAGCGGCGGGAAGAAGGTGGCCTCGTAGATGTAGAAGAGCAGGAAGACGAACACGGCCTCCACCACCATCTTGAACAGCAGGCTGAGGAAGTAGGTCCACCACAGACCTCCGCGCTTCTTTCCTGTGTTGTCATAGAGCGGCTGGCAGCCCTCGCCGTACTTCAGCCTGTGTTTGCGCTCGCGCTCCTCCCGGTACGCCACATGCAGCACCACCAGCAGGGACGGACACGTGACGAAGATGAGCTGCAGGGCCCAGAGGCGGGTGTGGGAGATGGGGAAGAAGTGGTCGTAGCAGACGTTGTGGCAGCCGGGCTGCCGCGTGTTGCAGTCAAAGTCCTTCTGCTCATCGCCCCACACCTTCTCCGCGGCCACAACGAACACCATGAGCCTGAAGATGAACACCACGGAGAGCCATATGCGGCCGAAGGCGGTGGAGTATTTGTTCACCCCGCTCAGGAGGCCCTGGAGAAAGGCCCAATTCATGCTGTGCGTTTCAGTTTTGCTGGTCCACTTTCCCTCCCCAAAAAACTAACTAAAAATATGAACCTTGCCTTGCAAACTCCCTCTTGGGCAACTTTGATTAGTTCCCCTGCCTGCTTTTCCCAACTCAAGACCTTCTGCTGTGGTAGCACCTCAATGCACTGCATATCACTGCCAACCTCTTGGCACAAGCTCAAGGGGAGGGCAGATTATCAAAGAACAACAAACAGTACGTAACGCACCACTTGTCCTTCGCTGATGGGAGTGGTGACTGAGAGACCTTAGGAAACTGACCGGGTGGAGAGGAGTCTCTATTTAGTCATTCAGCAGATGCTTTTATCCAAAGCCATTTAAACACTTATGAGCGGTTAGGCATCTTGCTCAGACACATCCTTCAGTGCAGGGGTGCTCAATCTTTTCAAGCCAGGGACCCCTTAGAATGGATACATATTTATAAGGACCCTCTACCACTGTTATAGTTTGCACCCTACATCTAACCCATTGAACATGTACCTGACAAATATATGTATTGAATGACTTGCCAGGAAATGTATTAATAACATGGATTGGACATCTTGCGCTCCCCCTACTGGATCAATGAACTTTCAAGTTCTGTCCACCTTGAAATAAATGAGTAATGAGTAATTGTCTCAAAGGTACGCTTGTTTTATTTCGACATTTCTTTTAAATTTGCGATACATTTTGTAAGAGTTGTGTTATTTTGCGGACCCCTTGGCCCCCATAGTGGTAGACCCCACTATGAGAACCACTGCTCCAGTCTGACAGATGTTTTATACCTTAGGGCCTGAAGTAAAGGCATAATCAAATTAGGTGTTACGTTTTGATTTGCTTTGTTGCTGCCTCTTATAAAAATAATGTTTAGATATCTGTAAAAGTGCAAAGAGGATTCAGGCCAACAGACAACTGTTATAACATGATTTTAGACAACTGTCAGCCCGCTTTCCACACACACACACACACACACACACACACACACACACACACACACACAGGGTTTTCATCAAACCATTTGGCTTTCATTCAACACTGATGTTAAAGACCACGGGACAGGTCAAACACATTATATATTTTATCCCCCCCACCCCCCTCCAAAAAACAGATTGTGCTCAAAAAGTCCTTAACAAAAACATGTTTCAACGCAGTCCAACAACGATCAGCCATATTATCACAACACATCTCAATGACGCGTCTGTGGGACCTGAATAACGATACTGTATATATATTCCCAAAGTATCCCACCCTTGTTGTATAAGACTACTTCCTGATTCACTGCTGAAACTGTGTGTGTGTGTGTGTGTGTGTGTGGGGGGGGGGGGGGGGTAAGAAGAGGGAGACACAAACCGAGATAGACCAACCCCCTTTGGACATACTCCCCACATAGGCTATTCCCCCGCCGCACCGCTGGACCAGACAATGTGACCCCGCGCAGCGCAGTTCACCGCCCGCCTCGCGCCAGTCGGAAACACCGGGAGCTAACGGAGGATACGGTAAAAAAAACAACAACAAAAAAAAACACCGAGGCGCCGGGTGTGTTTAAAATCCCGCGACTAGCGACTACCTGGGACCCCCTCTTTTATTTTTGTTTGTTTGACAGCGCCATAAAATCCGCCTGCCGGGACCCCAGCCCGTCCGGCTGGCTGCCGCCTCTGCCCCTACCAGCGACGGGAGGTAAGAGCGCCGCTTCCCCGGGACGGTGCGGAGCTAACTAGCGAGCTAGCTAACTAGCGAGCTAGTTAGCTCGCTCGTTAGCAACTCGCTGTGTCCGCTGGATACGAGGGCTGGAAACCGTAGCGCGGCGCTCTTGCGAGGCATTTCTGTCTCCCCCCCCAAACACCCCCCCCCACACACACACACCCCGCATCTGTTTTTGTTTACACTGCTAGTTCCGACGCATTGTTTGGTTGTTTTTTTTGGGGGGGGGTTTCCTTTTTTTCCCCCAAGCGAGCGTAAAGTGTTAACTTAGCAACTTCGCTAGCTTAGCGAGCCGTTGGGGGGGATATGCGGCGGGGGGGGGGGGGGGCTGCCAGCAGAGCAGTGCATGCCAAGTGAACCGCGATCATTACACACTGCAGCAGCACGTCGTTTCTCTCCCACGCCAGAGGTGCTGCCAGCTGAGCTGAGCCCCAGCTGAGCTGAGCTGCTGAGAGCCATGCGACAGTGGTGTGTCACGGCCGCGACCCCGCGCACCGAGCCACTCCCCGCGGGGCGCCTCTCACCAGCGCCCCCCCTAGCAGGTAAACACCGAAAAGTTGTGCTCGATGGTGCGGATTGTAACTCGTTTTTTTCCCTCCCTCCCCCCTCAAATGGCGGGGGTGTACCAATGTTTATGCTACCGGCGTGGACAGCTTGGGTAAGGGGGGGGGGTTAGCTGCTGGCCAGTGTTGGTGCCAAGTAGGCGACACTGTGCCAAAAGTTTTCAATGACCGAAAAAGTTCTTCAGAGACTCAAGCTTATAAGTTGAAAGTTGGGTCGACCAGTCGTTCCTGTTAAATGCATTCATTATTACATTTAAAAGCCGTTTACTGGTCGATTCATAACAAAAATGTATACATTTCCGTATATCTCTATTTCAATTCGGCATACTGTGTTTTTCCTACCAGATGACGGGATGGAGTGTGGTGCGGTGGAGCCACGCTACACCATTGAACAGATCGACCTCCTGCAGCGCCTGCGCTTATCGGGCATGACCAAGCCCCAGATTATCCACGCCCTCGAGTCACTGGAGCGCCTGGACCCGGAGCGCCGCCCGCCACACGGTGACCCCCCACCCAACGGCACTCACTTGGCTTCCGCCGCCGCCGCCCCGGCCCCAGCCACGGCCCCGGTCCCCACCGCCGCCGCCGCCTCCTCCTCCTCCTCGTCCGCTCCCCCGGCCCAGGCTCCATCCTCATCTTCGTCCTCCTCATCCTCGCTGTCGCTCGCCTCCGCCACCACGCAGACCTCAGGCCTGGATGGGCCCTCGCTGTCGCCCAGCAACAGCTACGAGGCCTCCCCCCCGCCCCTCTACACCCCCAGCGCCGGGGCCCAGAGGTCGTTCAGCTACGACATGCTGGGGGAGGAGGAGTGGGACCTGGAGGAGAAGGTAGAGGAGTACATGAGGTGAGAACAATGGCGAGAAAAACAGGGCTGGGGGCAATATGTCCATATCGTGATACGAGACTGGATATCGTAATATTGTGATATGGAATAATGGTGTATGAGTAAGTAACGTGTATGAGAAAATACTCATGATTGAGATATTAAATGGCCTATATCAGGATAGAAGATTTTCGCCATATTGCCCAGCCCTATGACAGAGAGATGGAGAGGGGTAAGAAGGGGGTGGAAATGCAGAATTAATAACATTGACTATTATAAGTGAAACATATGGGCCATAAAGACTATTTGAAGAGGACTGGTGGTGGAGACAAAAGCTGCCAATTATAACGGCCGGGTAATGACGGCTAAAGTCCCGAAGGCACTGACTTGTTCTCACAGAATGTTTTGTTGAGCTAATTTAGGTCAGGTGTGCAGGGATGTCTGTAGGGTTATTCAGTAACTGAATTATGCAGTAATTCAGTGTCTTGGGAAGCAGTGCTTTAGTATGATGGGTATCTGGGAGAAATTTGCTTTGAGACAGACCACCTTTCAAGGCTGCAATACATTGTTATGTTGTCGTGATACCGAGGGCGGGTGATGGAAAATCCATCGTTTTCAACAAATAGTCAAATCAAGGTTAGAAATTCAAATCAAACTGAATGACTACACTGCCTATTTACGAAATAATTTATAACTGAACAGGCTTACAATAGACTCTTTTCACAGAGGTAATAATAATAATTAGGTTACTAATTATGGGTCTGCTACTTTAATGTACCAGGGCTCGGGTAGTAGACTTATCCTCACTAGTTTAGTCTACTACCCGAGCCCTGGTACATAAAAGGACCCATAATTAGTGTTATGAGTGACACTGTGTTTGTCCTACGATGACTCCTCTGTGAAAAGGCTCTATTGTGGATTATCTTAACTGCCGATGGATACATGTGCAGTTTAAAAAAAAAAGTTTAGTTTTCTTTTTATTCAGACAGCATTAGCGCAGATGTGTTTTTACTGTTTGCTGCTTGATTTGTTTTGTATCACAGGAGGGACAGTAACCTTGTGAAAGAAGAGATCAAAGCCTTCCTCAACAATCGCAGGATCTCTCAGGCAATCGTGGGCCAAGTCACAGGTACACATGAGTTGTTAGAAGAAGAATTTGCACCAAAAGTGTGGGCGACGAGAGAAAAAAATGTTGCTATTCGGATAACACAAGGATGGAGGAAGGGAAAGATCAAGTTGTATTGAGTAAAAATTATAATCTTTGAAATAGATTTATCCTTTGGTTTCATAATGGCAGGTTTAGTCAACACATGCATTTTTAAGGAAAAGGGATACAAACCTTTTTTTTTAAATCGCATGCGACATGCATAACCAAACTCAACACTAGAGAAACGACAAGGGCAAAGCTAGGGCACAGTGGTATTCCAATCTCTAATTCAAAATCAATTAGCTTCTGGCAGCAAGTAGCGCGTTGACACCATCTGCATGACCCCCGCGCCTCACATATAGGCAGAAGTTTGGCAACTCAACATCAGGACGGAATATCAAAAAGCCCATGACGTTGCATACACCGTCCAGTTCTAATTCCTGATTTGCCTCCAGTTAGAGATGGGTCCGATCCAATATCGGGCGCCGATACTGACGTCATTTGATTCACATATCGTTCCAGATTCCTTTCGATAGCTAGCGCTTGACCACGAACCCGCCGTAACATAACATGAGACAGTGCTACTAAGTAGTAGTGAACTAGTAACGTTAGCAGTTGGCTAACTCAACAACATGTCCTTAGGTTGTAGATATTTTAGTCTCAAAACACCAAAAAGCATGTGTGTATGTGTGTAAAGCCGCACGTACAGCCGCAATACTACCAATAAAGAGCTGTGGTGTCGGAATCAGTGTTGGTATCGGCAGACATCCAAATTCAGGTATTGGAATTGGAAGTGGATCGGTGCTTCTCTAACTCGGTGTGTAATATTACCTCTTTTGAACAGGCATCAGCCAGAGCTACATCTCCCAGTGGCTGCTGCAACAAGGGCTGGAGATGAGTGACTCCAAACGCAGAGCCTTCTACCGCTGGTACCTGCTGGAGAGGAACAACCCAGGTGAGACACAGGACACAAACTAAAATCCCAATAGTGTCCCGATGAGGAGGCCACGCCCACCTTGAGATTACTTATTAGTTGCATGTCCTTGTCGGTGATCGCCGGTAATTGTTTGTGGAAAAATGGCATGATGTGTGTTTTGTTTTTGTCAGTTCATCAAACCTTTTATTTGTAATTGATTAACCCACCAGGTTTTTTAGTGTTTTTTGTTGTTTTTTGGTCATGGCAACTTTGAAACACTGTTTTCAGTGTTTCCCAGGAATGAATAATTGTTTATTCATTCCTGGGAACCACTGAAAACACTGTTTTCCTTCATATTTCCGCAGTTAAGTTAACTGATAGCATTAAGAAACCTGCCAAGGCCTCAGTTTCAATAGGTGTGTTCACGTTTTATGTAAAATATAGCCTTTCTATATATATAGTACTCCGTATATAGTAGACTGTGTGCCTGGCAGCCATAAATCCAATCGATCAATTGCATTATTTACAGTTCTTTGAGGCTTTGTTTAGCTGAGTGTTGTGAGAGAGGATATGTTGCATTAGTGGATCCTAATGCAGGACCCCTCTGGTGTGTTTGTGAATAATGTGTACACCTGTGTGTTTCTGAATAGTGTGTACGCCTGTGTGTTTGTGAATAGTGTATACACCTGTGTGTTTGTGAATAGTGTGTACGCCTGTGTGTTTGTGAATAGTGTATACACCTGTGTGTGAATAGTGTGTACGCCTGTGTGTTTGTGATTAGTGTGTACGCCTGTGTGTTTGTGAATAGTGTGTTTGTTTTCCAAGTCACTCACTTTGATTTGACAGGAGGAGATGGGTTTTGGGTTTGTTCAGTCTAACCCCGTTCCAGACTAATACGGTGTGGGAGATATGAATGCAAGGATGACGGTGTATTTTAATTTATTTCTTGTGGGTTTCTTGCCTGCCACCGCCTGCTAACATCCGCCATTTGTCATCTTCATGTCTTTTATTATGCACGATAAACGCAACTACCCCAGCACCACACCAAACCTCCCTCACCCCACTTCCTTCCGCTTTGGCTTCACATGTCCTGATTTCCCTTCTACCCGTTCAGTTCTGAGGTCAAGGAAGGACAAGAGACGGAGCTAGAGAATTAGACCAACAACAAAAAAAAAAAAGCTAAAGGATAAAGGTAGTCGTCATGATACTGGAGATGCTGATCGATATTGTCCAGGCAAACGGTTGGAGATGTGGGGTAGATGCGGTTTGCCTGCAGAGGGTCAAGTAACAGCTTGGGTCAGTGTTGACCTTTTATGTGTCCTAGGCTCCCGTGGCTGAATTTAAGAGGGGGGGGGGGAAACTCAAGCCGCGACATCACTGTTGGTACTCATGATACAGTTGCAAAGCTATGAATCAGCCAAAATAAGCACCTTTGCGTTTTCTAGCTCGTCTCTAGTCTGACCAATGGCTCCTCGGCAAAGCAGGGTGATGCCTCATCATGAGTATGGCGTTGGAGGGTATTTCCTGTACATTCAGAACTTCTTTGACTCTTTCAGGTCTGAGTGGCACATGGAAATGTTTTGAAGTTGAGTTGTTGTCGTGGCATGTTGTCATTTTGGAGGACAGCTTTCAGGTTTAAATCCAGTTATTTGCAAAGGCATGAAAGTGGCTGACTAGGGAATTCATAGCGGCCAGATTTGGCATAGAATAGAAGTTGTTTTTTTTTAGTCTTTTGAAGATTTTTAGAGCTCAACTCTAGCTAATGCGCCACCCAGTATGCCTGCTTTCTTGCCTTGCTCTCTTGCCTTTTGCTTTGCTGCTGCTTGTATACTCACCCTGTGCTAGAAGCTATACTCCAGTCTCTCGTTCTCAACCCTGACCCGGGAGGGGCTCCTGTGCTGGTTTTCATTCCCACATGGCTAACTAAACAGGCTAATAACAAGCATACTAACAACATGTTTCCAACCTTTCTAATCAAGTGGCCGCACCACACTATACAAACCCCTTTGAACGTAGCTTCTGTATAATTCAATTGAATGTTGAATTCTCAGTCATTGAATTAATCCGAAACATTTCTGATTGAATATTGATGGACATGCAGGTCCACAGGGACTGCTCATTTTAAACTCAAATTCCTCATATGCAGTTCTGGGCACAAATACGGGACGAAACAATTCAATCACAAATGCAAAAATTTGTCTATGAGCTGACTGTTGGCGGTGGCCTGACATGCCTGACCGGTGTGGTGGTTCTGTCCCGACTGAAGGGCTGAGGTGGAGTGAAAGCCAGCACGGCCAGGGTCCCGTACCCAGGGCCAGGGGAGGGGACAGAGACGGGCTGGCGGCCACGGGGCCGAGCGCCGCCGCCAGCCTTGCCGCCAACATCCTCCCCAACCCCAACACCAACCTGCACCCCAACCCCGCCTGGGCCCGGCAGAGGGAGCTGCTGATGCACCTCCTGCCCTGGTACACTGCTGCGGCCGCAGCCGCCCAGGCCCAGCCAGGTAACCCCACTCCCGCCCCAGCCAGGTAACCACCCCCCACCAGCCAGGTAACCCCCCCCCCCCCCCCCCTCCCCCGCCTCAGCCCAGCCTCCCCCTTCCTCTCCCCGCCTGGTCCACGCCTGGCCTTCTGAAGGTGGTGTTGCTCGCTTTTGCCTTTTGTCGTCCCCGTTTTTTTCGCAATGCACATTACACATGCAAAAGGTCTGCAGAAAAACCCTGTATGGCACAAATATGCAATGTGTAAGATGTGTCAATCATATGTAGTGTTTTTATAGTCATTGCACATTTAAATAACGTGTATATTAATGATACAAATCATGCACATGGGTCTTGAAAATCTCTTGACACTGCAATTTCCTTATGTTTTAGAGATGGCACTGTTACTGCTGTTTGATTTTAGCAATGCTAAAAATAATTTCTACCCTTTTTAAAGATATTCTTTAGGCTATCTTGAAAGTGATTATTTTATTGAGGAGCGTTCATTGGCGTTGGCATCGGAAAACCCTCCATAATGATCTACAGCGATGACATTTTGTTTTTATCGTTGTTTCTCAGTTCTTTATTTTGCACCCTCTTCACAGGTGCCACTCTGTCGATGCGGTCTTTTGTGAAGGAGGAGCCTGATTGGAGGACAGGGATTCTGAGCGGGGAGAGGGGTGGGCTCGTGGGTGGGCCTTTGAGGCTACGCAGAGGCAGCCGTTTCACCTGGAGGAAAGAGTGCCAATCAATCATGGAGAGGTGAGCAGAACACCCGGCCGACTTCTGACACATGCCCACATCGTGGGCATTGTTAAGTCAATAACAGCTCTGAATAATATAAGTGTACGAGGCTATAAGTAGGTGATGGGAAGATGTGGAGGAAGGAATGAAAACGGTCCATAGCAGCCTCTAACCGT
The DNA here is from genome assembly GCA_030340625.1 of Merluccius polli. Taxonomy (NCBI): domain Eukaryota; kingdom Metazoa; phylum Chordata; class Actinopteri; order Gadiformes; family Merlucciidae; genus Merluccius; species Merluccius polli. Next base: position 35,883 of record JAOPHQ010004841.1, read on the forward strand.
TGCGGGCCAATGGATTTCCCTGGGCGTGGTATGACTGTATGTTGTCTGGGCACCGGCGGTAATAAGAAATGCATAGCTCACCAGCGCTGCTCCCAGATTACGCAATTCCACTGCAGTGCTGATCTTTACGAGCTAGTTTAGACTGAAGGACGATACAGTAGAGGTTAAGATGATGTAGGGACAGAGGGAGGGAGGGGGGGAGAGAGAGTGGCGGTGGAGGGGTGGGGCTGTGGATGGATACAGCAAGCAAGTCTGGTGAGGGAGGGAGGGAGGGAGGAGAGGGAGAAGAAATTGATCCTCCTTGGTTGTGTAAAATGTGAAATGACGACTGTAGTACAGGGAGAGTCACAACATGAGAATAGTACCTCAAGGAAGCAGGCTATTTTTATGTCATGTATTAATCTCTGTGTATTTGTCTAAATGTACTTTTTATGTTCAATATGTGTCCTTCAGTTTCTTCATAGAGAACCAGTATCCCGACGAAGCAAAGCGAGAGGAGATTGCCAATGCATGCAACTCTGTCATCCAGAAACCAGGTACAAAGTCATCTCTTAATGGATTCCATTTGACGTGCATAGGGATTGGCTATAGAGGCCCCGGCTGCCGCCCCATTTTTCCTCTACCTCATTGGCCAAAGTGCCCCCCCTTCCCCAACCCATTTCCACATCTCTTTAGTCCAGAAGTTCCCTTACTGGGGCACACGTACCCCAAGAGGTGTGCAAGAGCATGTCCAGGAGAATGCAAGAGCAGTTTATCTTGGTGCTTTGTCATTTGTAGGGCTGGGTTGTCACTTAGAGGTGTCCGACCTCAGGGGCCACGACACTGAGGAACCAGGACATTGGTCTCTAAAGGAGCTGTATGTAACACATTTACTGTACTAACTCATAAAATGACAATGATGGGGCATCAGAGATTAAGGAAACATGCCAAGTCTAAACACTGGCTTCTCCGACAACAATGCAGCCAGTATGTTCTCCTTTGAAATTTACATTCTGGGTCGGAGCGTGTGTTTTTGTATTGGCCTGTGATTCACTGTTCTCCCGAGTCGACTCTGCCCACTGCCCCGGTGTCTCTGAGTCGACTCCGCCCACTTCCCCATCGTCTGAGACGACTCCGCCCACTGCCCCATCGTCTGAGACGACTCCGCCCACTGCCCCATCGTCTCTGAGTCGACTCCGCCGACTGCCCCGTCATTCCCAAGTCGACTCCGCCCACTGTACCGTCGTCTCCGAGTTGACTGCTGGTTTTTAATTGGCAAACAATAAATGATTTGCAAGCGTATACATTTGCTGATCAACTTCCAGTGTAGGACTCGTCGTCGCTTGTCATTGTCAAAATAAAAATGTTGTGCTCGGTTTGTGTTCGTTCAGTGTCCTCAACCTGGCAACCCCCGTGAGCTTCTAGTCTAGGGAGGGGGGGGCGGGGCTTAGAGTCTGGGGAAGAGGGGGCGGGGGGAGACGACTCTCGGTGTAAATGTGCCTTTGCCTGCAGATACAAAATAATTTGATTATAAATAAGTACATTATAATTCAATTTAAAATGGTCATGAGACCTAGTGCAGCTGATTCAGAAGATTAAGCAACTCATATTTTGTGTGTAGACAACAGAGTGTTGGGTGTGTATTGTGCAGTTTGTCAAAATGCTAAGACCGTGGAAAACCATGAAAAATGTGACCAAGTAAGAAAGGGAATGGTGAATTTCAATCTTGTTGCGCATTCCCTCTTGTTGGGATCCACTAGTTTTGTGATGGTTGTGATATATGTTGTGATGGTAGCAAGCCAGAAGAGGATGCTATGTCCAAGCAGTGATCCTCACAGTTAAAATACAATGTTCCTCAACACGTCACTCCTCCAGGTGCATTTCCAAACACACCAACCAGTATCTAACTTGTCTTGTATTTTAGTCAAACACCAAGTACATATGTTTTTCCACTCAAAAATGTGATTGAAATGATCAAATTGTTCTGCCATATTTCAATGTTGATGTTAAAATCGATATTGGTATTATTCGCTCATAATCCATCGTAACATTATAAATCATTGCATTTCATTAATCGCCTTAGAATTGATGCATCGCCATTGGCTGAACATCCCCCCCCACCATCCCCCATCAATTTAAAATGTGGGCAGACCAGTACTTTTCTACTTGATCTGCAGAAACCATCACTATTAAACTAAGCTCATCTCATTATGTGAAGGCAAAGTGAAAGTGTCCATTTGGCAACTAATTAAGTGCCGGGGCCGTAAACGCCATCCTTAGGTTATAAGAGCGCCTGGTCAACAAAACCCCCAAATGGCGACAGTAGAAATTGTGAACGTGATTAATAAAACTATCAAAGTGTTGACACCCTGGTGGTCTAGCTTCCCAAAGGACTATGCACACCTCACTTAGTTTCTTAGGGTCTTAAAAGGATAGTTCACATTTTTTGAAGTGGGGTTGTATGAGGTACTTATCTAGAGTCAGTGTATTACCTACAGTAGAAGGCGGTCGGCGTGCCCCCAGTTCTGAGAAGCCGACAGCTGTACCAGCACAGACGCTAAGCAATGTACTGCTGTGAACATATTTTAGCCGCCTAAAAAAATCTATATCAGTTTAAGTGTACGCTATGTAAGGGATAATCGGGGTGTGCATGTATGCGCAAGTGGCCATGGTATAAGCGGGATAGAGTCCACTCCACCGAGGCAAACCCCTGTGTCATGCATTATTTTTCGATATATGCACACCTCAGAGTGGATTTTCACGCTTATACCATGGCCACTTACAAATCAATAAAAATAAAAGGGTGTTGATTCATATTTTGGAGTAATACTGTCTCAAAATTATAACTTTTAGCTCGCACTACTTTTTGTGTTCCTGGATACAAACGGCAAATGACCGGAGAAATATTTGGGTCTGACTAATGCCTGGAACGCAATCAGTTAACATGAGATTCATATGGAATGCAGACGTTACCTTATTACTCCAGTAAATAGAGACGATCTTAGTAACGACATGGCAACGTTACCTTATTACTCCAGTAAATAGAGATGATCTTAGTAACGACATGGCAACGTTACCTTATTACTCCAGTAAATAGAGACGATCTTAGTAACAACGTGGCAACGTTACCTTATTACTCCAGTAAATAGAGACGATCTTAGTAACGACATGGCAACGTTACCTTATTACTCCAGTAAATAGAGACGATCTTACGACATGGCAACGGGAAAGCTTTCTAAACGTAGTCCCATCCAAGTCCGGTCCAAGTTGACAGTTATTAACATTTTGTTTACTGCATTAATTTACTGACCGGTGACAAGACTGCTTTTTTTACGAAACATCATAGCCGTGCATGTTATTGAAAAATAACCAACACCTCTCCAACCAATCAGAATCGAGTATTCACCTGGGCCATGATATAAATGAGTAATATTCTCACTGCTTTACCTTGCCGTCAGCCCTTTCCTTTGGCACTACATTTCCTTAACCGTACAACGTCCGTATTCCTACGCATAAGCAGCGCTCTCTCCCAACGGCATTTTCTTACCCAAACAACTGATCTGTGGGTGGCGTGGTACAGTGCAGTACACAGTTGCGCTTATGCGTAGGAATACAGAAGTTCTACGGTTGAGAAATTGTGCCAAAGGAAAGGGCTGACGGCAAGGTAAAGTGGTGAGAATATTACATATAGCATACACTGAAACTGATCTAGATTTTTTTTTTAGGTGGGCCTTTTTTTAGGCGGCTAAAATACGTTTTGCTGCTGGCCCCGTTCACAGAGTACATTGCTTAGCGTCTGTGCTGGTACAACTGTCTGCTTTTCCAAACTGGGTGGCACGCCGACCGCCTTCTACTGTAGGTAATACATTGACTCTAGCTAAGTACCTCATACAACCCCACTTCAAAAAATCTGATCTATCCCTTTAACAGCGCCTATTAATTTGAGAATAACAATGCAGCCATCGTGGACTATGGCGAAGAGACGCTACCAGTTGCTAAGTCTGTCTTTTCTCCTGTTTTGCGAGATTTAAATACAGTGACGGTGCACTTTTGACTGCCACCATTACAGAGTTTTCTAAAAGCTTTTGAAGGCCCATGGTTTTTAGTCTACGCTTACATCTTGCTACTGGAAATGTATGTTGAATAGATTAAGTTAATTAGTCACTTCAATTCATTCCCACTTTATGAAAACTATTGAGTAAAAATGTAATTCAATTTTCTCCCCCCCCCCCCCCCCCCCCCCCATTAATATGCAGATGACAAAGACATTCTTAAAAAAAATGTACTTGTAATCAAAACACATTTTAGTGGAACATATACCACTAAATTCACAAACTTGCACATGCACAAAGGGCACGCACTCATACACACACACACACACACACACACACACACACACACACACACACACACACACACACACACACAGGGCATGTATACCATTATGATTAGATAGATAGATAGATAAATCCCAGGGGAATTTCAAGACTTATTCATACACATGTTGTGAAAATATTGGCTTGATATGATGCATTAATTACATCATGCATTATTTAGACTGTTCACACCTCTTCTAACTCCTTTGCGACCCGTTGTCATGTGCTATTATATAGCTGAGGCAAGGCAACTTCGGAGAAGTACTTTCGGCTTGGTAGCACATACCTGGTGTCGAAAACTTTAATCATGTTAATAAACTCTGGCTTTTCCATCATCTATATTGGCACCATATCCTTTGCTATATACATAGCGACTGCATCTGTAATGGCTTTCCAGCGGGCCGAATTATTTTCATATGGGACGCAGTTTGAACATGTTTGTAATATGGTGGTTTGTTTTGTGGCAGCTGTGCTTGTGGCGCCGCAGTCTTTTTCATTCTGCTGGGCGCAACATTTCTCCCACTCGGCAGGATGCCTCTGTTTGAGGTGCTGCAGTAAATGTGTCGTACTGCTGCCTTTGCTAGCAACAGACTTTAAACATACTTTGCAGCGGGGTGTTGTCTGGTCTAAATCTGACTTCGCGAACGCAAACCAATTCCAAATAATGGATGACACCGTGCCTTTCTTTGGAACAAGTTCTTCCCTGTTCACTGCCATGTTGTTTGTGTATCAGTATGGCAACGCGCACTGTGCGGGGGGAGGGCTGAGCCCATTCCAAACTACGGAAGCCCAGAGGGAAGCGTTGGCGGATGTTGAAGAGAAAACCGTTTTTTTAATTCAAAAGTCGACGTAAACTATACTCGAGTTAATCGATAAAATCGATTTATCGCCCAGCCCTAACAGCAATACAAGACTTGCGAAAGTCGGTAATTGAGTCAAGTACCACATAGTCTCAGACTCCCTTCAGAACCAGAGATGTCTGTCCCTCTATCTGGCATCCATTTTCTACATGAATGAATGGATGGTGTATGTGTCCATATCCCATCCAATTATATATGACTTGAATGAGTCGATCCAACACGGTATTGGATGATGGAGGGATGTCATCTCTCTCATATGGTTGCTGTGTGGGTTTTCTTCACAGGCTGCAAGCTGTCTGAGTTTGAGCGCGTGACGGCGCTGAAGGTGTACAATTGGTTCGCCAACCGCCGCAAGGAGATGAAGAGGAGAGCCAACATAGGTGAGGAGGACGGTACAGCCGCACGCCTGGCTCGGGGAAGGCTTTTTGACAAACATGACATCTGATGGTGGGATGGGGTGTGTTTATCCACTCCACCAGAGGCTGCTATTCTGGAGAGCCACGGGATCGAGGTGGCCAGCCCCAGCTGCCACTCCAACGGAGAGGAGGCCGAGGCGCAGGACTACAGCGAGCATCTCCAGCAACGGTTCTCAGAGCAGGTAGGTCCCGCTGCAGGCTCAGGCCTCACCATCACATATCTATGGGTTTTTCTAAAAATGTCGTATTTTCTTTGCATTTTGGGGCGCTGAAAAGGAAGCTTCTGTAAAACTCTGTGCAGAAGATTTTTCAGAACGTTTTCTGTGTATTTGTGTGTATTTGAGTGTGCGCCAGAAACCTACAAACAATGGTGGCTACTGTTAGGTTTAATTGCATGTATACAAGTCAACCTAGCGTTACTTCATCATTACACCCAACAAATGAATCGCTCTTTCCTTTGGATTTCATTTAAATTTTACATTTACATTTAGGGCATTTAGCAGACACTTTTGTGCAAAGCTACTTACAAAGTACATTTGTCAGAAGAAAGTGCAACAATATATCGCTGTCGGTACAGTAAGGATTTCACTAAAACAAGTTTCAAGCACGCCCAATTGCTATGTTACCCCATTGCTAGTATACAACAAAGATGGCTAGCGTCAGATGCTAAGATACTAAGTGCAAGATACTAATGTAAGTGCCAGGACATACAGAGGAAGGATGCTAAGCGGGGTCCAGGTGAACTCTGAACAGGTGGGTCTTGAGTCTCTTGCGGAAGCAGGTGATCAACTCTGCGGTCCTCACGTTAGCAGGGAGGTCGTTCAGCCATAGCGGCGCCAAAACAGAGAAGAGTTGTGACTTAGCTGTATGACCTTTGCTTGCTCTTAGTGATGGCAGTACCAGCCGGTCAGCTGAGGTAGTTTAGCGGAGAGCTCCAGCTGGGGCGTGGGGTCTGACTAGCACTTGGAGGTAGCTAGGGGCAGTTCTTTTGACAGCCTTGTAGGCCAGTACCATTGTCTTGAATCTAGGGATGTCCGATATTGGCTTTTTTACCGATAACCGATAACCGATATTGTTCAACTCTTAATTTCCGATACCGATATCAACCGATACCGATATATGCGGCCACGTGAAACCCCCGCTTTACACTCATTGCAATAGGCTTTATGCCGAGCGGAAGTGTGGATTAATAAATAAAAACAAAACAGCGGTAAAAGCTAGCTTGTGTGTCCGGGAGAGGGCTCCTCTCCTCAGACACATTACTCTGAAGCCCCGGTGACGGTCTGGAGGTGCGGATTAATAAATAAAATAATGTGAGCGGTACAGCGGACCTGAACCGGTTGTGATGAGACTGTTTCGCAGAATGCGTTAGTATGTTGCGCTGACCCCTATTTTACTATTCAACGTAGAAACTTTGAAATAATTCCAAACCACCGACATAACTACAGCTACAACTAGCGTCCCGCTACACGGCCGCACAGCCCAGGCTTGTTATTGAGACGGCGCGGCGCGTTTGATGATGTCATCAAACCACGTCCTCACTTGAAACATAACAGATGTCTGAAATTATTTCAAAATCGATTTCGGTATCGGTTAAAAAACCGATACCGATATTTTCCGATATTGATTTTTTATGCCAATATCGGCCGATAATATCGGTGGGCCGATAATATCGGACATCCCTACTTGAATCTGATGCAAGCTGCTAAAGGGAGACATTTCACCATGCTGTGTTGTTGTATTTGCCGCTTAAGAAGAAGCCCATCAATGTGCATGCTCCTAATGTTCCTGTGGTGCTTGACAGAAAGTGTTGCCTGGCATGCTTATGTGAGCGTTTTAAATCGTATTATCAATTATTTTTTATAACACAGGGCGGGGTGTGTTGATGGATGGTGGTGAATAGGACAAATGGGCGGGGAAAAATACGTTTTCAGAAATACCTGTGTACGTGTGGACGAGGCCTCAGTTAACTGAGACTTGTCTGTTGTTTGTTGGCATCAAACCAAGATCATTTGCTTGGGCCATATTTTGTATATTAAAGGGTACTTGCCCTTTAACCCCCAACTTCTTTTCAGTTGAAAAGCATTCGGTCTGGGTGTTGGTGAGTATTTCTGTCTTTTGACTAAAATGTATAAAGTTGCTAAACTGGGAAAATGATCTGTAAAATACTAGTGGTCTGCTGCTTTAGGCTTTTCCAGAGTGGTAGTTTGCTATTGGCTGAACACCCTTGCTCGAGGGACATGCGCACCTGCCCATATGGAAAGCTGCAATGCGTCTATTTTTTGTAAAACCTTTCCAACTTTTTCAAATATCCTGGGTGGAAGTTCTCCTGCAAAAATGCAGGTTTACTTACCCTTTAAGATCAAATAAATGATGCTCTGATCTCTGTTAACTGTTGACCTGGGTTTTGTTAATCTATTGTTTCAATAATTGTTTTCAAAGCAGACTGATGGCTTGATTTATGCAAAGCTGTTGCATCACACGGCAGCAGATACATCAATGTATCATAGTAGCTACATTTTTAACTTGGACACGTCTATGTTGCTGTTCTTTTTCAAACATTTACCTTTCTTTTTCCCCAAAGGACGAGTTGTCTTCCCAGAGAAATGCTGATCAACAAGACCCTACCTCATTGGCTGCCACTGAGGGCGCATCACTTCCTAGCCCTGCCCCTCAGCTCCCCGAACAAATGAAAGATCAGGAATCCAAAATGGACACTGTGGATGAGGAGTGACAGTGACCTCCCCCCTTTCCCCCCGCCAAGGAGAGCTTGGACTTCGGGAAAACAAACAAAATAGGAAGAAGAAAAAAATCCAGAGTGTCTCTCCCTCTGCCCTCCTCTCCCTATCAGCGAGGGCAGCCGGGGGTCGCTGACACTTGGGAAAACCAACAAGAGTAAGGGTGCTAAAGCTTGCTGTAGTGCCTCTAGTGGTTAGGAGGCCACTGTAATCTTATCAACAGTAATCCTGCTTATATTAATGGCAATATCTATCTCTCTCTATATATATATAGTGCATTCCAAGACGGTCTTAACAAGCCTACATTTCTTAGAGGGGTGGGGGGGGGGGGGTTGGGGTGGGGAAGGGTTAAGAGTTTAAGTATACCTCGCCCAGCTTTTATGCTATGCCTTCTGTTTTTTGCTTCACCTCATGCCTCTTGTGTTAACCATTATCAAGGAAGAGGGTGTGTTGATGGATGGTGGTGAATAGGACCCTGCTGGTCAGGTGTGTTTTGGGTGATGACAAAAAAAAAAAAACAGATCTATTAGGAATTTGGTGTTTTAAAAAGGTCAGCGCGTCAGGTCGCTGGAGAGGCCCTCCTCCTTTCTGCCTGTATGGCGTTGACCCCACCGCGTGTGCTTGTATGTGCGTGTGTGTGTGTGCGTGTGTGCCTGTGTGTGTGACTGAATGTGAACCAATGAAATCAGCCAGTATTGTTGATCTCCAACGATTTAGACTAGGGCGCCCTGAGGGACCGATCACATCTCAGGTAATCCCAAAGATGGTGGAAAGAGACTGAAGAATCACATGGTGGTTTTGTTTTTCTTTTGTTTCGTTTTGTGTTCTTTTTAACATAAGCCTTTGTCATCGTCAAAAAAGATTGTGTTGCGCCATTTTAAACCAAAACAGAATTTTTTTTTTACTCTTTTGTAATTGCTAAAAAAAAAAAAAAAAAAAAAGCCCAATCATGTACTTTATTTCCTCCTCTGGGATTGTATGAAGTGCAATATTATCTTATCTTATCCTATATCTAGGTATATTTTTGTTGTCTGTCGTCCATCTTGTAGGTGGTAGGCAGTCTAATGTTTTTTTTCTAGTTCTATTTTCTAATGTACTCTCCTCACATTTCAGTCTGACTGAACCCAGAAACTCAAAACTAGTGACTGTTGGAAGACTCTTAGTTCTGCAAGTCTACTGTGAGACGGCTTTTAAGTCGACTGTAAGTCTGCTTTTTGTTTCAACGTTTTAGAGGAGAAAACGCTAAAAATTGAATGTTCTCATATAATCATGAGGCATCGTCTGTAATCATGATATATATCAGCCTATACTTGCTAAAAGGCACCTTCCTCATATTTGAATAAGCTAAAGCTTGAGCTCATGTTATTTGAAAAGATTGCACAGTGGACCCCCACTATAAGTCAAAGAAGGGAACCGTAAAAAAAAAGTTAAAAAAATGTACAATTTATCTTGTTGTGGATGTTTCCACGTCTACAACGACATAACATGTACACGTATACTTTCTGCGGGTACTTTTCTTCAAATCCTTTTTTTAAGGCACTATTGTGAAACTGTTAACCATCAAGGTTTTTAACTATATAGAGGACCTAATCTCTGCAATACTCGGTCCGTTATATACTCCGTTGTAGGTCCAAGGCCTAGTGGGTAACTTCTCCAAATGGTTTATAAAATAAACCATGCCCCCACCTCCCTTCCCTCAAGAGGGTAAGCTACAACCTTACCTCCTAATGCCAAAGCTACGTCACGGTATATAGACGGGGCATCAAGAGAACATTGTTGTGACCTCCACGCAGTATGTCGACTCGAACGACAATCGTGACACTATATCTACACTCGTAAAATGTTCATTTTGCTCAATACACTAGCCAACTCTAGCTTACCTCAAAATAATAACTTGTGTCATGAATGTGTTTGGCGGTTGGTTGTTGTGAGAAAAGAAAAAAAAAAACCTGACGCAGCAAGACATGTTTTCTGTGACTGTTTCTTCTCTGGACAGTGATTATGTAGCATTTATGACGATAGGGGTCTCGGCCATTGTGTGTGTGTGTGTGTGTGTGTTAACACATGCTAGTTTCAGATGATAGTCTGTCACTGGGGCGAGACCCTCCAAAAAGCTGCACGCTATTTCTGATTATTAAGCTTCTCTTTATCCGTCTGCTTTTATCTGACAACAAACCAATAATAGTAATAAAATCTGTAAAGGACATGCGTGATGCGTGTGATTTGTTGTGGGGTTACAGCGGTCAACACTTGGACCAACCACTGAATACTAAAAATATACACCACTCCCACAGCATTGTAATACAATGCTGTGGGAACTAGGAGGACAAAACAACGTTAACATTTAACTTAACATTTAATCATCAGTCAAACACAACAGGCTAGCACACAACATATAACATATCACACACATAAATATGACCAAGGGTTAACACACACACACTACATGTAGATGAGGTTGCTATATATATTATATTCTTCATATTATATATCATATATATATATATATATTATAGATATGTTATGTATAGATGAGGCTAGTATATATAGGCCTATAATATTCATATATAGATATGTTATAGATATAGATTTTATAGCTAGATTTATAGATGAGGTTGGCGTGGAGCCACTGCACTTGGTGGAGGTCCAGATCTTCCATCTTCATGATCCTTGCCCTCACCAGGAAGGCTTCCAGAGAGAGCTGCATATGTTCTGGTACCTAACACACACATTATATACACATATAACACACACATTATATACACATATAACACACCACGATATATAACACACACCTACTATACTACTTACTAGACCAAAACATGTGAACACACATTACACCAATTCTTAAATCCTTGCATTGGCTCCCCGTATGTCAGAGAATTGACTTCAAAATACTAAAATACTACTGCTCACCTATAAATCACTACATGGCTTAGGGCCAAAGTATATCACTAAGATGCTTTCGCTACACAAGCCTCCTAGACTGCTAAGATCATCTGGGACCAATCTGTTAATGGTTCCCACAGTCAATATACAAAACATAGGAAAGTAGGATTTAGTTACTATGCAACAAATAGCTGGAATAAACTTCCTGAAGATTTAAGACTTGCCCCAACTACATTTAAATCAAGACTAAAAAGGTAGCTTTCTGCTAAATCTGAACTATATTGCACTTTTAACTTTACTGCACTTTTTTTAATCTTTATTCTTTTATAACGTTCTGTAACTGTTCTTTATTCTTTTATTTCATTTTATTGTATGACATGTTTTGATGTGACACACATTGAGTCTGCCTCGTGTATGAAATGTGGTATATAAATAAAGTTGCCTTGCCTACCATTTAATATACACATATAACACACACCACGATATGTAACACACACACACACATTATATCCACATATAACACTGTGGCAGTTGCTCCTGCCACGCGCCACCTCAGTGGCTTTTGCTGGAGCCCTCCGACACAGGACACAGTTGAGGTTGTGTTTGAAAAGGCATTTATTGGAGATGGCATGATGGTATACGCAGAGCAGATGTAACGTGCTGCCATGACAGTGGCTGTCTCCTGAGTGTGTGTGGTGATAGTTGGTTTATCCTGGGTGCCATGATTGCTCTGCACCACAGGTGTACAGCCCCACCCAGCCCAGAGTCTAATCAGTCTGACTCAGGCCAGGTAGGGCTGTAAACCAGCTACCAACCACACACACTCCACAAACACACACACATTATATACACATAACACACCACAATATAACACACACAGACACACACATCACACTATATACACATATAACACACAGGGCTGGCTCTGAACTTGTGGGGTGGATTTGTTCAGATAATATAGCTCTCCATTGTTGAATACATGTAAACACTGTGATATCAGTGGACTTTGTTGTGTATTATTGTTATTTCATACATCTGTCTGCTTTTTGTATCACGCTGCTGGTGGTAGGAATAGCAACAGTGTGTCAGTTTCCAATTATTTAATTATGAATTTGGTCATAGTTTTACTTTTTTTATTTATTATGTTTGAATGTGATCTGTAATCATTTCTTAAAGAGGAACTTTAGGTTTTTGCAACCTAAAGCATGAATACATTGTAAAAGTTAAAACAATAGGTTCATCTTTGTACTCCCTTTGGATTGAATATATAGCAACAGTCTACATTGCAAACACATATGAAGTATGAAGTAGAGACCAATTTCAACTTTTATTACTTTTCTGAAAAAAAATTATATATATATAATTATATATATATATATATATAATATATATATATATATATATATATATATATATAATTTTTTTTCAGAAAAGTAATAAAAGTTGATTATATGATGATTATATATATTATATATATATATATTATATATATATATATATATATATATATATATATATATAATATATATAATATATATATATATATATACATATATATATATATATATATATATATATATATAATCATTATTACGATCAAGCCATCATCAACCTTTCCACAGGCTATTACAGTTTCTCATTTCATGTTACATGAAGCACACACATGGGGGAGACATTGTCCTTCTTTCTTAAGTGGATTGCGTGGCTTCTTTCAATGTGGATCAGCTCAGAGAGAATGAGGCTGGTGGTTACATCTTCATAGCACTGCTAGACACAACACAAATGTTTATCAAATTTCCTCCTTTATGGCATTTGTGAAAAATCTGAGTTAGACCCAAAACTGACCGTGACGACTGTGTGCGCCAACGTGCAACCTACTTGACATGACACCTGCACCCCCGTGTGTGTGTGTGTGTGTGTGTGTGTGTGTGTGTGTGTGTGTGAAGTATAGCCATACCCCAGCATGCACTTGGTTATCCCACAGGCCCTGTTTACACCTGGCATTAACATGCGTCTTGGGCGATCAGATCACAAGTGGACCGCCGAGACATCGCCGTTCACACCTGTCTATCATGCGTCTCCAAGGTGTCCAGCTGAACACTTGCGTTCAGATTTCGTTACTGCCTACGTCACTTCTGCTAGAAGGTCAAAGGGCCCCACACACAGTTATTACGTCGGTCTGTCGCCAGACAGGCACCAGATTTGTTTAAGTAAAATGAGAAAGAAAAAAATTAGAAATTTTAAAATAAAAATGTTTCAAGAACACAATGCGTCTTGGTGGTCGTTTACACTTGTATTTAGTGCTGTCCACTTGTGATCCGATCGCCCAACAAGACGCATGTTAATGTCAGGTGTGAACAGGGTCATAGTCTTGTTTCTTTTTTATTTTTAACCTTTCCTTCCTATATGATGAGGACGCATCACCATGCTTTCCTCTTCGAGTGCACAGTGTGGCTATAGGGAATGAGAAACATGACGGGACTTGCCCTCCTCGATGTGCTGTGCTCCAAGCCTAGTTCTGATGGAGGAAATCATGTGTAACATAGAGATGGTTCACCCTCCCTTCTTTTGGAGATTGGGTCCCTTGTCATTTTGACCTACAGACCCTTTACACAGAGGTGTCACCGTAGGCAAAACACAGGTGTCGCTCATAATACTTATTATGGGTCTGCTCCTTTAATGTACCAGGGCTCGGTACATTAAAGGAGGGTAGACTTATACCATAGAGGCACAACACACACATATACTCCAGGAGAGACGGTACCATAGAGACACAACACACACACATACTCCAGGAGAGACGGTACCATAGAGGCACAACACACACATACTCCAGGAGAGACGGTACCATAGAGGCACAACACACATAATCCAGGAGAGACGGTACCATAGAGGCACAACACACACACATATACTCCAGGAGAGACGGTACCATAGAGGCACAACACACACATATACTCCAGGAGAGACGGTACCATAGAGACACAACACACACACATACTCCAGGAGAGACGGTACCATAGAGACACAACACACACACATACTCCAGGAGAGACGGTACCATAGAGATACAACACACACACATGCTCCAGGAGAGACGGTACCATATAGGCACAACAAACACATACTCCAGGAGAGACGGTACCATAGAGACACAACACACACATACTCCAGGAGAGACGGTACCATAGAGGCACAACACACACATATACTCCAGGAGAGACGGTACCATAGAGGCACAACACACACATACTCCAGGAGAGACGGTACCATAGAGGCACAACACACACACATACTCCAGGAGAAACGGTACCATAGAGACACAACACACACATATACTCCAGGAGAGACGGTACCATAGAGGCACAACACACACATACTCCAGGAGAGACGGTACCATAGAGGCACAACACACACACATACTCCAGGAGAGACGGTACCATAGAGACACAACACACACACATACTCCAGGAGAGACAGTACCATAGAGGCACAACACACACATACTCCAGGAGAGACGGTACCATAGAGGCACAACACACACACACATACTCCAGGAGAGACGGTACCATAGAGACACAACACACACACACATACTCCAGGAGAGACGGTATAGAGACACAACACACACACACATACTCCAGGAGAGACGGTACCATAGAGACACAACACACACACATACTCCAGGAGAGACCGTGTTGCAACCTCCCGCATGGCAGCTTCTCTATCACTCGTTCCCTCGGAAAGGGTTTGTCTTTTTTTGTCTTCTTCTTTCATTTCACCGCTGAAAACAGAATTCATGACCCGTCACCTGACTTTTACACATAAATGATTTCCCCGCCAAAACACTTGACACAAGTGGCAACGAACAAGTGGCACCCTTTGATGGTGGACATTGCTGTTATTAAAAGGCGTGTGTGCAGCAAAGAGAAAGTGCATAGTCCTTCGCCGTTCGGAGCTCTTTGAAACATTCTGATTACATTTCACCTCGCCGCGGCCTCACCTTTTTGGCCGATGAGTTCTTTTGTACGCAGACAGAGAGGAAGCCAATATGAAGTGGAGAGGCTGTTCAGCAGACAGCGATAAAAAAGAGAAAAGAGAGGGTTGGAAAAGGTTACCTTCAGACTTGTCTGCTGTGCGCTGAAAAAGTTTATGCATGTGTGTGTGTCTGTGTGTGTGTGTGTGTGAAGCAATACACACACGCATGCAGTTCACAGTTTTATCTTCCCCAGTGCCCTGATTTATTTTTTAATGTGTGTGTGTGTGTGTGTGCGTGCGCATGTGTGTGTGTGTGTGTTCGGTGAAAGTATATGGGTGTGGCCTTGTGCTTCGGTATGTTGTGTGTGTCATCTCTGGTCTCACACATTCGGTCTTTGTGTGTGTGTGTGTGTGTGTGTGTGTGTGTGTGTGTGTAGGTGTGTAAATAAGCACCAGCCACGTTGGTCTTTTGCCCTTGAAGGAGTGACAGCAGAGTAGATGAGCGCAAACCTTTTCACCATGTCCTATTTCAGCAAACAAATAAAAGGAGGGAAACACACACACACACACACAGCCTGTGACAAACTCTGCCCTGAATCTGTCAGGCCCATGCCCCTCCGCCACCCCCCCCCCCCCCACACACACACACCCACACACACCTTCCTGCCATCAGATAAGAATTCTCCACACAAAATACTTTCTCTACCCTCCCCCCTGCCCCCCATCCACCCTACCCCCCCCCCCCCCCCCCCCCCTCCCCGCTCCTCAATCTCATTCCCATAATGCAGAGCATCTCATCCGCAGCATCACCATAGGGACTTCTGGTGAATTCAAACAAAAAAAAGCCCTTCGCCGCTCCTCTGAGGCTACTGCTGTGGGCCAGGTGCCTGTTTGTTCTCTCTCTCTCTCTCTCTCTCTCTCTCTTACAGTTTATCCTCTCGACGCATCTTTCTGTCCTCACACTTTTTCCTCTAGTGTACCCGGCTTGCCCTCACTCGCCCTCCTCCAGGACCTCCACTGTAATACAAGATACTACATTTAGATGAGGCGCTTCCCGCCTGAAAGTCTTGCTTGGCATCTTTGATCTGTGAAGCCATAGGCTTTCTAGCCGCTCAACGAACGTACAGCTTTAAGTCCTCTAGCTATCTGAAGGCAATTCTTTACATTTCCAAATCTTGATTTTCACCTAAATTCAGCAGAAATCAATGGACAATAATATATATATTTTTTGATACTACAATTATATATATATATATCATTGTAGTATCAAAGATACTCAGCTCTAAGCTGAGTTATATTGAATATTTTATAATTGCTAAATATCACACTAAATATCAAAGCAATCAAACACTTTTGGTATAACATCACACTTCGTAATGTGT